>CM056049.1:618684447-619211524 GCA_029574335.1 Rana kukunoris | reverse complement strand
GAGAGGACCGTGGGTCTTTACCAGACTCATCAGACCGAGACCTGCAGCAACATTAAAATGATGATAAAGACTACAAGGACTGCCGATCATAGCCCGGAGGGATCACCGACGCTATGGAAGAGAAAGACGACAAAAAGCCGGCGAAACTCACGGATTTCTTCCCCGTCCGCAAGCACGCCTAGGCTCAAGATGGCGCCGAGCCTCCGGATCGCGGCGCAGCCAGCATCGTGGGGAGGATGTCCACAGCCTGGGCAGTTCTCAGATGGGCGCAGGCTACACAACAGCGGAGGAGGCCAGCGGAGGATCCACTCCGTTTCACTCCTCCCAGCAACAGCCCGCAGAAATCTGCTCTCAAGAGATCAGAAGGACACAGCTATGCAGGTGACTGGAGGAATCCTGTGATTCGCAGAACAGCACTAAGGCCTTTATTGAACAGATCCAAGAGTTCCCAACCTCAGGTATTCCCCTAAGTGACACAATAATGAAAGATATGCTGGTGACTTTGAGGGGCTCTCTACATAGAGATATGATGATGTGTGTATCACAGATGAACAAAAGGTTTCAGCCTTAGGAGGCAGAGTTAGTCATTTGGAGGACAAGATGGGGAATTCACTGGCGCGCATAATGACTTAGTGGATGCACATTATGAAACAGAGGGGGACATTCATGCTATAAGGGATAAATTAGCTGAATTAGAAGATAGATCCCGCAGGAATAACGTTAAACTGCGTGGAGGGAGGAATCGGTGACCCCGTCTGAACTGCGGCACTATGTACAGGACTTCATAGCGGCCATGCTGCCTGAGGCCTCAGGCTCCGAAATTATTGTGGACAGAGCTCATCGTCTTCCTAAACCGAAATTCCTTCCTGAAAAGGTCCCAGACAGATGTAATTGCCCGTGTGCATTTTTACCACATTAAAGATGACCTAATGCGCTTCTCTAGGAAACACCAGCCCCTCCCCCCGCCTTACTCAGCAATCTCAGTGTTCGCAGACCTGTCGCAGCATACAATGATGGCACGCAAAAACCTGTCCACCATTACTAAACTCCTGCAAAACCACAAGATTGCTTACTCCTGGGATTTCCTACAAAGCTTCTGATTACCAGGGACAACCGCAGCACGCATATTATTAGAAGCATCGACGAGGGGGTGGCGTTAGCTAAGAAGTGGAGCTTATTGCCTGATGATGAACGTGCCCCATCGCCAAGACAGCTACTTTCCAAGTTGCCCCAGGACTGGAGCAGTGCTTGACCCGTGCCCTAAGGATATTTAATGTTGAATAGCCTAACATTTGAAGCTGGAGTTACAACTATATGTTGGTTCTTTTTGGAGCTCATATTCCCCCAATGAGCTCTTTGCGAGGTTTACTCGCACCTTGCGTGGTTACTTACGTTTCTTTGTTTATGTTCCTGTTTAAACTTATGACTTTGACTTTTTTTTTTTTGTTTCCCTTTCCTTTTTTTTTTATCTACTGCACCTGAGGTCTACCGAGTCCCATCTGTTCTCTCTGTTCTTTGGAAGCCGGACGCACCTGTCTACCACACTGCAGTCCCCCCAAGTGATGTCTACGAAGCCCTGCTGGCGCTCCTCTGCAGGTAACATGCCATTAAGGTACCAGCTCTTTTATAAGACCAACGCATACGCAGCATACGCACACCTCACTAGTGTTCCACAATGACCCTGTCAATTGTATCCATGAATACCCATGGGCTTAACAGTCCATTTAAGAGGAGTGCAATGTGGAGAGAATCACTGAAACTGAAAGGGGATATTCTCTGTGCTCAAGAAACTCATTTTATGTCAGCAAAACCTCCGAAATGCACACATAGAGCCTTTCCTCATGTTTTCACTGCCTCTGCCCCTGTTAAAAAGCGGGCGGTCCTGATTGCAATGAATCACTCTGTCTCATTTAAGCTTCACCAGGAGGTCTCTGACCCTAATGGTAGATTCATCATTTTAGTGTGTGATCTCAACAACACCACATACACCCTGGTAAACCTGTATGCCCCAAACCAGCGTCCAATCCCCTTTTTGAGGTCCCTAATGAAAAAGATCAGCAAAGTCAGGAAGGGTTCCTTGCTCCTTTGTGGAGACTTCAACTGCGTGATTAACAAGCTAATGGATTGCTCGGGACAACACCCCTCTACCAGGAGGGAGTTGCAATCCTTTTTGACTGACTACGGTCTCTATGACTCCTGGAGGTGTCTACATTCAAGTGAGAGGGACTACACCTATTACTCCTTTCCTCACCGCCTCTATTCCAGGATTGATTTTTTCCTATCGGACCTCACCCTTCTTCAAAAAAACTGTTTCGGCGGAGATACACTCGATCACATGGTCGGATCATGCTCCGATCTCTATCACGTTAACAGGGAATTTCCCCTCTTCCCCGACATACCTCTGGAGGAACAACATAGAGACTTTAGCCAACCCTTCCTCCACTTCTAAGATCACCCAACAATTGTCTGAATTTTTTAGAATTAATGATACTAGTGATGTGGACATATCTACCCTGTGGTGCTCCCACAAAGCTTTTAGCAGGGGCCTTCTTATACAGGCTGCGGCGCGGGAGAGGAGGAGGAGGAGGGAACTGTTGGACGGCTTGCTTAGAGAGCTTAAGTCCTTGGAAGACCTACATAAATCTGATCCTTCCCCTGAGGTTGAATCTGACCTGTTTAATTGCAGACAGAAAGTCCGTGTGTCCCTTCTATCGAGCCACCAAAACCATTTAAAAAGAATCAAAGCACAATTCTACGCCCACGGTAACAAAGCAGGCAAGCTTTTGGCCAACTACATTACTAAAAGACAACGGAAATCAAATTTAGTATCCATGCGAGACCCCCATAACGGGCGTCTTAGAACATCACCCCTCCAAAATTGCCAATTCCTTTATGAAGTACTATAGAGACTTGTACAATCTACAATTAGATGTCTCCACTCCTCAACCTTCTTCCTATTCTATTGAATCCTTTCTAAGCTCAGTGTCTTTACCTTCCCTGTCAGAGGACGATCTATCACTACTTAATGCCCCGATATTGGATAAAGAAATCTTAGACACCATTAAAGCCCTACCTAAAAATAAGTCCCCTGGTGCTGATGGCTTTTCATCAGAATATTACAAAGTTTTCTCGCAAGTCCTGATCCCTTATCTGGGCGTGCTCTTCAACAGTGTCTCCTCCTCGGCAAGGTTCCCCGCAGAGATGTTACAGGCTATAATTGTTACACTACCCAAGCCAGGAAAGAAGCCGGATTCTCCCCAAAATTTTAGACCAATATCCTTATTAAATACTGACTTAAAACTGTACGCCAAGGTCTTGGCGAATAGATTAGCGAAAATCACTCCATCCCTGGTCGGAGCTGACCAAGTGGGATTTGTCAGAGGCCGGCAAGCGCCAGATGGAACTAGGCGGCTATTTGACCTGCTACATATTGTGGAGGGTAAGAACACGCCAACAGCTATTTTGGCATTAGATGCCGAAAAGGCCTTTGACAGGGTCCATTGGGGATACCTTAAGGCCACCCTTCAAAAATTTTGGTCTTAAAGGTAACATCCTATCTGCTATTATGGCTCTATATTCAGTACCCTCAGCTAGAGTGTTCTCATCCAATGCCCTCTCAGATCCATTTTGCATAACGAATGGTACCCGCCAGGGATGCCCCCTTTCACCCATCATTTTTTCCCTAATGATGGAGCCCTTGGCGGAGGCTATACGGTCGGACAATGGAATCTCAGGGATTAAGGTAAATGATCGTGTCCATAAAATCGGACTGTTTGCCGACGATGTTATCTGACAATTACCAATCCGGCTTCCTCCTTGGCTAAGGTTTTCTCTGTTTTACAAAAATACAGTGAGGTTTCCTATTATAAGTTAAATGTTATGAAATCCTGTATACTGCCTATTAACCTGTCCCAACCTCTACTTTCCACCTTGAAAAAACAGTACCAATTTCAATGGATGTCAAAGTCTATTTCGTATTTAGGTGTGAAGGTGCCCTTCCCCACCACAGCTACGTATGCAGCAAATTTCCCCCCCCCTGGTTGAAATAATCAAGAATGATCTACAACACATAGGATCTTATGAACTTTCCTGGCTAGGCAGGATAGCTGCACTAAAAATGGTCGTGTTACCCAAATTAATATACCACTTCAGAACTATCCCTATATGTCTGCCAGAGTCTTTCTTTAATCTGATAGATAAATTGTTCAGGCAGTTCATTTGGAACCGTAGGATGTCTAAGATCCCTTACGTAATAGCACTAAAACATAGATCAAATGGGGGGCTGGATTCCCACACATTCGCAATTACTACAGGGCGGCAATCTTAGACCAAGCGAAGGCCTGGTTCGACCCCCCACACCTCCAAGCTTTGGGTCCACATAGAAAAGACTATGGTTTCCACAGAGAGATCTTCCTCATTGTTACTGGCCAACCTCACGGATTTAACTCTTGCTTGCCCCAAAGTCCTTTCCATTGAAGCGACACTCTCAGCATGGAGAAAACTCCATTCGACATCTCCTTCGGAGGATTTGTTAAGACAAGATGTCTAATCTCAGGATTTATGAATATTTGTTGATTCCAGACATCAATATTCAACAATGGGTCAAAACACGGTCTTAGTACTCACAGTGATATATTAAGGGAGAACCCCACTTCTCATCCTATTCTAAAATCCAGATACAACATTTCCATACTAAAAACCCACAGGCCCACTATAAGTTACATAACGGGGTGTGGCGATACTTGTCATCCAAATATGACCAACCTAAAGGCCTGTCGTGGCTATATAAATCCCTGCAAAATTACCCAAATTTCACCAAGACTGCAAGTATGATTAACTGGGAAGGGACTTGGACTCTGTGCACAATCCGTCTGAGTGGAAAACAGCCATTAAAGCCTGTTACGCTTATTTCATTGCACTAACCACTGGGATTCGATGGCTAAAAAAATATTGCATAGAACATATCTTACCCCAGTCAGGATGTCCATGATCTTCCCCACGGAATCGAGCAACTGTTGGAGGAAGTGCGGGGACCGGGCATTATACTTCACACTCTCTGGGACTGTAAGTGCCTGAGCAAACTTTTGGTGTGAAGTGTTTCAATTAATATCCTCTATTACGGGTCTCTCTGTGAGACAGTCTCCCAGATGGCCCTTCTCTCCCTTGGCTTAACCACTATCCCTAAACAATTCCGTAATATAGTGAGTCATGTCCTCGTTGCTGCTAGGTTGGCAACTACATCAAAATGGAAGTCCACCTTAGTGCCCAGCATTAAAGAAGTTATTAGAAGGGTTCAAGAACAATATTCTTATGAGAGACATTTTGCTATGCAGGCTCTTTCAATTTCCAAATTTGATGAACAATGGGCTCCCTGGGCATCCAGGGGAAAAGTCTGATAACTACACTGGACTGCCGTCTCAGGTACAAATCTGTGAAGATGTTTGGCTTATTTTATACCTTTTTATTTTTCTCTGTTTACACCCTTTTTCTTCTTTTCCTTCTTTCTTCTCTTCTTATTTTCCTTTAATGTCTTCTTCTCGCTATTAGATGCTCTCAGTAAAGACAACTTATAACAATAATTGTATACTGAACAAATTCGTATGCTCTTCCCTTCAATTCTCCTCTTTCATGGGGGTGCAGTATCCACACAGTGTAGTAGGATGCGCAATCCCGTCTACAGTATGAGCGCTTGTAAGGGAGAGCACTGTATTGATCTTTGTATGTAATATTCACTTTTGAAATGTTTCTATTGTTTATTGCATGCAACAAGGCATTGATTGTAATGATCTTTCTCAACTGTTGTTGTAATTGCTTTACTTTTCTTGAATTACCAATAAAAAAACAATTGAAAAGAAACGTAGGGAGGAGACGTTCTGACGTCACCGCGCACTTTACTAGCTCTCTACCCGGAATACGGGGGTTCTTTGCAAGCCGGCCAGCTGATATTGTTTACATGCGATGTTATCTTCACTTTGATGTAAGTGCAAGTCTATTCTTTTAATACATTAAATGAAGTTTTTATGCTATGTGAGGCATCTGTTGTTTTTTATGTACCTGCTGATGACCCATCGGGAGATATTCACATATCTGAGAACCAGACTGTCTCTATTGGACCCTCCTATTGACCATCACCGAGTATTACAGACCGTATCATGCTTTATTTGATCTCCTATCACTAAGAGATCATTGATTTTTGGTAAGAGGCTTCTTGTGATTTCGGTGGAGGTTTCATCTATACCAACACTTTTTTCCATATTGATTTATTGGCACTTGTGGGATCACCTGACTATGAACTTTGTCACCATGTTGATGGACTCATTCACTTAGTGATCGTTTATGAACTTTATTTCACTCAAGCATATGCTTAACCTGCATTCTTAGTTCACATTTATATTATTTAGCGCAATCTCTTTTTTGGTACATTATTGACATAGAGACAGTCTCTAGATCTGGTGGCTCATAGGGCCATATGTAAATGTAACTATTGGGCAAGGGACCTTGCAATATAAATACACCATTCTGACATTACTAGTACATGACATTTATGGACTTATAGGTATAGTATTAGGGCCTTTTAATTTTTTTGCATTGCCATTCATTGGCAATTCTGCCCATTAAAATGCAAATATCATGCATTGTGGAACACCATGTTACAAAAAAAAAAAAAAAAAAACTTTGGGCCAGATTCTCAAAAGAGATACGATGGTGTATCTCCAGATACACCATCGTATCTCTGTATTTGCGCCTGGGTATCTATGCGACTGATTCTTATATTCAGTTACGCATAGATTTGGCGTAGATCCGACTGGCGTAAGTCACTTACCCCGTTGGATCTTAGATTTAATTCTACGCTGGCCGCTAGGTGGCGTTCTCGTCGATTTCAGTGTTGAATATGCAAATGAGCATGATACGCCGATTCCTGAACTAAGTTGCGCGCCGTCTACATAGTTTACGTAGTTTGCGTACGCGTAAGGTTACCCCTGCTATATGAGGGGTAACCTTGCGTAGGTCCGGCGTAAGCTGTGTTAAGTATGGACGTCGGGACAGCGTTGTGTTTTTCCGTTGTTTACATCGTTTGCGTAACTCGTCGTGAATAAGCCTTTACGTTAATTACGTTGCCGTCAAAATTAATGTATTTGCGGCATACTATGGAGCATGCGCAGTGGGCTACGTTTAGCGCCGGCGCATGCGCAGTTCGTTCGGCGCGGGGGCATGCTTAATTTAAATACAGCACGCCCCCCTCCTTCCCTATTTGAATTACGCGGGGATACGCTGTCCCCTTTATGCTACGCCGCCGCAAATTATGGAGCAAGTGCTTTGAGAATACGGCACTTGCTCCTGAAAGTTGCGACGGCGTAGTATAAATAGGATAAGCTACGCCGCCACAGAATCTACGTGAATCTGGCCCTTTGTTTTTTCATATGTTAAAGTGCACTGTCAGCCTATTCAAATAGAATGGACTGACTTAACACTCTAAGGCCGCGTACACACGGAGGGACATGTCCGCTGAAACATGTCCGATGGACCGTTTCCAGCGGACATGTCTCCTCCGGATTTTCGTCCGACGGTGTGTACACACCATCGGATGAAAATCCCCTCGGCCAGGGAACGCGGTGACGTGGCGGTGACGTTGACGCCGCCACGTCATCACTCCAGGAAGTAAAATACTTCCACGCATGCGTTGAATCCATTCGACGCATGCGCAGAGATTTCTGTCTGCTGGTTAGTGTACTAACCAGCGGACATATCCAACAGACATGTCTCCGGCAGACAAATTTCAAAGCATGCTTTGAAATTTGTCCGCTGGGAAAACATGTCCGCTAGCCCGTACACACGATCGGAGATATCTGCTGAAATGGTTCGTCGGACCAATTTCAGCAGATAAATTCGATCAGGTGTACGCGGCCTTACACACAGTAAGCAGTTACTTGAATGCACATGCATTACTTATACTGTATGCTTTATGGCTTTGGTCAATTTTATTTTTTAATTTTCATGTCAGCATATTCAGAAACTCTCAATTTTATATCATTTTTCAACAATTTTGTAGCACCTTTATCTAAAAATAACCTTTTAATACAGTGGGTTTCCATAGCACTGTTTGTGGAGCATAATTGACCTTATATATATATACTATACAGAATAACGTACGACCTCTGTCCAACTAAATATCGAAATGGGGCACAATGAGCTAGAAAGAAGGCAAGACTCTTTCTCAGAATAAATAATACTGATAGCATTTCATCTCTTCTCTCTCTCTGGCTTCGATCTCAAGTAAATATGCCATTACCGATTTAATCAGATGCTTTGGAGGTCTAAAAGACCATAAAGAGGACCTGTCACAACCCATTCAATTAAGAGGATGTAGTTTATCCAGGGCCGGTACAAGGCAGGGGCAGGAGTAGCCACTGCCCTGGGCGGAGTTTGGGAGGGGGCGCAAAACACACATTCTGTCCAAAAGCACCGCTGAGAATGTGCCCTTACCTGCTGTAGGCTTCCATGGAAAGAACACTCTGCTGGGCACACGTTTTTTCTGACAGGCTGGGTGTTTGGATCGGGACAGTGAGAGCTCCAGACAGGTGGGTAGGGTAGCGCAGACAGCAGTACACTGCAGCCCCGATCATCACTGCACAGCCGACATCGGAGCTTCTCTCTCTCCTCTCTCCTCACACAGACTTAAGATAAGGGCTGACAGATAACAGACTGCTTCTCTCCTCCTGTGAATCCCGACCTGTTCTGCTATTCACACTATGCAAATGCTGTGCTGTAAACCTGTGCTGACCCTTGCAGTGCAGGTTTAATGTTTATGAACAGGTTAGAACTATACTGGGACTTTTCAGGCTGTACATAGATTTATTGCAGACACACACACTGTATCTTAATGAAAATCATGCATTTTAATAAAATATAGTGTGTATGTGGAATACATCTATGTAGCAACTGAAAATTTCCAGTATATTTCTAACCTATTTAAAGACCACAAACAGCAAGTGATGGGATGCAGCCAAACTCCAGCAAAGTAAAAAAAAAGTCCACTCTGCAGTGCTGGAGGAATTCGGAAAGCTTGTACTTGCTCCAGCCAGCTGCAGAGCTCTCCCCCCTTCACCCAAAGCCTCAGCATCATCATATCATGCAGGAACATTAACCCTGTATGGTAGGATGAGGCTGGAGTGTGACCACAGCCACTCACAATTCACCCAGGAGCTCCACAGAACCAATCACAGCACTGGGAGAGCCTACTGGAGCAAGGAATACGATAAAGCTGGGTACACACGGATCAACATTTTTTGGTTCAGCAGGGACCAGCTCAATTTTGATCTATGTGTGGCCTTGCCTGTTAGAAGCCGCCCCATCAGATCAGCTTCTGTAGAATGGGACTGCTGGAACCTTGTTCGACCAGCGACTTGCAGTCAATCAACTTCAGCACTGACCAGTGAATTCTGACAGAGAAGAGTCTCCACTGTCAGAATACGTCTCGGTAAATGGGATTTATGCATTCACCTCTGTTGTGTGGATGAATGAATCTGTTAGGCTGGGCTCACTCTGCTGTGTGGAGCAGCTCACAACAGGGGTCTAATGCATCCCTATTCTTCGTTTCAGGTCTAATTTCGGTTAGAATTTTTGGCTGAATTCGGACCTGGAATGAACCATAAAACACCAATGTGCTAGAAGAGGTTCTTTGGTTCTTGTTTTGAAACAACCTTCATTCTTTCTTAAAAACAGAGGGGGCGCAGTTTGCCATCTTCGCCCTGGGCACCAAATGGCCTTGTCCCAGCACTGAGTTTATCCTTTGTGATAGCAATAAAAGAATTAAGTAAAAAAAAAGATACTGTGTAAAAACATTGGGGTAGATTCACACACATCGGCGCATATTTATGCCACCGCAGCGTATCTCTTTTACGCTACACTGGTGCATCGCGGAGAGGTAAGCATGGAATTCACAAAGCGTATCTTAAACAGTGCATGCGCTGTGACGTGGACATATGTCCCGCACCCCTCTGCGCATGCTCACAACTACGCTGGCGTAACTTCCTCAGATACACCGGCCCACCAGCTTACGCCGAGCGCATAAATACACCCAGCCATACGCCCGTCTGGCGCAAAAGTACATCCGTTTGTTTCCCCCCTGAAGCAAAGTACTTTTGCTGAGCGATGGCAGATGCTAATGTGGGCAAGGAGAGGAGGAAGAGAAATTTCTCGAGTGAGGAGAGGGCTATCGTCATATCGGCAATAGCCAAATATGATGATTTTCTCCATGGTGCCCACAGTGCCTGGACCAGCAAGGCACGTAAGAAGGAGATCTTGCAGCAGATCACCCTCAATGTGAATGCCATTGGGCATGAGACCCGGACACCTGATGACATCATGAAGAAGATCAATGATCTGAGACGTCGGGTCCGGGATAAGTTGGCCCTTAAGAGGAGGCACGCCAGGGGCACGGGAGGAGGACAAGCCTCATCTGTGTGGTTGACCGATGAGGAGGAGGTCATCGCCAGGTGTCTGTCGCAGGAGCAGGTGGAGGGCATGGAGGTCTTTGACTCCGGTGAGCAGGCCTTGAGGACAGGTACGTGTGTTTTATCCTCCATTTGGTGTGTAGCATGTGAGGGGGTGGAAGGAGACATGTGACAAGTGTGTGGGTCCACCAACATGTGAATGTTTTGTGTCATCCACAGATGTGCTGCAGGGAGCGGGGCCGTCTAATGCCGGCAGACCACCACCCGCCAGCTGCGGATGCAGGCTCGGACCAACACCTTTCTCGAACGCATTTCCCTGGCGTTAGAGGGCAGGCAGCCAGCAGCCAGGGATGTTCCTCCTCCTGATGCCCCACCCCTCCACCCGAGGCTCCCCCCAGGCAACTGAGGAGCCGGAGCCGTGGCACCATGCCTGGCCCACGATGGGGCAAATGAGTGCTATTTTTTTTCCTCAGATGATGAGCTTTTTGTTTTTTGAGAGATGTGCACAGAGGTATGTGCCGTCCTCCTATAAGGGCATGCCATGTCGGCCAATGGCATGTTCCTTTTTTTTTAGTCACTGCACACGTGTGACTGGTGTGTGAGTGTGGGTGGCATTCCTGCCAGTAAGGTGTGTCACCCTGGGTCGTCGGGGAAAGGTTATCCCCACGACTGTGTGAATGTGGTATGAATGGACAGCAACATCATTGGTGCATTGGCGTGGCCTTGCTGCTCCCAAGTCCCATGTGGTGGACTTGGGCTAAACCAATGTGAGGTGGATGTGGTGTGTGTGAGCTAGGGACCACAGTGGTGTGCATGCATGTATTGTCCGTTGTTTAATGATGAATGTGTGTGTTTAACGTGCAAAGATACGCTCCACGAGGAAACTCCTGACTGCTGTTCCTTCAGCAGACGGGGTCTCTTAAGGCAGGAGAGGACTGTGTGGCTTGGGGGTCAGGTCATCACATATGTCAATCTCCAAGCCCTTTCTCATAGCGTAGTTATGCAGCACACAACATGCACCGTTGATCTGGCACACAAAGTTTGGGGAATACAACAGGGCCCCCCCGGAATTATCCAGGCATCGGAAACGGGACTTCAGGATGCCAAATGTGCACTCCACCACTGCACAGGTGCATATGTGTGCAGCATTGTATCTTCTCTCTCCTCTGGTTTGGGGATTCCGGTATGAAGTCAGGAGATGGGGCCCAAGTGCATATGCCGAGTCACCTGGAAGGGAAAAGACAGGAGGATGTTTGCCGTGCATGTGCCCCTCGTGATGTCTGCATCATGGGGTCGGACAGTAGATATGTGCATTCCCGTTCGTACGAATGTTATTTTCATACGAAAATGCTCATTTTCGTACCCGCGGGATAATGTGTACATACGAAAACGGTAAAGCACCAAAATACGAAAACGACGGGATAACAGATGAGCCGCATAACGAACGACCGCAAATACGAACAAACGATCCGACGGGAAAAAATGACAGAACGAAAATGGCAAAATAACGAAAATGAAATCTGTATCAAGAGGTTTGCATTGTGTATTTTGTTTGAATCCGTTTTGTGTTCCTTTTCAGTTGTATGTTCATTGTTCAATGACATCTATAACAAAAGAATTTCATTATGTATATTGAATGAATTCCTTTTTCTGTTTTCTGTGTATTCAAAATACTGACGGCAAATTTTTTGTTATAGGTGTCATATCAACATACGAAAATAACAAAAGAAACTTGTTCAAATGCAAATCTTTTGTTTATGGTTTTTTTAATGGCCAGAGAGTTAGGCTGGCCATACATGATACAATTTTCTGTGCAATTTTCTTTAGATTTACGTTCAACTATGTAGTGCAAGGGCCTGCCTGATTGCATACAATTGAAAGTGTTGTTTAGTTTGACCTCATATATGGTTTTTGGTAGGGTTGTCCAGATACTAGTATCGGCATCGGTATCGGGACCGATACCAAGTATTTGCGGGAGTACTTGTACTCGCCCAAATGCTCCCGATACCTAAATAGAATACTTTTTTTGTATTTATCAACATGTTCTGTGAAAATTCTTTGTGTTTTTTACTACTGCGTGACAAGCAAATAAAACATTTTTATTCATTTTTATTCTTTTATAATGTCTTGAGTTAGAGTTCTTCATATTTCTAAAGAAAATATCCTTAGTCTGTATTGTGGTTTGAAAACTGTCACATGACATTTAAAAAAAGTATCGGTATTCGGTATCGGCGAGTACATGAAAAAAAGTATCGGTACTTGTACTCAGTCCTAAAAAAGTGGTATCGGGACAACCCTAGTTTTTGGTAAATCTAAAAGAAAATTGTACAAGAAAATTGAACATGTATGGCCAGCCTCAGTGACTGAAAGCAGCTTCTCTTTTGTGCAGAATAGTGAGTACACTTGTACAGTAAAGCATAATAAACTTTTCTGTGGATTTTCATCTGAAGGGAGATCAGTTGGCTAGACTTCTGAACCCAAAAATGGTTTTCTGATGCAGTTTAAAAACAAACAAATTTTCTGAGAACGATCGGAAAACGATCGTTTTTATGTTTGTTGTTAAAATTGTCTGACCAAGTGTATGGGGCTTAACAATAGTATTACACAGCCCCATACACTTGGTCAGACTATTTTAACAACAAACATAAAAACGATCGTTTTCCGATCGTTCTCAGAAAATGTGTTCGTTTTTAAACTGCATCAGAAAACCATTTTTGGGTTCAAAAGTCTGGCCAACTGATCTCCCTTCAGATGAAAATCCACAGAAAAGTTTATTAGGCTTTACTGTACAAGTGTACTCACTATTTTGCACAAAAGAGAAGCTGCTTTCAGTCACTGAGGCTGGCCATACATGTTCAATTTTCTTGTACAATTTTATTTTAGATTTACCAAAAACCATATATGATGTCAAACTAAACAACACTTTCAATTGTATGCAATCAGGCAGGCCCTTGCACTACATAGTTGAAGGTAAATCTAAAGAAAATTGCACAGAAAATTGTATCATGTATGGCCAGCCTAACTCTCTGGCCATTCAAAAAAAACATAAACAAAAGATTTGCATTTGAACCTGTTTCTTTTGTTATTTTCGTATGTTGATATGACACATATAACAAAAAATTTGCCTTCAGTATTTTGAATACACAGAAAACAGAAAAAGGAATTCATTCAATATACATAATGAAATTCTTTTGTTATAGATGTCATTGAACAATGAACATACAACTGACACTAACAAAAGAAAAGCATTCAAGATACACAGAATGCAAATTGACGAAAATTCACGATAATTATTGTCTAACAAGAAACGAACATGAATAAAACAGAATAACGAATCATCCCGCATGTACGAAAATAAATTGGTAACGGAAATACGAAACGATCGGAATACGAAAAAATCACGTTGTACGACAAACGAACGGGAACGAACGGGAAAACGGGCGTCTTACGAAAAACGAACGGAAACGAACAGAAGGGACCATACGAAACGGAACAAAAAAAAACGAAAACATTTTCTGTGCACATGTCTATCGGACAGTCATGCCTGACTCCCATGTCACTCACCAACCAGCCAGCTGTCCCTGTACACATTCTGTTCGAATTACATTGGGATGTTTCTTTGACGGTATATGTAGCTGTCGTGGCTGGCCCTGGGGTGTTTGGCACGGACGTGCCATATGAGGCATTGGGCATCGGCTATCACCTGTACGTTGATGGAATGCCACTGCTTCCGATTGCGGTATATGTGCTCTGTGGCACGGGGGGGCCATAGTGCCACATGTGTGCAATCAATGGTCCCGATGGTGCGTGGGAATCCGGCAATTCTGTAGAAATCCTGCATTGCCTTCTGCCGCAGATGCTCATGGGTGGGTTTGATGATGTGGTGGGACATGCATGTGAGGATTGCAGGGACAACCTGGTGCACGCATCTGCTCATGGTAGATTGTGACATCCCAGACATGACTCCACTTGTACGTTGGAAAGGTCCACTGGCGAGGAAATGCAGTGTTGCCAGTACCTTGACCAGTCGCTGCACTGCATGTGAGCATCGTGTCTGGCTGGTGATTTCATTATGCAGGGCTGTGGCTAAGATACACCTCCGATTCCCCCATGCCAAAGACGTTCATGCGCGTTCAGTATATTCTCTCCTGTGCCCTCCTCCGTGCCTGTGGACACAGTAGTAGTGCTATGACCATGGCTGCCCCTGGCATGTTGGCATACAGATGTGTTGTTCTGCAAGTGTGGTTGCTCAGCTCGTCCGTAACTGTGCTGCTGCAGCTGCTCTCCGCTGACCTGTGCATGTCTGTTGCTGAGTTACACCTGCTTTATGAGGAATAACTTTGCGCCGGGCGTACAACTTACGTGCACATCGCGTAGCCTGCGCCGGGCGCATGTACTTTCATGAATCGCCGTATCTCCCTCATTTGCATATTTAAATTGGAAATCAATGGGAGCGCCAGATGCGTCCAGCGTAAATATGCGCCCACTCTACGCCGGCGTAGGAAAGTTACGTCAGTTGGAAGAAGCCTATTTATAGGTGTATCTAGTTCTGTGGGCACGGCGCACAGATTTGACGGCGCATAGTTACACTTACGCGGTGCATCTCGAGATACATCAGCATAAGTGCTTTGTGACTCCGGGCCATCATTTTAAATAAATAAATAATAATAATAATAATAATAATAATAATGTAAAGTGCCCCTGTTTCCTTGTGCTTAAGGGCAAATATGAATGGGCACATGCACAAAAATGTAAATGGCGGTCGCACCACACATGTGAGGTATTACCATGAACATCAGAGTGAGGGAAATCTTTTTAGTGCCAGAACTCCTGTAAAGGCTTTTAAGTCATTGCCTATGGATTTTTTTTGTACTGTAGTTTGATGCCATTTCACGGTTGGATGCTATTTTAAAGTCTGACATGTTTGGTGTCTATTTACTCAGTGTAATTCATCTTTTATACTTTACCAAACAATTGGGTATTATATCATGATTTTTTAATTAAAGCATTACATTTAATTTCATTAACCACTTGGCGCCCGTGCTATGGTTGAAAGACAGCCACAGCGCGGACCCCAAATGCACGGCGCGTGCTGTGATCACCCGAGTCACCGAGGGCTCTTACCATGTGATCAGCTGTCAGCCAATGACAGCTGATCACGTGATGTAAACAAAAGCCAGTAATTGACAGCGCAAGAAGAAAAAAAAGCTGATCACCGGCTTATGTGTAAGGGGCATTGGTCCCAAAGAGGAAAAGGCAATTCTGCCTCATCTGTGCCCACCAGTACCCCCTGCCAGTGCCACCTGCCATTGCTACCTGCAAGTGCCCACAGTGCCCACCAGTGCCACCTATCAATGCCCACAAGTGCCACCTATCAATGCCCACCAGTGGTGCCACTCAGTGCCTCATCAGTGCCACCTAGCAGTGCTGCCTATCAGAGTAACTTACCAGTGCCAATCAGTGCCCATTACAGCCACCCATCAGTGTCCATAACTGCCACCCATCAGTGCCCATCACTGCCACCTATCAGTGCCACATATCAATGCCACCTATTAGTGCCACTTCTCAGTGCCCACCAGTGCCACCTATCAATACCCGTCAGTGCCAACCATCAGTGGCACCTTTCAGTGTCACCTCTCAGTGCCCACCAGTGCCGCCTATCAGTGCCACCTTATCAGTGCCCATCAGTGCAGCCTCATCAGTGTACATCAATGAAGGAGAAAAATTACCTATTTGCAAAATTTTATAACGAAATATATATAAAAAAAAATCTGTATTTTTTTTTAATAAAAAATAAAAACCGCAGGGGTGATAAAATACCACAAAAACACACCTCTATTTGTGGGAAAAAAATGATTACAATTTAATTTGGGTACAGTGTTGTATGACTGCGCAATTGTCATTCAAAGTGCATCAGAGCTGAAAGCTGAAAATTGGTCTGGGCAAGAGGGGGGTTTAAGTGCCCTGTAAGCAAGTGGTTAAAGTGTATTTTTTTTTAAATGTGCATTTGAAAAATCGCTGCAAAAATATTGTATGCCATAAAAATATGCAACAACCCACCATTTTATTCCCTTGGTTCTTTGAATAAATAATGTATAGTATTTGGGGGTTCTAAGTAGTTTTATAACAATAAATGACCAGCCCAAACTTTTTTTAACCGTTTTATTTTAATAATTTTGGATAACTATTCATTTGGAAAAAAAATTAATCTCATTTGTTATATATTTTGCTTTTTTTTTTTTTCACAATCAAGGTTTTATTTGAAGAGATAAAATGAACATGGCATACACAGAACAAAACAGTTGTAGTTTACATACAAATCCCACATAGGGGACGGACATTATGGGCCAGATTCAGGTAGAGTTAGGCTGGAGTATCTGTGATACTCCAGCCTAACTGTCACTTTAAGCTGGCGTTTCTGTTTTCTGTAACCAGAAAACAAAAAAAGGCCGGGTTGGAGTTCCGATGCGATCGGCGTAATTGAATTTCGCCATCGCATCTTTAATTTAAAAATGGCGCCGGGGGCGTTCCCGCTGATTTACGCTGAAAAAATATGTTAATCAGCGGGAATCGGCAATTCACGATCGTATTCGGGTGCGACGCAGTGACTTTCCGACGTTTCCGTAAGCGATACGCGGCGTAAAGATAAAGCAGCCCCCTAGTGGAGTATCCTATGTTAAGTATAGCCGTCGTCATCGCGTCGAAAAAAAAAAATCCCGTCGCTTGCGTAAAACGTTCATGAATGGGGATGTGACGTCATTGACGTTCACTGACAGAATTTGGAGCATGCGCACTGGGATGTATTGACACTCGACGCATGCGCAGTACGTTCGCCGCGGGATCGCGCTTAGTTAAAATAATACACGCCCCGTACCCGCCCAATTTGAATTCCGCCGGCTCATTTGCGATACGCTGCCGCAACTTTAGGAGCAAGTGCTTCATGAATAACAGCACTTGCTCCTAAAATTTCGGCAGAGTAACGTAAATGAGAAGCGTTACTCCAGAGCAAAGATGCTCCCATCTACCTGAATCTGGCCCTATATGTCAGCAAAAGAGACAAAAAAAAAGGGAAAAGGAACAAAATGGTATACATTATAAAGATACGATAGAGACAAGTGCATTATATGGATTGCCCTAACTGAGTACGGTGTACCTGAGGGGGAGGGAGGAGGGAGAGAGGGGGGAGGGATCAAGGAAGGGTATAAGGAAAAAAAAAAATATTTTGCTTACCACTCAATGAATTCACAATCTCAGACTTGGTGGACATACCTATGAAAGTCTTATGCCGCGTACACACGATAATTTTTCGTCAGGAAAAAAAAAAACAACGTTTTTAAAAACGTCATTTAAAATGATCATGTGTGGGCTTCACATCGTTTTTCATCTTCTCAAAAATGAAAAAAAAAATTCGAACATGCTGCATTTTTTCACGTCGTTTTAAAAAAAGAGATTTTTTAATACAGCTTACCTGTAAAATCTTTTTCTTGGAGTACATCACGGGACACAGAGCAGCATATTCATTACTATATGGGTTATATGGAGTACCTTCAGGTGTGGACACTGGCAATCTCAAACAGGAAGTCCCCTCCCTATATAACCCCCTCCCATAGAGGAAGTACCTCAGTTTTGTAGCAAGCAGTATGCCTCCCAAAAATGTTCCCCAAAAGAGGGGTGGGAGCTCTGTGTCCCGTGATGTACTCCAAGAAAAAGATTTTACAGGTAAGCTGTATTAAAAAATCTCTTTTTCTTTCTCGTACATCACGGGACACAGAGCAGCATATTCATTACTATATGGGATGTCCGAAAGCAATGCTTTAATGAGGGGAGGGAGACATCTTCCAAAAAAGGATTTAATTTAGAGGTATACTCAAATACTAGTAAATCCAACTTAAACAAGAAATGTAAATCTCAAATCAAATCAAGGGAGCCCCCTCAGATCCTGAGGAGCTTGAATCGCGGTCTGTAGTACTGACTGCCCAAAGGCTGTATCCGCATTCCTTCTTACGTCCAATTGATAAAATTTTGTAAACATGTGGACTGACGACCACGTTGCTGCCTTGCATATTCGAGCCATAGAGATCTGATGATGTGCTGCCCAGGAGGTGCCCATGGCCCTGGTAGAATGGGCCTTTACCGACAAAGGAGGAGGCAACCTCTTCAAACCGCAGGCCTGAACGATTAATTGTTTAATCCATCTTGCGATGGTGGATCAAGCAGCTGCCTGACCCATCTTGGGCCCTTCCGGTAAAACGAACACCACATCTGTTTTCCGAACCTTCTCTGTAGCTTTAAGATAGGCCTTTATGGCCCTGACAATATCCAACGTATGCAGCAACCCCTCCTTTCTAGAGGTGGGTTTTGGAAGAAGGATGGAAGTACCACATCCTGGTTCAGGTGGAAACTGGATATAACCTTTGGTAGAAAGGAAGGATGAGGACGGAACCCCGCCCTATCCTTATGTAAAATGAGATATGGTTCCTTACAAGATAAGGCTGCCAATTCCGATACTCTCCTGGCCGAAACTATGGTGATCAGAAATACCGACTTTCTAGTCAGTAAAACCAAAGGTACCTCAGCCAACGGCTCAAGGGGTTGTTTCTGTAGAGTTGACAGAACAAGATTTAAGTCCCATGGACAAAGTGGTGATTTGACCGGAGGATTAACACGTAAGACTCCCTGTACGAAGATCTTAACCAGCGAGTGGACGGCCAGCGGCCTCTGAAACCACACTGATAAGGCTGAAATCTGTCCCTAGATCGTGCTTAATGCCAGGCCTTTATCCACTCTTAGCTGGAGAAAACTTAATACTCTATCAATGGTATACTTGCGGGAAACCCATCTCTTAGCCTCACACCAGCCTACGTAGGCCCTCCAAACCCTGTAACAAAATTACCCTGGAGGCCGACTTTCTAGCCTTAATGAGGGTAGGGATTACCTGCCTAGACAGACCTCTACCCCTGAGAATCAGGGATTCAGCCGACAGGCCGTCAAATTTAGACGCCGTAATGCAGGGTGGAGGATCGGGCCTTGTGAGAGTATGTCTGGCCATAGAGGAAGAGTCCAAGGGCCTTCCGCTGCCAATTTCAGGACTAGTGAGTACCATGCCCTCCGGTACCAAGCAGGGGCTACCAGGATAACCGGCCTGTGCTATGATCCTGCGCCACAGGCGGGGTAGTAACTGCAGCGGGGGAAATGCATATAGAAGTTATGATTGATGCCAAGGGCAAACCAACACATCGGTTCCGCAGGCCATAGGGTCCCTCGTTCGAGACATGAACCTGTCTAGCTTCTTGTTGAATCCTGATGCCATGACCTCCACGTCTGGCACTCCCCACTTCTGGCAGATTGTCTGAAAAAACTTGTGGATGCAGAGACCACTCCCCCGGCGACAGGGTTTGGCGAATTAGGAAGTACGCCTGCAGGTTGTCCACCTCGGGAATGAATGTCTCCAATATGCAGGGTACATAAACCTCTGCCCACCGAAAAACCAAGCTCCTCTCACTCTGAGTGGCTTGACTCTTGGTTCCCCCTTGGTGGTTCACATATATGCCACCGCTGTGGCATTGTCTAAATGACTTCTCACCGAGGACCCCTGTAATCTGGATGTCTATGCCAGGAGGGCTAGCCGAGCCACTCTGATCTCCCAGACCTTGATGGGCAGCTGCCTCTCCGCCTCTGCCCAAGTTCCTTGGCGAGTGAACCCGTTCAAGACCGCTCTCCAGCCTTCCAGACCACTGGGCAGAACCAAGCTGCTAGAATTGCTGTCTGTAGGACACGAGTGTGGAAGCGCGTGGTATCGCCTCGAACATGGCCATTAGTTTGCCTAGTAATCGCATACATAGGCGAATAGTTGGTTCTCTTTTGCTTAGAACCATCTGAATCAATCTTTTGATAGCCTCGACCTTTACCAGGGGCAGGAACACCCATCTTCTGTTCTGTGTCTAATCTCATGCCGAGATATTCCAACCGAGGTTGATATTCCGGTTTAACTCAGCCGAACCTCTCGAGGTTGAACCATAGCTACTACGTTCCACCAAGGAAATGCTATGATTGAGGTCGTCAGGTATTAGGACCGAGATCCCGGATCCTTTAGAATTAGGACTGTATCAGCGAAGCGTAAAAACAAAAATATTTGATGTGGCTGAAAGACTTGGTCGAGGTAACCATCCTTTACTGAACCATCCTTCTGAGTGTGGGACTGCTGACCGAACGGACTCCGGAAAGAGCGAACTTAGGTAAGCATTCCTTTTACCAATTGGTCTGACATCGAAGCTTGGTATGACAAACAGTGATAGAAACCTAGCCCCTGTTCTTGGGCTGTACCTCTACCATTATGCCCTTAAGAGGTCCAACGCCGCCCGCATTGAGGTCCTTGTGGAGAAATTTTAGAAATTCTATCTGTCGCCTGCTAGGACCCCTCCGAGATCCCCAGAGGCCCCTTGGATCCATTGTTAAAAGTTTGATCGCGCAGGAGGTTACTGCCTGGAATGAGGGCCCTGGAGGGGGGAGCCTTTTGACTTTTGCTAAAAGGGTACTTTTATGAAACACTGAATGTATTTATGATCTTTCCATGGAAGGGACCTGCCAGCGTCTTTTAATGGGCTCGGCCGCCCAGTTCTTCAACAAAGCCTTCTCAATATAAAAATTGACAACGAGACGCCTGCTGTGGTCTTTTTATAACCTCTACCGCAAAGAAAGCTCTGGGAATATCCAATAACTCCTCTGCCTTGGGCAGGGGTACATCTGTTTTGTCTGTTCTTTAAGGAAAAAACTCCAATTGCAGCCACTGCTGGCTGTACAAGGATGCTGGAAAAAGTGTCTCTAAACTTTATCGACCGGGTCATTTGTATGTTTCCCCTTAGGCCAGAAGATTTATTCACCCATGAGATGGCTGCGTCCACATGGGAGCGCCCCCTTCTGAAAAATGTCTTTTCCATAGTAAATAACAGAAAACCTTCCAGGGTCTCCCATCCGGCTAACCAGGCCCGCTGAGCCTCCGAACGGATCGGGCGCTTTCTGCCCGAACCGGGTCCGACCCTCAGACCAAAAGTCCGAGCTCTAGCGAATCCGGGCCCCTTTTAAAGAGCTTCAGGGGAAAGAGGTAAGCATTAAAGACTACCCTCTCGTCAGCTTTAGGCGGCAGAAAAAATTCTTCCGGTTCCCAATCCTGGAAAAACCAATTCCAAAATGGACCGGAAAAGCTGGTAAAGGCGCTAAAAGACAAAGAGGATACCGCGCCGAGGCTCTGAAATGGCCAAATTAAATGCCGAGCGGACCCTGGTCAAAGATGACCCACAACTCTCCGTCTGGGACTGAAAAGATTCTTTGGAATCCTTCCTCTAGGTTCTGTCCCTTTTGGCGATGGGGAAGTCCGCCTGCCAGAAAAAGAGCCCATAGCTGTTAACTTTTTTCTTAGCCCCCCTAGGGTGGGCATCTCCTCTGTGATAACACAGGGTGGGCCGACCTGGGCCAGCCTCAGCACCAGACCATGGCTTTATGACCCCCATAGGAATAACCTGTGGGGAAAGTATTGGCATATCATCAGAACCAGAGGAGGAACCCCTTTGTCTTTGCCTTTTCTTTTCTTTATTTTTTGTGTTTTGATCCTGAACCCTTGGAAGCCATAATACAAAACCGAGGGACTCCGCTTACAACCAACTGTTATAGCAGGAGTACAAAAAAATAAGGTTTAGGGGCAATAGGATCCTAATGCAAAAATTGAGTTTTCCTTTATAATATTATTCACAACATACAGCCCCACCCCCCATGTTTCCTCAACCTGTGCCAAGGGGATTTTGGCTTAACAAAAAGATTGGAGCTGATCCAGCATTTACCCCTTCTCGACCGGGAATTCTACTCTATCTGTAGCTTTGAACTGCTAAGAAGCCTGTGTATAACAGATGAAGGCACGCCCACTCTACATCGTCACGACCGCCCCCCCCCCTCCCCGGAGCGAAAATTTTCTATATGCTGCGCGCTGCACGCGTCGGGGATCGGGGGAGAAAAGCCCAGGAGGAGACGATGGAGCCCAGGAATGCAGGTTGGAGGAGCATCAGGCCAGATTTTGTCCAAGGTAAGGCTAAAACAGGCTAAGGAGTCCCTTTCTAGAGACATTGTTTTTTTTTTTTTTTAAAAGTTTCAACCAGCAAACAGATCGCAAACATACATAGATAGGTAGGGGGCAAGTGATGGGGGGGAAACATTTCAGCATCCTGTCCATCCGTACATGGTGCCTGGAATACCCCCCTTGATCTCCCCTGGGGCCCCGGAACCAAGTCCCGCAGGCTCCCCTCTTACCTGCTCCATGCCGCAGGACGTTTTGCAAAACGGTCCAATCTTCTCCCATCTCCGTGGGTAGCGTAGTAGACCTTCAGGCACTGGGGTCCTGGAAGGAGCCACTGCCCTGGACCTATACAGCACCCTGGCAAACAGGATCTTTTGGTTTAGAAAACTCCAAGTCCTGGGCCCAGGGTCCAGCCCTCTAGAGAGGAGCATTATAGGCAAAACCCCACGGTTTGGGGCCCGGGTACTGTCCACTTTGGCACTGAGGCTCCTTGGACAGATCCGGTTAGCCCGCCTTAATCCCAAGGATGTGGAGGCAAAGCTATTCCGTGACCAACACCTAAGACACTGGCGAAAAAAACTGAGGTACTTCCTCTATGGGAGGGGGTTATATAGGGAGGGGACTTCCTGTTTGAGATTGCCAGTGTCCACACCTGAAGGTACTCCATATAACCCATATAGTAATGAATATGCTGCTCTGTGTCCCGTGATGTACGAGAAAGAAAATGTTGTTTTTCGGGTTGTAAAAAATGATCGTGCGTGGTCTAAAATGACGTTTTAAACCCGTGCATGCTCAGAAGCAAGTTATGAGATGGGAGCGCTCGTTCTGGTAAAACTACCATTCATAATGGAGTAAGCACATTCATCACGCTGTAACAGACAAAAAAAGAGTGGTGTTTTACTAAGAAGGAATCAGCTAAAAGCAGCCCAAAGGCGAATAGAACTTCCCCTTTAGAGTGCCGTCGTATGTGTTGTACGTCACCACGCTTTGTTCATAATTTTTCAAAAACGATGGTGTGTGGGCAGCATCGTTTTTAATAATGAAGTTGGAAAAACTCATGCTGAGTCATGACGAGAAAAATGCAATTTTTAAAATTGGTCGTGTGTAGGCTCCAGGGCATTTTTCTCGATGAGAAAAATGGCCATTAAAAATTTAGAACATGCTCTATTTTTTCTCTGAGTTTTTCAAGTTGTCGTTTTTCTCGTCGTGAAAAACGGTCGTGTGTACACTTTAATGACGGGGAAATAAAAGCGCATGCTCAGAAGCAAGTTATGAGAATGGAAATTTGCATAATCAGCCCAAAGGGTGGCGCTATTCGAATGGAACTTCTCTTTTATAGTGTCGTCATATACGTGTTGATTTTTTTCACGATCGTTTTGCACGGCAGGATTGACAAGAATCACGTCGTGAAAAACATTTTTTTTTTCCATGACATAAAAAATGGTCGTGTGTACGCGGCTTAACACAAATTGGTGTTAAAAAACTTCTGCATATAACCTGGCTTACACTGTATTAAAGCAGAACTTTAGGTCTAAGATGAAACATCTTAAATGCTTAGACAGATGAATTCAGCTTGGACCAATGTAACTATGCATATCTCAATTCCTGAGGGAGCACTGTGGAAGCTGATTGTCACTGTAGTATTCATTGCTCTACCTGTGCCAAGCAGATTATCCACTGCATACTGACCATAGAGGGCCATTCCTGTGCTATTGCTATTCACAGAATGCCTTGTAATTTTTCTACTGAATACCAAGTCATTTATGAATGGACAATGTGCAAATTGTGACATCACTATCCCTATTTTCGACCTTATCCAGCGAATGCCTAGTTTTTATTTTAAAAAAAACAGCCTAACCCAGCCTAAAAAGTATACTTTAACCACCTGAGGCCCGCGCTATAGCTAAATGATGGCTACAGCGTGGACCTGAATTTCCAACAGGACGTCCTTTGACGTCCGCCCCTTTTGACGTTCCCCGCACGCGCTTCCGAGCGCGCATCGGGGAAATTCTAAGCTAGCTGTGTCCCTTGGACACAGCCAATCACAGATCGCGGCGAACGGCCAATCAGAGTGGCCGTTTGCTATGCGATCTGTGCGGCCAATGAGAGATGATCTCAAATGTAAACATATGAGATCATCTCTCATTGCCGTTTTACACAGAGACAGAGTCCTGTCTCTGGGGAGCAGACCGATCTGTGTCCCTTGTACATAGGGACACAGATCGGTCACCTCCCCCAGTCACCCCCCTCCACCTACAGATAGAACACTATGCAGGGAACACATTTAACCCTTTCCTCACCCCTTCAATGGCAGTCACATTTATACAGTAATTAGTGCATATTTATAGCACTGATCGCAGTATAAATGTGAATGGCGCCAAAAATGTGTCTGCCATAATGTCGCAGTCCCCCCAAAAAAATCGCAGATCGCCACCATTACTAGTAAAAAAAAATAATAAAAAAAAATATTTTGTAGGCGCTATAACTTTTGCGCAAACCAGTCGCTTATTGCGATTTTTTATTTTTTACCAAAAATATGTAGAATACGTATCGGCCTAAACTGAGAATTTTTTTTTTTTTAATTGGGCTATTTATTATAGCAACAAGTAAAAAATAATGCATTTTATGAAAAAATATTATTGAAAGACTGTGGGCTGTTGCTTTCTGTAAGCAATCAGAAAAATACATTTATTTGTCCAATTAATTGTTTTTTGTTGCCAGACTGTCTAAATGTCTAAATTGTCTACATTTTAACCACTTGCTTACTGGGCACATATACCCCCCTCCTGCCCAGGTGAAATTTCAGCTTCCGGCACTGCGTCGCTGTAACTGACAATTGTGCGGTCATGTGACGTCCCTTTTTCCCCACAAGTAGAGCTTTCTTTTGGTGGTATTTGATCACCTCTGCGGTTTTTCTTTTTTGCGCTATAAACAAAAAAGAGCGACAATTTTGAAAAAAAAAATTCAATTTTCGGAACAATGCCTCTCCAGTTTACTATAGCCCAGATATGGCCTCCTGGCAAATGTGACTACACCAACACATGCTCGTATCACTTCTAGTATGTATTTCTAAATAGGATAAGCACACAGGATTATGGTAAGACAAATTTAAAAATCTTATTCCCAGACAGAACTAATTTGGTTAGAGCTGTTTCTGTTGACTGTTCTTTACAGCATCGTTCATACAGCAGCATTAACAAATAGGGATGAGCTTTATGTTCGGGTCGAACATAAGTTCGACTCAAACATTGGCTGTTTGCCCGTTTGCCGAATAGCGAACAATTTGGGGTGTTCGCGGCAAATTCGAAAGCCGGGATGGTCAGGGATGCACCACAGGGTAGCAAACCCTATAGCCGACTGCTGCTATCAGAGAGGAAGCTTTGTGTTCACCAGAGCCTCTAGTGGTGAGGATGGCCTTCGCCACAGCTGGATCCATGTTGCGACCCCTGGGATCCCCTAGGTCACGCTCCACAGGGAGAGAGGGGAAGTAGCAAGCAGGACAAGCGATAGTGACGGGTAAGCCAAGGTCAGGGAAACAGGCAGACAAGGGTAACCGAGGGACAGGCAAAAGGTCATGGTCACAGACAAACAGGAGAAGTCAGGGACGAGACAAAACCGGTACACAGGAAGGTAATCATAGCAAACTGCAGACAGGAACTTAAGCTAACAACACGGTTGAACAGCACTGCAGACCTGTAGTGCAACAGTTAATATAGACTTCCCGGGATGGCCTGGGTGGGGCCATACAGGAAGGAGAGGTGATAAAAAGGCAACCAGAACAGAGTCAGGCCTCTAATGAACAGATGGAGACAGGTAAGCTGCCAGACTTTATTGCATGTCCATGACATCAAAAGTGATAATTTTAAAGGTTAATATGCAAGTTATTGTCATAAAAAGTGTTTAGGGACCTGGGTCCTGCCCCAGGGGACATGTATCAATGCAAAAAAAGTTTTAAAAACTTTTTTTTTTCGGGAGCAGTTATAAGTGAAATATCCTATTAAATTTTGTACCTGGGGGTGTCTACAGTATGCCTGTAAGGTAGCGCATGTTTCCCATGCTTAGAAAAGTCCCTGCACAAAATGACATTTCTAAAGGAAAACAAGTCATTTAAAACTACTTGTGGCTATAATGAATTGTCGGGCAATACAGATAAACGATAAAAGTCATTAAAAAAAACGACATGGGTTCCCCCCAGTCCATTACCATCCCTTTGGGTCTGGTATGAATATTAAGGGGAACCCCAAACCAAAAATAAATAAATGCGTGGGGGTCCCCCCAAATTCCATTACCAGGCTGTTCCCATGTTGATGGGGACAAGGGCCTCATCCCCACAACCCTTGCCCGGTGGTTGTGGGGGTCTGCAGGTGGGGGGCTTATCGGAATCTGGAAGCCCGCTTTAACAAAGGGGACCCCCAGATCCTAACCCCCTATGTGAATTGGTAATGGGGTACATTTTACCCGTACCATTTCACCCAAAAAAGTGACAAAAAAGGTAAAAAACACACATAGCTTGGGACAAGTCCTTTAATAAAAATAAAATCCAGCACTGTAATTCTTCTACAACCCGCCGCCACAAATGATACAGCCTCCATAGGAGGCACCCAGCCGAATGACGCATGACCCGTCTGACAGCTCTTAAATAACCAAGAGCAGGGCCACCCGTGATGTGGACTGGTGACCCTGCCTCCCTTTGAAGCAACAGGGGTTTCCGGTGGTTTTGCCAGTGGTGTCATGAGTGATCCCGGCCCCTCTGACGCATCACAGGAAACCCTGAAGGGCCTGGTAATGGAATTTGGGGAGACCCCCATTCATGTTGTTTTCAATGACTTTTATCTGTATTGCCAGGACCCGACATATCATTATAGCCGCAAGTAGTTATAAATACTTTTTTTCCTTTGAAAATTTTGTGCAGGGACTTTTCTAAGCACGGGAAACATGCACTACTAAAATCACTGCTCCCAAAAAAATGGCTGTTTTAAAAAAAAATTGCATCGATACATGTCCCCTTGGGCCAGGTCCCCAAACACTTTTTATGACAATAACTTGCCTATTAACCTTTAAAATTACCACTTTAGATTTTTCATGTTCGTGTCCCTTAGACTTTAACTGTGTTTGCACGTTTATACAATTTTTTTGCCTGTTCGCATGTTCTGCTGCGAACCGAACTCAGGGGGGGGGGGGTGTTCAGCTCATCCCGATTAACAAAGTACATCTTATTGCATGGCACTCTCCCAGCAATTCCTTGAATTCACTGGCATAGAGTTCAAGCTCTAAAACTGGGTATACTGTACATGTATCCTTCATGCTGAACCAGCTGAATTTTGATCTGAGTGTACGGCTCTCTGTTCAATAGAAGACGATCTTTAGACTCGCTTTTGTTGAATGGTCCTGCTGGAAAATCAGCATTCAATCAGCTTCTGCAGCCAATAGCGCTGATCAGTGTATACTGATGGGGGTGTAAAGATCTTTGTTGAGTTAAATAGCTCAGAGAGGCAGATCGCTGCATCCACATTGTTTATGTGGATTCTGGTAATTTAAGTTTTTTTTTCTTTCATCCCGCTGGTTGAAAAAAAAACTCTCTGGGCCAGATTCAGGTAGATGGGAGCATCTTTGCTCCAGAGTAACGCTTCTCATTTGCGTTACGCTGCAGAAATTTTAGGAGCAAGTGCTGTCATCACGAAGCACTTGCTCCTAAATGCGGCAGCGCATCGCAAATGACGGCGGAATTCAAATTGGGCGGGTACGGGGGGGTATTAAAACGAAGCGCGTCCCGCCGCGAACGTACTGCGCATGCGTCGAGTATCAAAACATCCCCGTGCGCATGCTCCAAATTCTGTGAATGAACGTCAATGACGTCACATTCCCATTCATGAAGTTTTACGCAAGCAACGTTTTTTATTTTTTTTCCGACGCGATGACGACGCCTATACCTAACATAGGATATTCCAACCTCATGTAGGTATAACTATGCGCCGCGTATCCCGTCCGGAAACGTCGTAACGTCACTGCGTCGCGCCGGAATGCGATCGTGAATTGACGATTTCCGCTCATTAACATATTTTTTGAGCGGAAATCGGCGGGAACGCCCCGGCGCCATTTTTAAGTTGAAGTAACGATGCGATGGCGAAACTCAGTTACGCTGCTCGCATCGGAGCTTCAACCCCGTTTCGTTTTCTGGTTACAGAAAACAGAAACGCCGGCTTAAAGTCACAGTTAGGCTGGCGGATCACTGGATCTGCCAGCCTAACTGTTCCTGAATCTGGCCCTCTGTTTATACCCAACTTTAGGCTTTTCCCATCTGTGGGTAAGGTTTAACAACTCTCAACGGAGAGTTGACTTGACATTCTTCCCTCAACAAACACATCAGCAGTACATGCCACAACATTGTGTAACTTTAAAGTTGGGTATACACTTTGAGGTTTTTTTTACTCAACCAGTAGGTTCAATAAAAAAAAACTCAGATTGTAGCATCCACACAAGTGATGGGATTTTCCCTGCTCTGCTAGAATATTTCCTATTGTATTCTGACAGAGAGGACTACCCCCTGATCAGCACTGCAACCATCAGATGCAGAGAGTTAATCTTGATTTTCCAGCAGGACCATTTGATAGGAGCGGTTCTAATGACTAGCTTCTGTTGAAAGAGAGGGGTACACATAGATCAAAAATTAGTCTGGTTTCTGCTAAATTGGCTGAATTTGGATATTTGTATACCCGACTTAGAAAAGTTTCTACAGATCAAGAGAGCAAGGTCAGAAAAATACTGTTCATAGGAATTAAAAAAAAAAAATCATTAGAAATGTCATACATATTCAAAAGGCACTTAGCTATCTTTATTGTATTGTGAATCTTGTAAACAACTTACTCTTGCAAATTAATTTTAATCCTCTTACAAAGTCCAATTTGCAGTTCTAAGCAATGATACAATTAATTCAGTAGCCATCATTCTTTGCAATATTCATGCTCTGCTGTAGTTCGGAGGCAAAAAGTTTGACAAATAGACACAAAAGACTTATGAGAATGAAGCAGATGGTAACATGGATATATACATAAAACTATTCCTCCTTTGTTAATCTCTGCTTAGTTTTTTTTCTCTTAGTCTCCTGGGGCAGGATCAAAATGTGGTTGTCAAAAGTGTCACATTTGTAATGAAAGAAGATTACTTGTATTTGATGTTGAAAATGCTTTAGTGATATTTAGTGGTAAACAAAGCTTCTGCTGCTTTCAGCACCTGGTTTATAAATATTTTTTCTTTTGAATCTTACTGTATTTTAAGGGATCAGCAACACATTGCATTTGTACTTCGTGCCTCTTGTCTTGGGAAAACCATGATTAATCTCCTTGTCCTCATACATTAAAAGTTCCTAAACACTTAGGGCCAGATTCAGAAAGCACTTAAGCCGGCGTTTCAGGAAATGCGTGGCGTAATTGTGAATATGCGCCTGCGTATCTATGTGCCGTATCCCCAAAACGATATACGCCAGATATCTAGATTTTTACAAACGTGTAATTTCGATAGACCGGCGCATTGAGCGCGCAAAAAATGCGCTAGACACACCATTGATTTGCTAGGCAAATATGCAAATGAGGGAGTTACGGCAATCCACAAAAGTAAGTTTGTGCGGCGCAGGCTACGCGCTGTGCCCATCAGCTGCACGTCCTGTCTAAAATTAGTCCATATAAAAGCAGGTTTAAAATTAGACAATCCGTCTACATGTCAGCTAAAGAAACACCATTAGGGACGAGCTGAGCAGCCACACTTGCAGGACAACAATCTGTATGCCAACATGCCAGGGGCATCCTTGCTCATAGCTATACTACTGACTTTAGATGAGCGCAGAAGGAGGAGGGCACGGAGGAGGGCACGGGAGAGGATATACCGCACACGCATAGACCTCTTTGGCATGAGTGATTCTGAGGTGTATTGCATCTTCAGATTCACCCCTCATGCCATCCTGGAATTAACCACAACCCTGCAGGAGGACATCACCAGCCCAACACATGACACCCATGACAGCTACATATACAATCATAGCCCCATCCCAACAGAATTCGAACAGAACATGTATGGGGACAGCTGGCTGGTTGGTGAGTGACATGGGTGGCAGGCATGGCTGCCCCCCCCCCCATGATGCAGAAATCACAAGGGGCACATGCACTACTAACATCCTCCTGTTTTTTCCCTTCCAGGTGACTATGCATATGCACTGGGACCCCATCTCATGACTCCTATCCGGAACCCCCCCATGGTACCCTGTTGTATTCCCCAAACTTTTTATGCCAAATCATCGGTGCATGTTGCATGCTGCACAACTTCCCAGTGAGAAAGGGCCTGGAGATTGACATAAGTGATGACCTGACCCCCGAACCAGACAATCCCCCCTAACCAAGGCTACCCCGTCTTCTGAGGGAAGAGCAGCCAGGAGACAGCTCACATTAGGCATCTTTGCACATTAAACACACACATTAATCATGGAACAATGAGAATGCATGCATGCACACCACTGTGGTCCCTAGATCACACACACCATATCCTCATCACATTGGATTAGTACAAGCCCACCATGCAGGACTTGTGAGCAGCAACGCCACGCCACGGCTCCAAATATTTCACTGTACATTCATACACCATTCATACGGACCTGGGGATCACTTCTTCCTGGTCCTGGGGAACCCTTCTCCACCACAAATGAGGGTGACACCCCTTTTTTGGCAGGAATGTCACCCCCACATTCCAAAATCATTCACAAACAGAAAAATAAATTGCCTAGAAAAAAAAAAACAACAATGACCAGAAAAAAAAAAAAATACACAGCAAAGAAAACACAGAAAAGACAAAAATCACTCTGCAAAACACTATCCAAAACAGTCACCAAATATCACAAAGACAAGTCACAAACCAACAAACGCTAACAAACAACAGAACAAAAGCACCTTGCTGTATAGGAAGGTATACAAATGGATGTACTTTAGCAAAGGAAGGTCGTTTGTCTCTGTCTATTTAAGCTCTCTGCGTAGCTCACTAAGTTGACCGGGCCTAGTTCCAATCTCACTGATTGCGCCGTGCCGAGTTGTGAGCATGCGCAGAGAGGTGCTGACCATGGTCTGCTTCATGTGCACATGCGCAATCTGGCCTGCCCTTCATTTGCAAGGGGTCACGGCTCATTTTAATGGAACACGCCCACGTCCTTCCCAATTTGAATTACACCGCCTTACGCCTCGGAAATTGCGTTGCACCGGCACAAATTTGTGCGCAAATACTACGAGGATACGGTGCTTGTGCCTCCAAATTGAGACGGTGTAATGTAAAGGAGATGCGCTACGCCGGCCAATATATGCGCCAATGTACGTGAATCTGGCCCTTAGTTTTTGTTCTCTCGCGTCTATTTTTTTTCTTATACTAAAATGCTTTTGCATTGTTTGAAGGATACCAGATACAGCACCTTTCCTGTAATAACCAAACATTGTAAAGAGGACATAGGCAACCAAATAAAGTCCATATTGCAGTCACAATGAACATAATAATCTTCCCTTCCTTTTTTATTTTTTTCTCTGTCCTACCTAAAACACACAGAATTTTGACACTGACAATGGTACTAATTAAAAAAAAAACTGCCCCCCAAAAAATACTGACCCTGACTTTTGATCCTGACCTTGACCCAAACACTAACCCTGGCACTGATCTAGATCAAACTTTGATCTAGGTTTTTTTTTTTTTTATCTTATTTTTTCTAAACACAGTTTTTTTTCTCTGCGAGGAAAGAAAGAGATACAATGTATTTCTCTCCTCCATTCAGAGAGAGAAAACACCGGGGCAGGCCTTCCAGTGACTGATCACTGTTATAGCCAAACAGAGGCTATCACAGGGAACAGAGGACCAAGAATCTGAATTTCCGGGTCCCGATCATTAATATGGGGCCCAGGGCTCCTGGTGAGAACATGGTCTTTAATTCTATCACAGTACTACTTTAGAGCCATTGAGGAAGTACTGTAACCTTGTAGTAAGTATGAAAAAGAACAATTAGGGTTAGTGGTTAGGGTTAGGGTTTCCCCTTGAAAAATAAGGCTAGGACTCAGGAATTAGAACAGGGACCTCCCCCAGAGGTCAAAGGTCAGAATGTGGGTTTCCAGAGGTCAAAGGTCATGGGGCGTGGCTGACCCACCCCCACCAAAGTGTACCGCCTACCCCAACTAAGTCGGTGAATGAAAAAGGGGAATGTTGGGAAAAGCCCATACTGCTCTCTACCCAGAATCACAGAGGCTGATGATAAAAATGTAGTGCTCAGACCAATGTGTCTGTGAGCCTATGATTGTCAAAGTAATCCAAATAAGTCTGCACTCAGCAGGATCTCAAAGTATAAGAAACTTAATTGAAGAATAGTGTTAAAATCCATGTCTGTAGACCTGCTTACGTGATTCATCCTTACGGTTTTCGTCATATAACGGGGCAAATAGCCATATGGCTTAATTCCCCACACTGTAAATTTTATAGAGCAGCTAAATAGTCATGAAATTATAATATAATTAAGATAATGAATCTAAAAAGTACAGTTAGGCTGCCATACATTATACAATTTTCTTGTTTAATTTCCTTTAGATTCTTTTTTAACTGTGTATCGTTTTGGTAAATCAAAATAAAGAATTGTGCAAGAAATTTGTATAAGGTATGGCCAGCCTTGGGTAGTCATGAATGTATTATATTGAAATTAAGATAATGAATATAAATCATGATATACTGTATATAGGTTAAAATGGATTTATATAAAATATATAGTTTAGCAATGTTTCCATTTGGTATAATGTCACGCAACCTTAGAATTACATTGGGTTTGCATAGGAGAAATATGTAGAATGTCATTGGTGAACTTAAAATTATACATACCTGGCTGTCTTGTTGATTTAGTATCTTAAATAGTTTGGGTTTGATGTGTAATTCACTTCAATCAACCAATCATGTTAGCAAAAGTATGTTTCCTCCTTAAGTAAACAACCTCTAGTCCTTTTGTAAATCAACCTCTTTAAGACACTGATATGGGAAAAAGAGGCAGATTGGGTTTTCTGACTTCACAGCTGGCTTCTGTGACTGCATGCATGTTATGGGTTGGTGATTCAGAAAGTACTAAAACCCCAGACTGCCAGACAACTATTTTCATAATCACGTCATAAAAAGAAACATATATTTTGTTTTCAGCAGTCTTCCTAATGAATAGATGTCGTTGGTGCCCAGACCAAATTTAGCAACCTTGGCATAAAGTCATGGATTTCTTGGTATTTTAACAATAACTCTATGACTATTTTGCATTTATAAATAATTTGTATACATTATTACAGAGATCAATAGCTCAAATGGAAATTTGTACACAAGTGAATGTTAAAGCAGAGAGTCGTCTTTATCTCGCTCTTTCTCCTTTCATCTTAACATCTACAACCAAAACATCAAAGAGAGACAGCCTGCCCAAATGTAGACTAAAATGGGTACTCTCTCTTTAGAAAATGCTTACTTAAATTCTTACTTGTAAAACATAAAATACATGTATATAGGAAGGACAGACATACAAGATTAGTTTAAAAGCATACAATGTAAAGAAGTAAATAAAAGACCCAAAATGTTTAAAGATTCTTTTAAATAGAAATGTAAGTAAATGTCTAATGTATTAGAATACGTTTTTGGTAAAATGTGGGAATATTTTTGTATACAAATTCAGAATGTTCATAATTCAGGCTTTTTATGTTTTATCCTTAACCTGACTAACTATGTAACTATCCTTAACTTTTTTTGTTTAATATGACAATATTACCTCAAGTAAACATTTATTTTTCTATTAAATACTGCTTGGGTTTTCAATAATCCTAGCTTATGCTGGATAATTAAAATAGATTTCTGTGCATTGTAGGGTATTTTCACAACAGCTGCTGTTCCATGTTTCTTAACCATTTCAATTAATTCGGATACATTTGTCTTTGGATTTTTTTTAGATTAGCATTCAAGGTAACATGACACAAGACACTGGTATGCCTAAGAGTAAAATATAACAATTACTTTAATTTACTAAATAAAACAGAATTTAATTTGTGCAGGAAGATCAAAAAAACAAACAAAAAGAAAACCTTTGTCAGCCAGGCTCTTAACTTTTACGTGTTCTACTTTAGATGAATAGTATAAGACTGTTTAATCAAATCAATAAAGTAAATACCAAGTTTATGTTTTGTTCATGCTGTTAGAAATATGAGTTTTCAGTGCGACAGTAACAGCTTCTCAAAACATCAAACATTCCTTTTTTTAATGTTGCTGTTTTTAAGCACAGAGAAATAAAAGGCTTTTTGGAATTTCTATAACTATATGCAGAGAATCATTCCAAGTGACTTTAAACAGCATGAAAGTCATTGAATGAGATGAGAAGGTACACCACAGAGAAAGTTTTCACATGACAGAAAGCTATATTCTTTAACCTCTTTTCTACTGGGGTATGTTTTAAGTGGGGGATTGTTGGCCTGCTATTTACCCAGAGTCATTTATAATTACCTGTCAGGTACCATTCTGCCCATTAATTGGTGAGTACTTGGCTGTTTTAGATGGCTTAATACACACATACATGGTAGCGAGCCACGAGCCAATCTAAAGGGTTTGGTACAATGCAATTGCTGTTATTGGTCTTTACAGTGATCACATGCAATTGTTTACATGGTTGATTCCTGCCCTTCCTCCTACAACAGAGAAATTAGAGTGATCATAGTATCTTGTGAATAGGGATGAGTCAGCAGTTCAGTCCAAACCTTGGTTCGGATCAAACTTTTGCCCATCTGGCCCCCCGTTTGGTGGGAGCTAAGCATCATATATAGAAGTTATGTTTCTATTGCTTTTATATAAAACAGCTTCTCACTGTCACTGGTTCACAAAGCAACAGGGATGCTTGCACATCCCTAGGAACAGCCTAAATAAAGCATATTATTAAACCTCTGTTCTACTAGGGTATATTTTAAAGCAGGTGGCCTGCTACTTACCCAGTGCCATTTATAATTATCCATCAGGTGCCTTTTGCCTGCTAATTGGTGAATGCTGAGCTGTTTTAAGATGGCTTGATATACAGAGACATGGTACGAGCCAATCTGAGGGGATTGGTACCGTACAATTGCTGTTATTGTTCTTTACAGTAATTATATACTATTGTTTATATGGCTAATTCCTGCCCTTCCTCTTACAGAGAAAGTAGAGTGATCATAGTAGCTTGTGAATAGGGATGAGCCAGCAGTTCGGTCCAAACCTATGCTCTGACCAAACGTTTACCCATCTGGCCTCCCATTCCATGGAAGCTGAGCATTATATATAAAAGTGGTATTTATATTGCTTATATATATATATATATATTTATATTTATATATATCTATATATATATAGATATATATATATATATATATATTTCTCCCTCGTCTTCCAGGACGGCACTGTGAGAGTAGACTGGCTCACCTGACAGGAAACACAATCAAAATGAGGTTTAAAAGGCCCCACCCCTCCCGTGTGCCTCAGTTCTGATTGTGTTTCCCTTTCAGCGAAACGTTTATTTTTTTGTTGTGACCTAAAGCCTGGGGCTGGTGGTCCCCCCCCCCGGAGCCCGGACCGCAGGTACTGGGTGCCGTTGGGTCCGGTGTAGCTTGCTACCCCCCCGGGGGGGTTTCCCCCTTCGTCTTGGTCCAGGGGGGAACAGGAGAAGACACAGACTCCCCTGGACGCCGGAGCCTCCTAGGAGGGCAGGGCTCTCCAGTGCTCCGAAGAGGCCACATCCTCTCTCCCCCCGCCTCGTTCCCTACCTTGGAGGTTGGGCTAGGGCCTTCCCCTTCCTGCTGGCTTCGTCCGGGGGTTTGCTGGACCGCATGGCGGGTAGTAAGGCGCCGCTTGAGCGGCGCCAGGAGCATCCGGGCGCCTGTTGATGACGCGCACGGCGCCGTGACGTCATTCCGCTCCCGCGCGGCAAGATGGCGGCCCCCACCGGACAAACACTGCAGGCGATCGGGGCGCACTATAAAGCAGCCAGGGAGATAGAGGGGCCTGGCGGCCTCAGAGCGTGTCCATGGAAGACCTTTCCTCGACACAAGATGCTACTATGGAGGAGGACCGTCGTTTTCCTATGGCTGCAGAGGAAACCACCAAGGGTGAGTCCTTCCTTTTTTGTTGGGGGGTTTTTGTCTCCAAAAATAACCCCCCCCCTCCCCTTCCCTAATCCTGTGATGAGGGCTAATGGGCATATGTTTCTCCCTGATATGTTTAGGTGAAGACCCTATTGCCCAGGGGGAGTCCAGCAGAGTGGCTAAGCCTCCTAAGCGTGTTAGGAGATGTGGCAATTGTAGTGACAAATTACCAGTTGAACATAACAAGCCATTCTGTTCTAAGGGCATCTGTAAACTAACAGGGAAAGAGACCTCACAGATTATGAAGCAATTTCTCTCGGTTCAGACCGAAATGCTATCCACCCTAAAGGAGTTTCAATCTTCCCTAAATAGAAAGGACATTGATTCTCCGGTTCCGGGCCCCTCCTCCCAGGAATCCTCTTCTGCCTCCCGTCCGTTTGTACCACTACAGACTCGTAGAGTGTACCCCTCGGATTCTGAGGAGTCCGAGTTAACCTTACGTAGTGAAACCCTGGTTGACAGCCAGGCGGAGGAGGAAGAAGAGGAGGAGGAGGATACCAGAACAGGAAAATATATGTTTCCTGCTGATGATATGGAGGGCCTTTTAGCAGCTGTTTATGCTACCGAGCATATTCAAGAACCAGCAGAGCAGGTCTCAGCCCAGGACAGGATGTACAGGGGTTTAATAAAGCCTCAAACCATGACCATTCTGGTCCATCAGTCACTAAAGGACATTATCCTCAGGGAGTGGGCAGAACCTGAAAAAAGTTTACCAAGTTTCAAAACTTGAAAACGCCGCCTTCCCTTTAAAACAGAGGTAGTAGACACCTTTTTTAAGGTCCCTAAACTTGATGCCGCCTTGGCACAGGTCTCAAAACAGTCAGACCTTTCCTTTGAGGACACAGGCAGTTTAAAGGATGCCATGGATAGGTGTACCGACACTTCTCTCCGTAGAGCTTGGGAAGCCAATGCAGCCGCCCTTGGGCCTGCATTGGCCTCAGCCTGCGTGGCAAGAAATGCCGACGCTTGGACTTCCAAGCTTCTTGACCATATCCCCAATTCTTCCAAGACTAAGGAGATACGAGATTCCCTCCAGCTTATTAGCGGGGCAGTGGCCTACTTGGCAGACGCAGCAGTAGAAACCATTCGCGCCTCGGCCAAGACTGGGGCCCTTATTAATGCCTCTAGGAGGGCCGTCTGGCTAAAGACCTGGAGGGGTGATATTGCCTCAAAACGCCGCCTATGTGCACTCCCCTTCAAGGGTTCCCTCTTGTTTGGGGAAGCCTTAGATCAGGCTTTGTCCAGGTCTTCCGAGAAGGGGAATAAGTTCCCTTCAAAACCCAAGCAAAGTAGGAAGCGGTCCTTTCGTCCCAACCAGAGAAAGATTCCGGCCCCGGACAAAAGACAGTCCGCCAGTCGACGTTGGGCCTTTGGTAAAGATAGACCAAAGGGAGGGATCCTTTTTTCCAGTCCCAAACCATCCGGAAAGGACACCAAGTGACGGGAAGGTGGGGGGCAGGCTCGCCAGGTTTCTTCCTGCCTGGGAGAACATAACCCAGAGCCCCCATGTACTGCAGATAATCAGGGAAGGTTACCACTTAGAGTTCAGAGAACTCCCCCCCCCGACTTTTCTCCTCACCCACCTCCCAAGGGACTCCAACAAGGCCGTAGGCCTCTCCCAGAATATTGTGAGTCTGGCGGAACAGGGGGTCATAATCCCAGTCCCGCCAGACCAACAAGGTCAGGGAGTATACTCCCACATTTTTGTGGTTCCCAAGCCAGACGGCAAGTTCAGATTGATAATCAATCTGAGACCTCTGAACTCCCATCTCCTCTACAAGAGATTCCGGATGGAGAGTGTTCACAGCCTCAGGGGTCTTTTGTTAGAGGGCGTCTTCATGGCAACCATAGATTTGAGGGACGCCTACCTACATGTCCCGATTTTTTCGGGACATCAGAGGTTTCTGAGATTTGCCCTCGCCTCCGCACAGGGAATTCAGCACTGGCAGTTTGCTGCCCTCCCCTTTGGTCTGGCCTCCAGCCCAAGGGTATTTACGAAGATCTTGGCGGAGGTAATGGCTCATCTACATCTGAAGGGGATCTCCCTCGTCCCCTATCTAGACGACCTCCTGCTTTTCAGTCCAAGTCAGGATCAGCTCCTTTCGGACCTGACCGTCGTCATGACCACTCTGGAGACGCTTGGTTGGATAATCAACAAGCAAAAGTCCTCCCTTCTGCCGGAACAGCGGAAGGTATATCTAGGGGTTATCATAGATTCCCGAGAAAAGAAGCTTTTTCTTCCCCAAGAAAAGTTCCAGAGGCTTGTGACGACGATCGGGTCTTTAGTGGCTACAGGAAATCCCTCCCTCAGAGAGATCATGAAGCTGTTGGGGCCGGATGACCGCTTGCATTCCAGCGGTCCCCTGGGCCCAACTACACGCAAGACCACTTCAGAGGTTCCTCCTCTCCGCCTGGAACGGAAAGGAAGACACTCTCGATTCCCGGGTCAGGGTTCCGATCCTAGTCAGGGACTCCCTAGAGTGGTGGCTTCACCACCAAAACCTCCTGAAGGGCCGTCCGTGGAGTCAGACCGACCCACTGAAGGTCACTACGGACGCCAGTGCTTGGGGTTGGGGAGCCCATGTACAAGAGCTACGGGCTCAGGGATCCTGGGATCATCATCTAAGGCGGACCTCCTCCAACTATCGAGAATTACTGGCAGTGGGAGAAGCTCTGAGGGCGTTCGAAGGGAGAATTCAGGACAAGGATGTCCTGGTCCTTTCCGACAATGCTACAACAGTCGCCTTTCTCAACAGACAGGGGGGCACCAGGTCCCAGTCTCTCCTGACACTCTCCCTGGAGATCCTGGGTTGGGCGGAACAGAGAGTACCCTCTATTCAGGCAATCCACATAAGGGGAGCCTCCAATCTGGAGGCCGACTTTCTGAGTCGTCAACCCATTTTTCAGGGGGAATGGGAATTATGCCAAGAAACCTTCGACTGGATCTGTCGGCGGTTCGGGGTTCCAGAGATAGATCTTTTTTCCTGCAGGAAAAACAGAAAAGTAAACAGATTCTTTTCCCTTGTGCAGGGACCGGGTTCTCTAGGGGTGGATGCGTTGGCCCAGGACTGGAATTTCCGTCTGGCTTACGCTTTTCCCCCGCTGAATCTGATCCCAAGGGTCTTACAAAAGCTGGCCTCCGTGGAGACAAAATTAATCCTAATAGCTCCTTGGTGGCCCCGGAGATCCTGGTTTCCCACTCTGAAGCTCTGGTCTCTAGCTCCCCCGCTTCCCCTTCCTCTCCGAGCGGATCTCCTGCGGCAGGGGCCGATCTCTCATGCGAACCCAGGTTTCTTCAGCCTGACGGCATGGCTATTGAGAGGCGGAACTTGCAGCAGAAGGGCTGCTCGGATAGAGTCATAGATACCCTACTGTCCAGCCACAAGAAGGTCACCAGACACATCTACGCAAAGGTCTGGACAGTCTTTTGGCGTTGGTGCACCACAAAGCGGATCTCTTCTCCCAAGACTCCCGACATCCTGGAGTTTCTTCAGGATGGCGTGGAACTAGGCTTAGCTACTAGAACTCTAAGAGTCCAAGTGGCAGCGTTATCATATTTTTTGGAGAAGAGCCTTTCAGCGGAACCCCTCATCAAGAGGTTCCTGACAGCTAGGGACAGACTTTCCCCTATGCAGGTTTCCAGGGTCCCCTCATGGGACCTCTCCCTGGTCCTGGAACAGCTGACTAAGGCACCATTTGAGCCTATAGACAGCATTTCTGTAAAGTTTCTTACGATAAAATTTACTTTTTTGTTAGCCATCACGTCTGCCAAGAGAGTTGGAGACTTGCATGCTTTTTCTATCAATGAACCTTTTCTGCGGGTCTTTGAAGATAGGGTTATTTTGACTCAGGATCCTCTGTACCTTCCCAAGGTGGCAACCAGGTTCCATAGGTCTCAGGAAGTTATACTTCCTTCTTTTTGCGCAAATCCCAGCAATGAAAAGGAAGCCACTTTTCATTGCCTGGACGTAAGGCGCTGCCTTTTAGTTTACCTAGAGAGGGTTAGTGAGTTCAGATCTTCCCCTCACCTTTTAGTTAATTTCTCAGGGCAGAAAAAGGGCCAACAGGCAACTAAAGCTTCCATCTCCAGATGGATTAGGCAGGCTATCTCCTTGTCATACACACAGGCAGGTAAACCACTTCCTGTTATTAAGGCTCATTCCACGCGTTCTCTGGCAACCTCCTGGGCAGAAAGGGCAGGAGCTTCCATAGAGCAGATCTGTAGAGCGGCAACCTGGTCCAACCGGAATACGTTCATCAGACATTATAGAGTCGAACTACTGTCTCCTCAGGACCTGAGTTTTGGTAGGAAGGTCTTACAGACAGTGGTCCCGCCCTAAGGTAGGCCTGAAAGATTACTTGCTTTTCTCTCACAGTGCCGTCCTGGAAGACGAGGGAGAAAGTACCAGTTACTTACCGGTAGCTGGATTTCTACGATGTCTTACAGGACGGCAGGCCTACTTCCCTCCCTTTTACTTCTATCTATATTCCTCCTTTTTCTTGGTCTCTGTCTATACCGTGTTCTAAAGAGCGGTTACTTATCTTAAACTGAGGCACACGGGAGGGGTGGGGCCTTTTAAACCTAATTTTGATTGTGTTTCCTGTCAGGTGAGCCAGTCTACTCTCACAGTGCCGTCCTGTAAGACATCGTAGAAATCCAGCTACCGGTAAGTAACTGGTACTATATACACAGCGTATCTGCTTCCCACTGTCACTGGTTCATAAAGAAGCAGTGGGTGCTTGCACATCCCTAGAAACTGCTAGGGTCAGGTCATATTGCCTTATACAGTTGGTATCTCTGGCCATGTAAGCAAAGGTGTGGGGATCGCAGTGACATCACTGCCTGAATATGACCATTGGCCATATTTGGGCAATAATGTTACCACAATCCCAGTCCTTTCCTTTATATAGCCAATGACAGTTTAGGGAACAGTCATTCAGCTATTGGTACACTCAGGATCAGTTGGGTTTACCTGGTCTTTAGTTTTTTATTTGTTTGGAATGTCAGCAGGTGGTGGGCATCGTTGCCCATGAGCAGGGGTACTATGTAGAAGGGAGGTATTTGGAAGAGAAAAATCCCAAGTAAAAAAAAGTCTCCCTGGGACACTTACACAGCCTCAACAGACAGCAAAACATTCCCTGCTTGTGATAGCACCATGTCCTGCAAAAGAAAGGAAATCTATAAGCTGAAAAAGCGGACGACCATCTTCTCCCAACCGCAGCAGAGGCACGGGGCAAAATGTCGCCAGGTCCTTCTCTTCTGCAGACACGTGGCCTCCACCAGAGCACAAGGAACACTACAGCAGCAACAAAATGCACCACCAGGCTAATTTTCAGCCAACAAGTCCCTTATCTGGAAGTTCGGAGAAGACTAGGTTTAGGATTGGATTAGGAGTGATCATTCGCAGCAGCACTTTGGGTAAGCTTGAACCACGAGTCTCAGGATAACTGCCAGACTCCATTACTTCCTTCCCTACTAATAACCAACCTGTGTTGGACACTACATTGAAGGACATGCTTTTATCTCTTAAGAGCATGCTTCACTCAGATATGATGTCCTGCATGCAGCATTTCAACACTGAATTGATTGCAGTAGAGAACAGAGTAACACACATTGAGACAAAAATTGGGGGAATTCGCTGCTACCATCAACGATTTGTTTGTTGCACATGATGCAAATGATTCTAATCATCAGTGGGTCAGGGCAAAACTTGCGGACCTGGAAGACAGATCCAGGCATAACAACATCAAAATACACAGTGTCCCTGAATCTGTCCATTCAGGGAATCTAAAAGCCTATGCTGAATCAGTATTCTCATCTATGCTTCCTAACTTCACAGCAACTGAGTTTATCATAGACCTTATACATAGCCTGTCGAAGCCTTCCTTTATTCCTGCTCATGCTCCTCGTGACGTGCTTCTTAGGATGCATTTCTTTAATGCAAAAGTCCCACAGAATGAAAACCCTTCCAGAGCCCTATGATAATCTATAATTTTTCATTGATCTTTGCCCACAAATAATGAAATTGGGCTTAAACCGCATGTACCTGGTATGGTTTAGGAAGGGGCATGTATTTTGGGGGTAGTCTACGCAAATATTTTTTCATTCTTTCTGTAGGTTTTGCTACAGCAAAAGTGACATTTTATACAGAAAAACACTGCTGGCAAGTGACATTTTATTGCCTGCTTCTTAAAAAAAACAAATCACAGGGCGGTTTAGAAGTGGAGCTCTGATTCCAACAGGAGAAACAATGGTCCGCACCATCTTCCCAGGCACTTGTTTCAGCCCAATTTTACAGCGATTCAGCAGGCTACACCTGAGAGAAAATGTCCCGAAAAAAAGAAAGGATGCTAGGAAGCCTCAAAAATGAGGCTTCCCAGCAGGAAAATTCTAATCATGATAGAGGATCCCCACAAAACACAAGCCCCTGCCCTTCTACCTTCTACTCTCTCTGGCAGCCCTAAGAAAGACAGATTCAAGATGGACAATAGCAGCAGGAGGTATGAGGTGAACAAAAATGTTGGGGAGGACATGAGGGAGCTCCCTGACTCCATTGAGGAGTTCCCTACCACTAATCAGCCTGTGCTTGACACAGTTATGAAAGATGCTTTGAGGAGCTCCATACAAGGAGATATGATGGCATGCATGCACAGATTTATTAAGGAACTAAATGAAGTCGAATCCAAGGTAGAGCATATAGAAAACAAAATGGGGGAATTTGCAACCACCATTAACAATCTGGTTAATGCCTCAGAAGACAAAGATGAGGCGATGGACTGGGCCAAAATGAAACTTGCTGGCATAGAAGACAGATCGAGAAGGAACAACTTGAAAATTAGAACTGTACTTGAATCTATTCAACAAGCAGACCTAAAATCCTTTTCTACAGATATGTTAAAAGCTATTCTCCCTGATGTTACAATTGTTACGATCTCTTTATAGATGTTACAATTGGTAGAATTCACTGTCTCCCTAAACCAGGGCATCTTCCTTCTCATTTCCCTAGGGATGTAATACTGAGGCTCCACTCTTACCACGTAAAAGAAAGGATCATGTCCCTCATCAATATTTTGACCTTAAAATATACACAGACCTATCCCAATTTACAATGCAACAAAGGAGAAACCTTAATACTATTATGAAAGCTCTTGATAATCACAATATTACCTATAGATGGGGATATCCATCTAAACTCACCGTCACAAAAGATGGCTCCTCATTCGTCATCAAATCCTTGAATAAGGGGCTTGCCCTGCTTAGGTCTTGGAAGATACTTGTTGAACTTCCTAACTCTGCAACTCCAGCCTCTAATACCAAAAGAGTTACACAGAATGGCAGTTGATAACTGCTAAAAATTTCAAGAAACATAACTGATCCTGGTTGAGTACTGCTAAAAACTACCAGATCCCCTTGTGAAATAGAGGATTTTTTCAGGGTGAAGCTACCCCCCAAATAGCCTGAGTGGCATCGTGCTGCACCTGGGATTATGAACCCTTTCATGTACTGTTTTTGTTTCAAAGCAGGAACTGTCACTGGATAATCAATTTACTTCTATGTGCACAAGCCATAAACATCAACAAGGACTCTTAGGCCTCGTACACACGAGGGGATATGTCCGATGGACCGTTTCAGCAGACATCTCCGCTCGTGTGTATGGGCTAGCGGATAGATTTCTCCACCCGACAGATTTCAAAGCATGCTTTGAAATCTATCCGGTGGAATCTGTCCGCCCGACATGTCTGCTGGTTAGTACACTTACCAGCAGACATGTCGTCCCCCACCACCGCCGCGCCGCCGCCGAATGGATTTGGCGCATGCGCGGAAGTGTTTAACTTCCTGGTGCGGTGACGTGGCGGCGTCAACGTCACTGCCGCGTCACCGCCACGTCACCGCGCCGTCCGGCGGCGGGGAATTTGATCCGATGGTGTGTACACGCCATCGGATCAAACTCCCGATCGGACATATCCGATGGAAATGGTCCGCGGACCGTTTTCATCGGATATGTCCGATCGTGTGTACGAGGCCTTACTATTATGTGGGGACTTCAACCTAACTCCTGATCTAGCTGTGGACTCCACTTAAACTTTGATATGCAAATCTCCAGAATTCCAACAATCCATACACAAGCAAGACCTATATAATGCATTGAGGTTAACGCATCAATCTATACCTGGTAGACTTTTGTCTAGGGTTAGCTCTGTATACATTAATAACAATACATGGCCTGACCATGCATCGGTCCGGATGACCATTAAGGACCCATCCACAGTGAAGTCCAATCCTGTATGGAGGGTCAACCCTCGCCTTCTCCAACAACCTGACATTAGGTCAGAATTGCATAAGCTATTACTAAACTTTTTTTGTAGATAATGAGAAATCAATCAGTGATCCATTTGTTCTCTGGAATGCCCATAAAGTGTACATAAGGGAAATGCTTATCAAATTTGGAGCAAGAGCAAAGAGGCAGCAGCAGAACCAAATGAGCAGAGCAGAAACAAAGCTTACTAATGAAATATATGCTTTAGACACCCAAAACAAACTAAAACCATCACCAAAAACTTCAAAGAGTTTAACTACCCTACGGCACAAGCTTTGTGCCATCCTTTTAGAAAACTTTGAGAGGGCATCTAGAAGATTAAAAATGTCTTAGTAATTAAGTAGTAGAAGTAGGTAGACTTTTAGCCCATCATCTTCCAAAGACAAACTTTACCTTCCACAAGATATAGCGAATGCTTTTAGTCATTAATATAGCTCGCTTTATAATCTCAACAAATACCCTAACACACTCCAACCAACACTCAAATATAATAATGGAATTCCTACAAAAGGTATCCCTGCCCCAATTAAAGTGAAGTTCCAGCTGAAATATGACTTTTAAGATAAAAATATGCCTAGAATAATCATACGCTGTGCAATGCAACAATGGTGCCTAGTTTGCTATTTGTGCAGCATAGTTTTCTTACATTGTGAAGTTCCTGCACAGCGCAGCCATCTGCAGTGTGGGCATCTGTGGGCATCTGAACCCACAGTGTCCTTCTTCCTGGATTCCATGGTTACCCAGTATGCACCTGCCAATCTCGCGCATGTGCAGTCCGGTGAAATCTTGGTCAGCTTGATATAGCACAGCCATGCCAAGCTAACCAAGATGTTCCATAGACGCCAATGGTAAATGTTTCGGAGCAGTGCCATGCCAAGCTGACTAAGATTTTCCATAGACGCCAACGGTAAATGTTACTGGAGCCGTGCCATGTCAAGCTGACCAAGAATTTATATAGACTCCATTGATAAATGTTACAGGAGCAGTGCCATACCGAGCTAACCAGGATCTCCCAGGAGCCAATGCAAATCCGCAAATGACGTACAGCGCCACAGCCCCTAAAGGAGGAATTAGATATAGACATAACGCAGGTATGTGAACAGAAGAAATAAATTAAATGACCAATTAATTTTAAGGATGAGCATTAGTGCAGCATGGTGAGGAGTAATTATTTAGGTGGAACTCAGCTTTAACTAAGGCCCAACTACATTTATTGAACTCCCATTTACTGATGCAGAAATTTAACAAGTTATTGACTCATTATAGCAACCAATCCCCAGGCCCAGACGGTTTTTCAGGGAAATATTTAAAATCATTCAAGAAGATATTAAGGCTGCATATGATCAATATCTACAACAACGCTGCTCCCTCTTCTTCCTTCCCTCCTGAGATGTTGCAAGTATTGATAGGTACTCTCCCAAAGCCAGGGAAAGAACCTACCATACTCCAACATTTTAGACCAAAATCCCTATTAAACATTGATTTGAAGATCTGTGACAAGCTGATTGTCCAACGCTTACTGAATATCCTTCCATTGCTCATGGTATCAGATATTTAGGTATTACTTTAACTTCCAGTACAAAAAAACAACTGTATACAGTTACCGAATTTATCGGCGTATAACACGCGGCGGATTAAACACGCACCCCAATTTTAAGAGGGAATTTTCTGGAAAAACATTTTTTTTTAATAAACAACTTTGAAGCAATCTAATACAGTCTCTGGGGTGTCTCTCATACTTTCCTGACAGATATAACATTATAGACCTTAGCTGCCCACAGGAGATATGTGTCCTCCGTGCGGTGGAATACCTTGGATGTGGATGCATATAGTCAGAGTTCAAAGTTACAGTATACACAAAATGACTCCAACTCAATATTCAGTTTACATCTAAGCAACAAAGAAAGCATTATGATTTTTATTCTGGAATAACAGAAATTGGGGGTGAATATAACTTTAATGAGGTCAGTTCACTTACCTCTACACATACATCTCACACACATACCTTGGATAGGAAGGAGGGGGATGAGCGCCCGCCAGATATCACCAAGCCATCATCTCTTCTCCACTCGGCTCTCACACACGCACAGTCCTGCCTCCGCCATCAGCATTGGACCATCTCCTGTGATAGACAGAACAATGCTGGTGGCAGAAGTGGGACTGTGCGTGTGTGATGTGACAGCCGAGTGAGAGCCGAGAGGAGATGACGGCTCAGTGATTTACGGCGGGCGCTCGTCCTCCTCCTTCACAGGAGATGGTCCAATGCTGATGGCGTAGGCGGGACTGTGCATGTGTGACGTGACAGTAGAGTGAGATGATGGCTCGGGGATTTCCATCGGGCTCTCGTCCCCCTCCTTCCCCTCCGAGGTATGCTATCGGTGTATAAAACGCACCCACAATTTCTACCTGATTTTATGGGGAAAAAGGTGCGTGTTATACGTCGATAAATACGGTAACTACCTTTCCTTCTTGGATATTATAGAAATGTAAGCTATGGGAACTTTATAAATGTGAGCATTCATGTACTGGTCACCTGGCGGCCTTTAAGATGGTACTTCTAGGGCGTGTCCGAGATGGCGACCTGAGCGGCAGCACATTAGGAAAGCTTCAGCCAACTCTTCTGTTTCTCACCCTTTTCCCTGCTGTTTCCATCCTGAAACTTACCAGAGGAGAGAGAGCCTGGCTCTCGGTGTGGCATGCCCAAAGGGAGGAGATCCACTGTCCCACGGAACTCTGGCAAAAGCCCCAAATCTGCTGGCGTTGTGCCTGCCTCGCCTCCTGTGAAATCCAACATGGTGACACAGATGAAGGAGACAGATCCAGGCCCGGCCACGTGAGAACAGAGCAATTTCACAGCTCTCATTCAGGCGATCACGGACTGCAAGTCAACAATTACAGGAAAGATTGCTGCAGCTGTAACTCTTTAATCTGCAAAGATGTGGACACTATCTGCTCCAGGGTAACTAGGGTGAGTCACTCTGAGGACATGCTGCACAACCACGCGGCCTTACTGCAGACACTTAAAGAAAAGGTGAAAAAAACTGGAATCTCGCGCCAAGGATGCCGGGAAGAGAAATTGGAGGAATAACCTCTGCATTGCGGGGGTTCCAGAGGGCGCTGAGGGGACTGATCTTACCACCTTAATGGAGCGGCTGCTCCGCTCACTGCTACCCCAGGCCCCATTTTTGGCCCACTTTGTGGTGGAATGGACGCATAGGATGGCGGCTGCCAGACCACCTGTGGGGAGCCTTCTACGCACATTCATGCTGAAACTCCTCAACTTTAGGGACAGGGACCTGGTTCTGAGAGAAGCCAGGACAATTGATGTCAATTAAATTAAATACAGCATGCTCTTTCTGGAAAGACTGCAGTTGCAAGATGGTGAAACCGTGTGCTTCTTCGCGTCCCCTGAGAATGCCTCCCAGTGTCTGTATAGCCTTTCCAGAGCCTGAAGGCCGCAGGTACCTGTTCTCCTGATTACCAGACCTACACACCTGCAACTGTATACATTTGAGCTGTTTCCATTGAGCTGCCCCGCATTTATGGAGCAATGTTTGGGCCTGGCCCACTACCTCTTGCCTGAACGCTATGCTGTCTGAAGTGTCTTAGCTCTTGCTACTACCCCAATGCAACATGGATCCATGGTGGCTGTGGGTTGCAGAGTCACTAAATGTAAGACAGAGGGAGCAGGACCTACACCTACCATCATCTGGCTTACCCGATTGTTCCCTCTGCATACAACAGTGTGGCAATCGAAAAGTGGTGAGGCCTCTTACTCGGATTAGCTCCAATCCAGTGCTCTATTGTTTCCTACTGGTTTATTTTATTATTTTATCTTTTTACCCCTATTCTTTTGTTTGGCCCATATGGCCACTGTTGTTCTGCAACATACCCACTGCCAGGACCAGTTAGCCATTGGCAAAGTGTGAAGGAAGTTGTCCCTGGCCCTTGAAGAGGCAGAGGTCCAAGCACAGAGGCTGGAGACTTAATATGTTAATACTGGGAATCATGAGGCTTATGGAGACTTAAAAGTGCTCTACAAAGAAATAGCTGTCCTGCGGGCCACCTCTTTCCTGGAAAATTTTCCTCTCCCAGACTCAGAGGATTTTTGAGCAGGTAGAGTACACAGGTAGACTGCTGGCCTGGCTTGCTAGACAACGCTTCATGACTGCTCAAATTGCTCTTTTTTTTTTTTTTTTACTTCACTTTATTTTTATTTTCTTGTTTCATACATATATATGCCTATTCGGCATCCATTACAATCCAATTAGGGTACATTATACAACCTTTTTATATTCACATAATATTCCATTGTACCTCTCTTTATTTTAATACCCAACCCCTCCCCCCTCCCCCCGCTTTCCTCTGCACTCTACATCTATCTATCACCAATTTTGGTGGTACGACACTCGCATCTCCCAACCAGGAATGCCAAATTTCCTCAAATTTACCCTCTGCTCTCCTACATTTGTAGGCCAGATGTTCTCTCCCCAGCAAGGAGTTGACATATGCAATCCATTGCTTCCCCGTGGGGACCCCTGTGGCCATCCAATAACGTGCAATGAGTTTTCTTGCCAAATACAGTAATCTAGTTACCATACAGTACTTTCCTTTTGTATACTCTCCAGGGTCAATAGCCCCTAAAAATTATACCAGGGGATCCAATGGAACTGGTACCTGTTCTTATCTAGTAATACACTGGGAGACCTCCTCCCAGTACCTATAAAGCTTTGGGAATCTCCAGATTAAATGTATGAAGTCCCCTTGCTGAACTTTGCACTTTGGGCACATCAGAGTATCCCTTCTCCCCCATCTGTGTAATTGTGGCGCTGTTCTATAGGCCCTGTGTAGGATAAAGAGTTGTGACCGTTTGTGGGATGCAGAGACGGACACCACTGGAACAGATTCAAGCGCCCTTTCCCACTGTTCCTCGTCTATATCCCCAATATCTTCTGCCCATTTCCTATGGCTTCTAAAAGAGGCATGGTTCTGAATTATTGAAAGCAGTCCCTCATATACTTTGGTTATAAGTCCTCTCCGAGCCTCCGCTTGCAGAACCACCGTCATCAAAAGTGACGGTGATCTTACCACCAGCGATCGTATTTGTTGTTGTCTCTGTAGGGCATGCCGGAGCTGGAGATACTGATAGAAGCCCCGTGGGGCTAATTGGTATTCCCTACACAGCTGTTCATAGGTTTTCAGTACCTCACCCTCGTACAGCTGTGAGAAGAACCAAATTCCCCTCTTTTTCCAGGGGGTAAAACCTGCTAGGTCCTGGAGCTCTGCATATCTGGGGTTGTTCCATATTGGAGTGAATGGTAATACACCCTCTGTCCCCAAAGTCTTTCATAGCTCCCCCCATACCTTTCTGAGGAGAGTACCTGTGGGTGCTGAATGTGGCAAACTAGGCAAATCTATCTCAAGATGGGAAGCTGCCTTTAATATGGGAACCGTACTGATCACCAAGTTTCTATTCGGATCCTCCCTTTCTTCCCGTCCCCATCCCCACATTGCTCTTATTAGGCATATAGACGACTCTTTATGCTCTGACCCGGTTATGATCAATGCTCAGTTTCAGAACTTCTACACAAAACTATACTCGACCAGGGTTGACTATGACACGGTAGACGTCACAGAGCTCACCCCCGAAGCACGGAATAGACTAGATGCCGCTTTACCTTAAAAGAAGTACAGACAGCTGTTGCTTCACTGTTAACCCAGTGTTAGTACTCCCGCAGCCTGCTCTAAAGAGCTCACTGGGGCAGACCGACGCTGGTTGAGTCCCGTCTGGTAGTGGAAAACTTCCTGGGATTGGAGAGAGGTATTTGCAGAGTGGGGGTACTGTATGCTCACCAGACTCTTTACCTTCTTTGGAGAACAAAGGTTCTTTAGTGGGAGGAGTATGTAACGGGTATTGCAGCCAAAGACTTACGTTAACACAGATGGGCTGCATGTACATTAACACAGATGACTGCATGTACACAGGCTTTCCAGCTTGAAAGAGTGGAGAGACCTGGCTCATGTCTTCATGGGCTTTTTCACCCCCCTCCTTCTTCCTGTTTTCACTGACTGTGTTAATGTAATATGAGCTGATACACACAGAGCTCTGAATTCAGTAGCCTCTCTTGTGCCCCTATTGGCAGGAAGAAGAAAGCCAATTAAAGGCACAGTTACAGAAGATAATGGGAGAGACTGTACTGAACTGTAGGAAGAGCTGCAATAGATTCTGGGATATGCAATATGCTCAAAAAATGCCCCCATAGACTGGTATACAGGGAGAAACTACAATACCTGGAGGGGTTTGTAAAACAGAGGGCTGGCTAAAGACTCCATTTTGTGTTCTGAGGAGATTCTCAGATGATGAGGCAGTGAAGAAGACACAGGTGTGATCTGAGGGGCTTCTGTTACCCATAGAGGGGATCCACCGAGTCACAGTTCCAGAGGTCAGTATGTTGATTTTTCCACAGCTCCATAGGTCAGTGTGCTGATCTTGCTATGGTTCTAGGAGTCAGATGGTGACGGGACATCTCATCTGAAAGAGATCCCAGCTACATCTCTAGGGATCCCTGAGGGTGTTGTAACGTCTCACGAACAACTCTGCACTAAATACAATTATGGTTCTTTCCCAGTCAACTCTTATCCGTTACTTCCTTCCCAAACCACCTTCCTGAAGAGTCTCTCACTTGAAGTTCAACTATAGTTACTTCCTTCTTTCTGATTAGCCTGTGACTTCCTGTTAAGCTGCTGGGCGGCCTATTTAAGCTCCTAGCACTAACCAGGAAGTGTTCCTTTATTTTGGCTGACACAACGCCTCTGTCGGTTGGGTATCCAGACGTACCTGCTCTGAACTTCAGCTTTCTGACCTGGACCAGGAGACTCCACTGCCTGCTTCACCAGCCTTACCTGTCTGGACCCTTGGAGCCTGACCTTATGCCTGCATCGTTCACTTCAGTATCGCAAGTACCCTGATGTTGTTATGCATTGCTATTCTGTGAACTCCCATGCCTGCATCGTTCACTTCAGTATCGCAAGTACCCTGATGTTGTTATGCATTGCTATTCTGTGAACGCCCATGCCTGCATCATTCACTTCAGTATCGTAAGTACCCTGATGTTGTTGTGCATTGCTATCCTGTGAACTGCCCTGCCTGCCAAGTTATGTATGCTAACTATACCAGGAATTACTGCAGCCATAGTCTCTCTATGTTTGGTACTTCTAATAAGGATCCTGCCATGATTTCTACATTCTGAAGTCACCAAGTATAAACGGGAGTCTTTCAGGCCTATGTACCTCCTTCTCAAATGTTACTGTGTGCATATATACTGCCTATTACCTTGAGGACTTTGCCGTTAAGTTTTATTACATGCCACGCATGCTCGGCTACTTCTGCATTTAACTAGAGCCTGGTGTTTAGTTTCCAAATATTAGCGGAACGCTTATCAGTTTTACCTGGACTTTATATTTATTTTGAGTTTTCACTGGCACCTATGAAGGAATATGCGCCATATTTCTTGACTGAGACTGTGATGCTAGGATCCCAAACTCTCTGCACAAAAGAGAGTGAAACCTGGGTCCGAAACTGAGAAGTCTCCGCAGTTGAGATCCTAATTCTCAAATCGTATCCGGCGTAACGTTACAGGTGTGGGCCGATGTGGTTACAAGGTGGCCAGTCAGGCCTTTTGGAGAACTGGTCACTTGAGCCTTTGGTTGCAGGATGGGTGAATGGGCGTTTGTCCATCATTAAAGACACAGGGCCAGATTCACAGAGCGATTACGCCGGCGTCACAGGAGATGCGCGGCATAAGTCTAAATTTGCGCATGCGTTTCGATACTCTGCATACCCAAAACGAGATACGCAAGAAATCTACTTTTTTTGTCTAGCGTAATTTCGTTAGACAGGCGCATCCGTCCGCGCAAAACTGCGGTAGACACACCATTGATTTGCTATTCAAATATGCTAATGAGGGAGTTACGGGGATCCACAAAAGAACGTTGGTGCAGCGCACGCTACGCGCTGTGCGCAACAGCTGCACAGCCTGTCTAAAATTAGACCATATAAAAGGTGGTCTAAAATTAGACAATTTGTCTACATGTCAGAGAAAGCAACACCGTTAGTGAGGAGCAGAGCAGCCATACGTGTTGCCCAACAATCTGTATGCCAACATGCCAGGGACATCCTCGCTCATAGCTATACTACTGACTTTAGACAAGCAAAGAAGGAGGAGGGCACAGAGGAGGGCACGGGAGAGGATATACCGCACCCGCATAGACCTCTTTGGCATGAGTGATTCTGAGGTGTCTCGCATCTTCAGATTCACCCCTCATGCCATCCTGGAATTAACCACAACCTTGCAGGATGACATCACCAGCCCAACACACCGCTCACATGCAGTGCAGCCACTGGTCAAGGTCATGGCAACACTCCATTTCCTTGCCAGTGGCTCTTTTCAAAGAACAAGTGGAGTGGTGGCTGGGATGTCACAATCCTCCATGAGCAGATGTGTGCACCAGGTTGTCCCTGCAATCCTCAGACGCATGGCCAACCAAATCATCAAACCAACCACTGAGGACCTGCGGCTGAAGGCAATGTGTCACGTACCTGGTGGTCGAGCCCGACGTGCAAGGAGTGGCTGCCCTTACTCCTCTGATCCCGAGACCCCTGGTAGAGCAGACAGGGGGTACAGGAGTACAGAGTCGCACGAGCGCCGGTTGCAGCGCAGGTGCTGGGCTGGGAAGGCTTCAGGAGGCTTCAGTGCTGCGTAGAGTAGCAGGAGTAGGCTGATAGCTGCAGGCAGCAGGTGAAGACACTGGAAGCAAGGGACTACCAGAGCGGGGAAGGTGTACCGTAGTATGGTGGAGATAAGTCCCAGCAGGAGGGCCCGCAGCAGGCTGGCGGATCAGGTACAGGTGCGGCAGGTAAGGCAGAGTCAAGTTCAGACCGAGTCGGCAACATGCGGGCAGCAGCAGGTACAGAGGGTCAGGCGGGCGGATCGTCCAGCAGGCAAGAGGTCAGGGCAGGCGGACGACAAGAGAAGTCAGGAACAGGCCGGGTTGTCAGGAACAGGTGCAAGCAGGATGGGTACAGGTAATCACAGGAACTGCTGTAGACCGGACAGCAAGATGCAAAGGCTCACAGCAAGTTTAAATGCCCTGTTTTGGCGCCAGAGTGACGTTTGCTCGTGCCCGCGCGCCGTTACCGCTGGTGCGCGTGCCCGCCGCAGTGCCGTGAACGCGCGTGCCCGCGCGCCATTGCCGCGAATGCTCGCGCCCCGTGCGCGCCGACGCACCGCTAGCGCCACCTGGTGGCCGAAGTTGTCCATGACATTGCCCCCCTCCAATGGGCAGCCTCCGGATGCCCAATCGGGCTAGTTCCAGCGGGTGGGAGTCTTTAAATGACTGGATTAGCCTTTCAGCATGTATGTTGTCCTCTGGTTCCCATGAATTCTCCTCAGGCCCATACCCTTTCCATTTGACGAGGAACTGAACTTGGTTGCGTCTTTTCCTGCAGTCCAGGATGGATTCGACCTCAAATTCCTCCTCGCCGTCAATTAGAACCGGCTCAGGAGGACCAGTGTTTCTCTCAGGAAAGGGATCAGAAACGTCTGGCTTAAGCAGGGCAACATGGAAGACCGGATGAATGCGGAAGGTCTCTGGTAACTCAAGTTCGTAGGCAACCTCATTTATCTTCCTCTTGACAGGGAAGGGACCCACAAACTTAGGGCCAAGTTTTTTCGTGGGGCATCAAGTTTTAAATTCAGAGTGGACAGATAAACTTTAGTTCCGGGTTCCAGGTTGAGTTCCCCTCTTCTCCTTTTGTCGAAGATTTCTTTATTACGCTCTTGTGTCTTAGTCATTGTCTCCTGCAGAATCTTGTTATTAGTATCAAAAAAGGTCAAGGTCTCCTGGACAGCGGGTACCGAACACTCCGGAACGGAGTTGGACAGGAACAATGGATGGAAACCGTAGTTCGCATAAAAGGGTGATTGTTTGGTGGCCGAATGGACAGAGTTATTGTATGCGAACTCCGCCAGGGGCAGCAGGGACACCCAATCATCCTGAGAGAAGGAGGAGAAGCAGCGAAGATACTGTTCAAGAGTCTGATTTGTTCTCTCTGTCTGCCCGTTTGATTGTGGGTGGTACGCTGATGAAAATGACAGGCCAATCTTGAGACCACTGCAAAGTGCCTTCCAAAACCTGGAGGTGAATTGCACCCCTCGATCGGACACGATGTCCACAGGGACACCGTGGAGCCTAACAACTTCCTTGATAAAGGCTTTAGCCGTCTCTGGGGCAGAGGGTGTACCCTTCAACGGTATGAAGTGTGCCATCTTTGAGAGTCTGTCCACTACCACAAAGATAGTGGTGAAGCCCTCCGACGGGGGAAGCTCCACAATGAAGTCCATGGAGATCCTTCTCCATGGTCTCTCGGGTACTGGTAGCGGTTTCAAAAGTCCCCAGGCTCTGAGCTTACTCCCCTTGTTTCGAATGCATGTGGTGCATGATTCCACGTAATCCCTGCAGTCTTTCAGGAGTTGGGGCCACCAAAAGGTGCGTTGCAGGAGTTCTGAAGTCTTATGTACCCCGAAATGGCCAGCCAGCTCGTGGTCATGACAAGAACTCAGGACACTGACCCGTAAATCTTCAGGTACAAAGATCTTGTCTTGATACCAAAGCAAACCATCCCTAGTCTGTAGCTCCAGACCTGAAGAAGGGGAAATTCCAGTAGAGGCTTGCCTAATTTGGGGCAACAAGTCCCTTTGCAGTAACAAGAATTTTCCTGACGACAAGATGGTATCCGGGGGGTTGGAAGACTCTGAGCTGCCATACATGCGGGAAAGGGCGTCAGGCTTGGTATTCTTTGACCCTGGTCTGTACGTGATATGGAAGGAGAATCTCGTGAAAAAAAGTGCCCACCTGGCCTGGCGTGGTTTAAGTCTTTTGGCCACCTTCAAATATTCCAGATTCTTGTGATCTGTGTAAATCAAGATTGGGTGCGCTGCGCCCTCCAGGAGGTACCGCCATTCCTCCAGAGCGGCCTTTATTGCCAACAGTTCTCGGTCCCCCACATCATAATTCCTCTCCGCCTGTGACAATTTACGGGAAAAGAAAGCGACAGGGTGTAAGAGGGCCTTGGGGCCCTGTCTTTGAGAGAGAACTGCCCCAACCGCCGTTTCAGATGCGTCTACCTCTAGGATGTAGGGCAGGCTCGCATCAGGATGTCTGAGGACAGATGCAGAGGTGAACAAGTCTTTCAGAGTTTCAAAGGCCGATTGGGCTTCTGGTGTCCAACTGAACCGGGCAGTCTGTTTAGTTAGATCGGTTATTGGAGAAATGATGTTGGGGAAGGCCCTGATGAACTTCCTATAGAAATTTGCAAAGCCGACGAAGCGCTGGACGCCCTTCTTGTCTACAGGCGCCGGCCAGTCATGAATTGCGGAGACCTTCTGGGGGTCCATTTCCATGCCCTTTACTGAGATTATGAGCCCCAGGAATTGTATGCTTGAGCGCTCGAACTCGCATTTTTCAGGTTTGGCATAAAGTCCGTGAGTTCGGAGTCGCCCAAGCTCGTTCCTGACATGTCCCCGATGTTTTTCTAGAGAAGGGGAGAAAATTAAGATATCGTCCAAGTACACGATAACAAAGAGGTCGAGGTAGTCTCTGAAAATATCATTCACAAAGTGTTGGAACGTTGCCGGGGCATTACAGAGTCCGAAAGGCATGACTAAATATTCGAAGTGCCCGAAACGGGTACGGAAAGCGGTCTTCCACTCGTCCCCTTCACGTATACGGACCAAGTTGTAGGCCCCGCGGAGGTCCAATTTAGTAAAGATGACCGCGGCCCCTAGACGCTGGAACAGTTCGGGTACCAAGGGAAGAGGGTACCGGTTTTTAATAGTAATTTTGTTGAGTTCTCGGTAATCCACACAGGGGTGGAGAGAGTGGTCCTTTTTTTCAACAAAGAAGATCCCTGCTCCCACTGGTGACGTAGATGGATGGATGAACTTCTTTCTTAGACTGTCCTCAATGTAGGTTTTTAGAGTCTCAAGTTCAAGTCCCCGTTAAGGGAAAGATCCTACCAAAAGGAACTTCGGCCCCCGGGAGGAGCTCGATGGGACAATCGTAGGGCCTATGAGGCGGAAGGGTCTCAGCTCCCTTCTTGCTGAAGACATCCAGATAGTCGTGGTAGGCCTCAGGGACAGATTGACGGGTCTCAACGTCAGAGTCCATGCAGAGTAAGGACGGAGGTGAGGGTAACACTTGCAGGCAGTGCTGCTGACAATAAGAAGATTGGAAGCTGATCTCTCCCGTGGTCCAGTTTACCTGTGGGTTGTGGACTTGTAGCCACGGCAAGCCCAATATGACAGGGAACAGGGGGGAGTCAATCACATCCAAGCACAATAGTTCATGGTGGTTGCTGGCAAGGGTGGTGGCTAAAGGCTGGGTCTCTCGGGTAACCGGTCCAGATCTCAACACCGAGCCATCCGCTAAGTAAACAGAGAGTCCAGTAAACCTAGAGCGAAGAGGGATCTGATGTCTGGAGGCGAATGATTGATCCAAAAAGCAGCTGCAGGCTCCTGAATCAAGAATGGCGCTGACTTGGATAGTCCTTTCTGGAAGCTGGAAGAAAACAGGAACAGCTAGGTGAGTGGAATTGCTTGGGAGAGCAGGAAAATGAACAGATGACACGGACAGACACTTACGGAGCTTTGCGGGACAGGTCCTCACGTAGTGGCCGGCCTCACCGCAATACAGGCACAGGTTGTTAGCCCTGCGGCGTTGGCGTTCCTCAGGGGTGATAGAAGGGCGGAGGAGGCCTAACTGCATAGGCTCCGAGGTATCAGGAACAGATGAGGCAGAAGAGATTGGTGGAGCTGGGTTGGAGACGGGCGGTACCCGTGGCATCATCCAGACAGGGCGAGATGGGGCAGTGGCCCTTTCAGTTCTGCGCTCCCTCAGGCGTCGATCAATCTGGATGGTCAGGTTGATTAGAGCATCCAACGTTCCTGGGACTCCTACCCGGGTCAGTTCGTCCTTGAGTGATTCAGAAAGGCCTAGGCGGAACTGGTAACAGAGGGCTGCGTCATTCCACCTTGTATCCAAACTCCATCTGCGGAATTCGGACACGTAGTCCTCTGCTGGTCTGCGACCCTGTTGTAGGGTGTGCAGAGCGGCTTCTGCGGAAGCGGTCTGATGAGGATCCTCATATAGTAGAGACATGGCCTGAAAGAAGGTGGTCAGGTTGTCAAGTGCAACGTCTTTTTGTTCCATAAGGCGATGGGCCCAAGCTTGCGGTTCACCAGAAAGCAGTGCGATGACGAAACCCACTTTAGTGGCTTCTAGGGAGAAGGTCCTTTGGCTGTAGAGCAAAGTAAAGTTCGCAAGCATTGCGGAAAGCCCGATATTTTCTACGTTCTCCTGAGAACCTTTCTGGCATAGGGACTCTGGGTTCAGGTGGCAGCATGATTACGGAAGGAGAAGTGGATGCACCAGAAGCAGCAGAGGTGGTGGCAGGAGCAGATAAAGCCTGGACGCGATTCTCCAAACGTGTGTAGCCTTCTTGCAAAGTTCGGACTGCTTGGGTCAATCCATCCAGGTGGCGACAAAGTTCCTGCATAGGATCCACTCCCTGCGCGTGCAAGGAGTGGCTGCCCTTACTCCTCTGATCCCGAGACCCCTGGTAGAGCAGACAGGGGGTACAGGAGTACAGAGTCGCACGAGCGCCGGTTGCAGCGCAGGTGCTGGGCTGGTAAGGCTTCAGGAGGCTTCAGTGCTGCGTAGAGTAGCAGGTGTAGGCTGATAGCTGCAGGTGGCAGGTGAAGACACTGGAAGCAAGGGACTACCAGAGCGGGGAAGGTGTACCGTAGTACGGTGGAGATAAGTCCCAGCAGGAGGGCCCGCAGCAGGCTGGCGGATCAGGTACAGGTGCGGCAGGTAAGGCAGAGTCGAGTTCAGACCGAGTCGGCAACAGGCGGGCGGATCGTCCAGCAGGCAAGAGGTCAGGGCAGGCGGAAGACAAGAGAAGTCAGGAACAGGCCGGGTTGTCAGGAACAGGTGCAAGCAGGATGGGTACAGGTAATCACAGGAACTGCTGTAGACCGGACAGCAAGAGGCAAAGGCTCACAGCAAGTTTAAATGCCCTGTTTTGGTGCCAGAGTGACGTTTGCTCGTGCCCGCGCGCCGTTACCGCTGGTGCGCGTGCCCGTGCCCGCCGCAGTGCCGTGATCGTGCGTGCCCGCGCGCCATTGCCGCGAATGCGCGCGCCCCGTGCGCGCCGACGCACCGCTAGCGCCACCTGGTGGCCGAAGTTGTCCATGACACAATGACAGATTTCTACAGAATTGCCAGATTCCCACGCACCGTGGGGGCCATTGATTGCACACATGTGGCACTCCAGCCCCCCATGAGACAGAGCACATATACTGCAATTGGAAGCATTGGCATTCCATCAACGTACAGGTGATAGTCAATGCCCAAGGCCTCATATGGCACGTCCGTGCCAAACACCCCGGATCCAGCCATGACAGCTACATCTACAATCAGAGCCCCATCCGAATGGAATTCGAACATAACGTGTATGGGGACAGCTGGCTGGTTGGTGAGTGACATGGGTGGCAGGCATGACTGCCCCCCCCCCCATGATGCACACATCACAAGGGGCACATGCATGACTAACATCCTCATGTGTTTTTCCTTACAGGTGACTCTGCATATGCACTGGGACCCTATCTCATGACTCCTATTCGGAACCCCCAAACCCCAGGAGAGGAAAGATACAATCAAGCCCACGCCCAAACACGTGCAGTGGTGGAGCGCACCTTTGGCCTCCTGAAGTCACGTTTCCGATGCCTGGATAAGTCTGGGGGGACCCTGTTGTATTCCCCCAACTTTGTGGCCAGATCATTGGTGCATGTTGCATTCTGCACAACTTCGCAGTGAGAAAGGGCCTGCAGATTGACCTACGTGATGACCTGACCCCTGAACCAGACAATCCCCCCCTAACCGAGGTTACCCCGTCTTCTGAGGGAGGAGCAGCCAGGAGACAGCTCACATTAGGCATCTTTGCACGTTAAACACGCACATTAATCATGGCACAATGAGAATGCATGCATGCACACCACTGTGGTCCCTAGCACAGACACATCACATCCTCACCTAATTGGATTAGCACAAGCCCACCATGCTGGGCTTTTGAGCAGCAACGCCACGACACGGCTCCAATTATGTCACTGTACATTCATACACCATTCACACGGACCTGGGAATCACTTCTCCCTGGTCCTGGGGAACCCTTCTCCACCAAAACTGAGGGTGACACCCCTTTGCCGGAAGGAATATCACCCCCACATTCCAAAAACATTGACATCACAAAAAAAAAATGTCCAGCAAAAAAAAATATTTTCAGGAAAAAAAAAAAAAAGGGAAAAACAAATTAATGCCGTTGGTGTAAGCCCGCTTGGGGCGCCCACGGCCATGGCCCCGGCTCCTCAGGGCAGACTCATGGGGAGGGAGGGGGAATCCGGGAAGGAGGAGCAGCCCCTGGTCTCTGCCCACCTGGCGGCCTGCCCTCCAAGGCCACAGCAATTCTGTTCAGGCCAGCACCTAGTGTTGCCGTGTTGTCCTGGATAGCCTGGGTGAGGGCCCTCACATCCTGCCCAACGTCTGCTGTTGTAGTCTGCAGTACGTTTAGGCAGTTTGTAAGAGCCCAGGAGTGGCAGTCCAGGTCCCCAAGTGTATCCTTTATGGAGGACAGGCTCTCCTCCATCCGCCCCAAGGTCTGGCTGACCTCTCCCAGATGGCGTGTCTGAAGGGCCTGGTCCCTTCTCAGATTGGCAGGCAGAAGCTTGGCCACCCCCTGGTCTTCTGTGACGACGTCCTGCCTCCAGCTGAGGCTTGTGTCCGGGGAGAAGGGGAGGCCCTTGGGAGAGGAGCCCTGTTGGGGGAGGAGTGGGAGGGGCTAGCCCTTATGGAGGGCTGGCTGCTGCCAGCCAGAGAAGAAGATTTCTCCAAAAATAACAATCCACTGGCTGACATGACATCCTCCTCCTCCTCCTCAAACTCCTCCTCCTCAACCTCCTCCTCTTCAATCTCCTCCGAGGACTCCGGCCTTGTCGGGCTGGGATGGTGCGGTCAGCCCAGATGGCCCAGCACCCTCCTGCTCATCTGTGGATGACACAAAACATTCACAGGTTGGAGGATCCACACACTTGCCACATATTCCCTTTCACCCCCCCCATGCTACACACCTGATAGGGAAAAAAAACCTTACCTGGCATCACGCCTTCATGACTTGAGTCATAGCCGGGCAGGCCCTCCACCTGTTGTCTATGAAAAGTCTGGGCCACCGCACACTCCTCCGCTGTCAGCCTAACAGGGCATGGTGGGCCCCCTCCTGTGCCCCTGGCATGGGCTAACATTTTGGCCAGCTTCTTTCTGACCAGACGCCGGAGGTCATTGATCTTCTTTTCAATCCCCGACCGTGTTTGGGTCTTTCCCCCCCCCCTGATGCATTCACCTCATCAGTAATGTTCTGCAGGATATCACGCCTCCTGGCCGGGGTGGTGTTGGCATTCTCCGGGCCGTGGAGGAAACGCCCATATTGGGAAATGGTCCGGGCAAGAATTTGTGTCTCCCCCAAAGTAAAATTTAACTTCCTCTTTCTCTCCGTCATACTCATACAAAAACTCTCTCCCAAACAATCAGCAAAAATCACTCACAAAAACAAGCAGGAAAAATCACTCACAAAAACAAGCAGGAAAAATCAAGCAAGAAAACAAAGGAACAAAAAACTATCAACCAAAAACTTTCACAAGCAGTCACCAAAAATCACTTACAAATATCTTCTAACAAACACTAGATCACACAGTCCACAAATATCACAAAGACAAACCACAACGCAACTAACAACAGAACAAAAGCACCTTGCTGTATAGGGAGGGATACAAAGGGATGTACTTTTGCAAAGGAAGTGCGTTTCTGTCTGTCTATTTATGCTGTCTGCGTAGTTCACGATTTTGCCCTAGTCCACTTCCAATTTCACTGATTGCGCTGTTCCCGAGTCGTGAGCATGTGCACAGAGGTGCTGACATGGTCTGCTTCAAGCGCGCGTGCGCGTGAGCCGGCCGGCCCTTCATTTGCATGGGGTCACGGCTCATTTCAATGTAACACGCCCACGTCCTTCCCATATGTATTACTCCGCCTTGCGTCTCAGAAATAACGTTGCGCAGGCGCAAATTTCTGCATAAAACCGACGAGAATAGGGTGATTGCACCGCTACATTGCGCCAGTCTAACGTAAAGGCGGTGCGCTACGCCGGTCCAATAATGCGCAGATGTACCTGAATCTGGCCCACAGTAGTCAAGCAACATTGCCTCACCAGTGCCCACATTTGGAGGAATGCATGTACCCTGCTGAACAGTCACTACATTCTATTTGCCTATCAGCATACTGCTAGCATCCCAAGTCCCACTTTGCCTATCAGAATACTTTCAAGTAAACCTTTGTTTATCCTGCTCAACAAAACACCAAATGCACCAATGCCAAGCTAGCCGAAGATCATGGCTATCCTCCTTGTGAGGACCCTTTCTGTTACTCCAGTATCAGTCATTTTGTGATCCCAGTGACTACCTTAAAAAGGGAAATATCACGTTAATTATTAAAGTAATAAATTGCATTTGTGGCCTATTGACACAAATGCCTGGGTCTGTAATTTCAGGATTTGAGGAAACACTGACCATTGTTAAGTCAGTTCCCCTAATGCCTAAGTTAATAGGCCCTTTGAAGTCTGCATTTTGGATTTAATTAACTCTATTAAAGACCATAGTTTGCCATTCTTGACTATTGAGTTACCAGATCACTGTTTGATTGTTCAAAGTCTCTCAGTAAACAAACTTCCCGTTTACTATATTTGTGTCTGTTTTACTGTGTTTGAAAGTACACTGTTTGCTAGGTGTGCCAGAGGGGCTGAGAGGCAGAGTAACGGACTGAACAATCTTAAGCAAGATACAAAAATAAGAGAATAATATATATATATATATATATATATATATATATATATATATATATATATATATATATACACAAATAATATGCCCATATTTATAATCAAATACGTCTGAATATGTTCAATTTTTTAACTGTGTAGTAAAACAAATACTAGACACTAACAATGAATTTTAAGCTCAATGTAGAAGTATAGCCTATCTAATACTAATTGCCAGAAAACTCTCTGTGAAAGCCTTAACTTCCTTTTGAATATTCTTAGCAATTGTTTTTTTTTTTTTTTTATAATAGCAATTTCTATTTTAGTGCTAGTGAACATAAAATAAATTACCTTACATCATTCTGCAGAAGAAACAGGTTGCACTATTGGTTTTCCTGTCAATACAATTGTATGTGACAGTAAATGGTAATTAGAGCATATTTCCCCTAGGTTTATAGTCATATTCTAGACAGTTCTCTGCAATCACTTAAATAACAGCACCATCAATAAATGCATTAACATCTTCCAAATCCATTTTATGGGCACTATTTTATCACTTATTGTAATAATGCTGCATTATTTATTACGTTTTCAGAAATGTTTTTTTTCTTAATAACCTGGGCGAGCCTTTTCGTTACTATATTACATGTATTGCTCAACTTAGCTTTATGACTAAAAATTACAATATTTCCTGCTACCATGACCCAACAAACGTATCCTGCAGTGCAGCATGTTACTTGTGTATACCTATTGTATGGAATAAACATCTACAGCTACAGTAACAATGATTTAAATTGTTCTCTTTCAGCTAGGCTTATGATTAAATATAATGATTATTACCACCAAAAAAAATGTGTTATTCTGACCTTATACAATACTGTATGTTTACTAAAATGTGAATACAAAAATTATTTTACCTACTAAGATAGAAACAGCAATTCACTTTTGGACATACCTCCTTATTAAAGCTGTAGAAACCTTAATTACTGCACATTTAAAAAAAGAGATACTTAGGAGCAGTACAATTTTAAAGAAGGGGGTATTTTCCTAGAACGTTTTTCTGCTAGGAATTCTAACAGAAGTTGGGCAGAGCTTGGTGTTGTGAGAGAAAACTTAACACTAGTTAAGCCTGTGTCCTGCCACTGATGTGCGTAGGAACAATATCGTATGGGCACACCTCTACTGATGTACAATGCACTTTTGTCTACATTTCAATAAACATAGCACTTCATAATTTTAGTTGATTTTTTTTACAATGTTAGGGTACTTTTCCTGATCTGTAATGAGGCAGATTGTGGGCACCCTTATTATAGACTATACAAATGCTTTTGTGGTTGCGGATCAAATAGATAAAGTAACTAAATAGATCGTTTTGAAATGTCCCTTGAGATCAGTTTTAAGAGTTTTATCACCCCTATAAGAATTCTTTATGTATGAAAAAAAGACAAATTGGAATCTCAGTGTTTCTTGCAAAGTACAAAAATCTGTATAAACATGTATAACAGCAGGATTTCTTCTAGTCATGTAGTGCACACTGAGAGAAGGAAGACCAAGAGCATAAGCTCGAGAAGAAGAAAAAGTATAACCCGTGACTTTGCAGATTACCTGAATACGGTGGTCTTTATTCAGTTGCCTACTGTGCACCTATACCCCCTTCCTGCCCAGACAAAATTTTAGCTTCCGGCACTGCGTCGCTTTAACTGACAATTGTGCGGTCGTGCGACGTGGCTCCCCAAAAAAATTGACGTCCTTTTTTTCCCACAAATAGAGCTTTCTTTTGGTGGTGGTTTTTTTTTTTTTTTTTTTTTTTTAAAGTGTATTTTTGTGCGTGAACTCGAGAGAGAGGAGCCGGACTGCAGGAGTTGGGAGTAGGCAGACCCTCCCCCCGGAGGCAATCGCCATCCTTCTCCATGCCCCTGGTGGCAATGGCGGGTGTGAAGGGGGGCCTCCCACTCACCCCGCCCTACCTGCTCCTCTTGGGAGCCCAACTGGGGCCCAACGGGACCCCAATGGGGCAGAGGGACTCCCCCTATGAGGGAGTGAGGGGGCCTAGCCCACCCAGCATGCCCCGTAGGTCCTTCGCCTCTCTTTATTTTAAGAGACCGCATGGCCAAAGTGCATGTGTTTTTTTTTTTAAACCAATTTTGTGTGCGTGCAAGTGTGGTGGTTTTTGTGGGGGGGGGGTGGGCGTACTAAGCACAGGCGTACCTTGCATAGCACACCCACCGGGAGCCGGGCTGAGACCACCAAACTCAATTCACATGTAGCCGAGACCGGGATCCGAACCCTTGGCTGCAGAGGTGAATGGCTTGTCAGCGCAGTGCCAATCACGTTGAGCCACCACAGCTCCCTTTTGGTGGTATTTGATTGCCAGTGCGGTTTTTATTTTTTGGGCTATAAAAAAAAAAAACACAATATTTTTTGCTTTTTGCTATAATAAATATCCCATTTAAAATATATATATATATATATATATATATATATATATATATATATATATATATATATCTCAGTTTAGGCCGATACGTATTCTTCTACATATTTTTGGTAAAAAAATCGCAATAACCGTATAGTGACTGGTTTGCGCAAAAGTTATATTGCCTACAAAATAGGTGACATAATTATGATTTTTTTTTTACTAGGAATGGCAGCGATCTGCGATTTTATTTTGGGATTGCGACATTATAGCAGACACATCGGACACTTTTGGGACCATTCACATTCATACAGTGAACAATGCTATAAATATGCATTAACTACTGTATAAATGTGACTGGCAGGGAAGGGTTTAACCACTAGGGGGCGGGGAAGGGGTTAAATGTGTGTCCTAAGTAGTGTTCTAACTGTAGGGGGAGGGGGTGACTGGGGGAGGTGACCAATTGTGTCCCTATGTACAAGGGACACAGATCGGTCTCCTCTCTCCCTGACAGGACGTGTCCCTGCTCAGTTACTGGGCAATTGAGGGTGCCCCATGGCCATCGCAGCCGCCAGGCACGCGCGCGCCCCCTAGTGGCTTTAAATGACAGAACGTCATATGACGTCCTGTCAGAACAATAGAGAATTCCGCCCGCCGTCATATGATGGCGGGCGGGTGTTAAGTGGTTAATTGGCAAGTTAAGACTGACAAGGCGATGGAGTGTGAGGTTAATGCCCCAACCCCCAGCACCTGTTTATATCCCTGCCCACGTCCCCCCAACTACTCCTCTCTTGGTCTTTTCTCGGAATAGTTATACTGGGGTCATGAGGCAAAACACATAGAGTCTCCCCTATACACAACAAGGGTACACTTCGGTGTACCCTTAGAGGAATCCCATAGAGGAGGGTCTCCGGTGAGGGGAACTATTCATTACAACGATCCTACTCGTATGGGTTATACTGAGGGAGTTATTAGCCCCCTGAACTCATACCTAGAGGTAACACGGGCCCGACACATAACAGATTTGCTCCTCAGTCGCAACAATATGAATACAGTTTTGAGGATGACCCTGTTGTCTCTAGACATCCTAATCAGTATGTTGAACACTCTACTAGGTTTAGACAAGCTCAGCAGGAATCCCCTCCTAATACTAGAAGATCTGACCAATCTCGTCGTTTTCAGACCCAAAAGGGGACATGACGACAGAGAGAGATTAGAGGGGGGAGGGGGGTCAGGTCCAAAAAAAAGGAAGCAATAAACATCAATGGTGTATTTAATTTGAGCTCTGCTTAACTGTCACGGGGTGAACAATTAGTGCTAAGCCAAGGTCTCAAGTTTGCACCCCCCCGCACATTAAACAAATTTGAGACTTTCATTGATGCTCATAAATTCATTCGAAAAATGAATATTAGAAGGCATTTTTTTACTTAATCCTTAAGGGAATTCTAGTCAAATAGCTTCTTCAATTAGGGTTCAATCATCAGAACCGGAAGTTTTGTCAATTAACAGTGCTTCGGTTAACACCAGCATTATTGTTCCAACTCGACACACCAACTTCTCAAACGCTTCTTTATTTAATCCACCCAGTTTTCTTGCTCCTTCTATACAAACCTTTAAGGAGATGGTTCTCAAGGATATAACAGCTTTAAAAATTCCTAAGTATAAAACAAATTACAAATATCAGAGCAATCTAAAACAAATCTGTGCACGTTGTTATGGATTCTGGCGCAAATAATAATAATAATTTAATATTTACTAGTGGAATAATGAAGGTCCAGTAGGCCTCAGAATTGACGTGAACAATTGTATATTGAAGTCTTTCAGTCATTGAAGAGAAAACAGACTTGGCTCATGTTTGCCAAGTTTCCAATACATTAGCCATCTCATAATTTTTACAACTCCTGATCTCAAGCAGAGAGTTCAGAAACAATGATAACTTTCGTCACAGAACAAAGAAATGTTGTCCCAACTTTGGTGAACTAACAAGAAGATGTTTACTATCATTGTTGGTTAGAACTCCTGCCATCGGAAAAGTTTTCACAGATAGCTAACTAAGCATTTATCACATGGAAACAGGTCTTATCTAAGAAAAAACCATTGTGTTCCAATAAGGAACTGTTTAAACAAGCTGTGTCACTTTAAAATATCCTTGAATACTGCCGAAGTCCATCTGTACACATAGCAGAAGAAATTTGAAATGATACAAGTCAGAAATATCTTAAAATACACATGATATTAAAAGAATATATGTTAACATAAAATAAATGAAAAGTAATGTTTAGATTATCAATAACATCTTGGGACCGAGGGAAACATATGACCATCACATCCATTAATTAAGAACTTTGTTAGAAAAAAGAGAAATAGATGAGAAATATGAGTTTATATAGAAGTGTTTTAAATAAGCTAATCAACATTATGAAAGATATCAAATTGTGATTATAAAAATGTAAATTAACCTGTAACACGTATCCATCAAACACATATCAAAATGATTCATGTATCCACATTGATAATTATTTTGCATTGACGGAGAGATATAACCTATGCATATTTAGAAAAACTGTTTGTAAAAGCTATACGTTTATAAAGGAATATAGAAGCATGTTATGTAGGATGCAAAAGTATAATAATTGTATTTTATGAAATATAAAGTTACCAGAGTTGTATATGTGTATGGATATAAATATATATATCCATACACACACATATATATATTTATACATATATATATATATATATATACATATATGTAGATAGTCTTCCCAATAATATGGATATTAACGTATAGATAATCTCACAATAAAGGTGAGACACCTAGTGGTTGAAAGTGATATTACCTGAGGTTCTCAAAGCCCAGGGAACAATTTAATCATTAGGTTGCCAACCAATAGAAACCAGACACTTTGTGACAGCAACTCCCATATGTGCCATGAACCTATGAGTGGAGGACACATATTGAATAGGCAGAACTTAGTATAACTTTATAGTCTTATTTTATTGTCCTGATATATATATAATGAGGGAAGAAAATTAGAGAGAGGAGATCACCCCATTAGAAGAAAGATGCAGGGAGGACTGACTCTGATGCGGAGGGGCACACGAGCACAACGCATGAAGACATATACTTATACAATGAAGATACATAGAAAGGCTGCAACCATATTCCTTTTGCCGAATATTCGAGTTATTCTGATTGGCTCTGATGCGCCCTTCTTTTGCATCAGAGCCAATCAGAATAACTTGAATATTCGGCAAAAGGAATATTGCGCGATTATCTTCTCCGCCCTTCTTTTGCATCAGAGCCAATCAGAATAACTCAAATATTCGGCAAAAGGAATATTGCGGGATATTCCTTTTGCCGAATATTCGAGTTATTCTGATTGGCTCTGATGCAAAAGAAGGGCGGAGAAGATAATCGCGCAATAGGAATATTGCTCGATTATCTTCTCCGCCCTTCTTTTCCCCCTTATTCTCCTTTCTTTTAAGTAGAGTTAGTGTAGAGTTAGTGTTTAGTGCATATTAGTTTAGTAATACAGGAAATGATCTCCGTTTATGAGAATTTCGCAATCATTTTCGCAGTAGCGAAATTTCGCAAAATTTTTTTGGGATAAAATATCAATAATATTCGATATTAGCGAATATTCGCGAATATTCTTCTATATATTCGCGCAATATCGCGAAATCGAATATGGCGTATTCCGCTCAACACTAGTTGTCACCACCCTAACTGGCTTAGTGCTGTCCTCAAAGGGCAGTTTCAACGAATTAGGAGAAACTTTACTACTCTGGTGGATTACCAACAACAAGCACAAATTCTGAAGCAGAGATTTCTGGAAAAAGGACATTCAGAGACAAGTATTGAAAGCACTATCAATATGGTCAATGACATGGACCGTAACCAGATGCTTATAAGAACAGGTAGAGTCAATAAAATTGTGGATAACCGTTTTGGCTGTTCAATGATTACAGGCTACTCCAATCAACATGTTTTAGTTAAAAAGATTTTTGCTAAACACTGGAATATTTAAAAAAAATATAGAATTTTAGGTCCTGTCATTCCGGACAGCCCAGTGGTCATATTCAGGAAAGCTGCTCTTCTCCTTTATGCTTTACTATTTTTCATCTTTACAAATTTTTTACTCTTTATTCTATACTCTCTACTCTATTCTATTTTGCTTTATTCTTATGTCTTAGAAACCTATTCTTCCCTGCAATCCATATGTCTGGATATCTACAGGTAATTCGGTATTTGTCCAACTGATGGCTGTGATAACCAGTATGTTTGTCTGGTCACCGCAGAGGACAATACATGAAAAGAAAAAAAAAACCTCCCCCTCCCCCCTCAAAATTTGCCACATATTTAATTGATTTAGTTGAAAAGATGTTATGTGTGTCTAGTGTCTTGTGCGTTAGGTATCAGGGATTTTGGTGGCAAGGACAAAGGTCAGTCAGCACATAGGAAGCACCAATGGTCTATTTACCAGAACTCTGATTGTTTTTTTTTTCACTAAATGAGAGACGGACGTGCACCGATAACATATAAAGGAGCAACGCACGTATCTCCCTCACCGTGCAACCTGCTGAACAAAACAGAGGCGGACCTTACGATCGAACACACGGCGTGGCTATCCTCCGTACATGCTGCCCAACACAGTCGTATCTGAAAGACAACAGACGCTGTCAGCAGCACACCTGCAATTCAGGTGTTGGAGCTAATTCCAGCCGCTTACCCCCAGACCTCTCTATCAAGAGCTTGGTAGGATCGTTCAATTTATTCTGTCAATAGCCCATGTGCTTGTTCACACCAGGAAGTCCAGGGGCCATTAAAAAGAGTTGTTTTATTCTACATGGCAGTGTGAATCTCTTAACATACCAGCCATGGTATTTTGTGGAGTCTAATATGCAGTAGTCAACGGCTATAAACACTGGAACCACAGGGAAATATAAGGGAACTTTGCTGCTTTTCTCATGTTGTTTAGCCTGTACAAGTCTGTCACCATAGTGGATCCAGCAACAACCATAAAGACCTATGCATATTTACTTTAAAAGCCTAAGAACTCTATTAGTCTACTTTATCTCATGCATATATCCACATTCTACATTATATACTGGTTTTGCAACTTCAATCTTCTCCCGCAGGGGTACTCCTGCTGTTTATTCCCTATTATACACAACATTATTCTCTTGTTAGCACCACACACGGTAGTTTGGAATTTTCAGCAGAAGCGACCCATTAGGCGTCCGGATCGCCTTAGTTATATGTTTGTTACATGTCCGTGTTTTTAAGTGTTCTAGGTTCATTAGTACAGTACTGGCCGGCTGCTGCAAGTAGGCTCTTATTTGAGCTTTTTTAGCTTATATTCGGTAAAAAAATGTTTTGACTTTTTATCTGTATCATTGTCCATCACTGCCTTGGTAGCTCCTTGGTTGTCCACAGGGATACTTTTTCCCAGTCTCCCTGTGGGTTAACAACTCTCTTTTTCATATTCAGAGGAGCACCTGCCTTGCGTCATAAGGTTTCTTTCCATGATAAATTCTTTCAAAGGACATAAATTAGAAAGTTTCCAATCTACACAGACAAACCAAGTCTATGACATCGATTCCTTTATTACATGTTCTAGTGAATGTGTGGTATACCTCATTCAGTGTCCATGCTCTAAACAATATATTGGCCGCACGAAGAGGGCTTTGCATGTCTGCTTAGAAGAGCATGTAGGGAATATAAGGTGTGGGTTTCCCAAGCATAATCTATCCAAACATTATGCAAAATGTCACAATCGACACATTGATGGGACTTTGTTTATGCCCATTGAAAAACTCTGCCCACATTGGAGATGCACAAATAGGGTTAGCTCTATATCCAAGCTCTAAACGAGATGGATATTTGATATGCGATCCTATGTGCCTCATGGGTTAAATGTACATTGTTTTTCAAATAATGCTTAGTCAGATTATATTATACTTCTAGATCTTATTTTTATATATTTCTAAATATTTCTTTATTCCATTTTATTTGATATTTTTAATGCACTTCATTGTACTTAATTTATTTATGTCTGATAATTTTTGTATATTTAAATTTACTATTGCGATATACGATTCCAATTCAAAGTTAATTTGTAAGGAAGCAGCGGTGGTTTTTCCTTTCTTTTCCTTTGAATATCTCACTCCGTGCGCTTCCGCTATATTTCCACAAGATGTCTGTATTTATCTCTCCACCGAATAGGCCCCTCTTTCTGCTCCACTACAGCTGACATTGCTGAGTCACTGACGCTGTGAGCTTTCCAATACCTCTGGTCCCGTTTGCCCTTAGTCAATATGGCGCTTTGGGACTATATAAGGGCATATGTGATGATGCGAGTCCAGCAGCCAATCCCAGACGATGTCTGTGGTGATGAAACACATAGGCATGGCTTGCAGACTTGATGTCATCATGCTCTTGACGAAGGAGCTCAGAGCCTATACCACAGGAGAGACAGGAGAACTCACTGTGCCTCCATTAGATGTGTTTCTAATCACAATCAGATGTCATCGAATTCGTAAGTGCATTGTATTTTTCCTATTAAACTTATCTTTACGGTATTATGCTATGGTCCTCTTCCTTTTTATTTCCCGATCATCTGAGATCATAGGAACCACCTCAAACATCACACAGAGGGTCCAGAAGAGACCTAAAATCCTCAGGTGCGCTGAGATCACTGTAATGGTGGTCACACTGACAGGGTAAGGAGACTACAATACCACATTTGGGTGTCTTCCTGGTGGATGAAGTTTTTCTCTATCCTTCAACTTTTTTTCTTTGGGTGTCTATTCTTATATACCCCTCAAGGAGTCACTTATCCTGCAAGGACTTATTTTTCTATTTATTTTTTATATGCTTTTTTCATATATTCAACACAGTGGGACTTTTCTATATTCACATATGTTTTTTTGTCACATTATTTTATATATGAATTTGCCAGTGTGAGAAGTGTTTCTCATTCACTGTTCAATATTGTCTATTTAAGATCAATTTATTTTAGATCTTCTTCATTTGTTTTTTGAGCTCTGTACTGTATTTTACACTGAGAGACTATTGGCTGATTTACAAGAGGCAAATAGACTGAACTTTTCACGTTGTCATACATAACCAGTGTTCTTGTGGGTGGCATTCAGAGTGAACATCATCTGCCTCCAAACCACCTGATTTGTTATATGCTTATCTGTAGACCCCTAGATTGGCCATGCTGCAGCAGCTGCCAATGCAAAAGTGGGCTATAAATGTGTACCTGTGTGAGAGTTAACTTCCTCACATTAGTGGAAACTCAGTAGAATGGCACTTTATTTGCACCTCACCATTTGAAGAGGTGTAGTAAACCATGACAATGCAGGCATCTGAGACAATATTCCTGTAGTGTGCTTGCCGGCTCACACACTGCATGCAATATACTGTAGACAGGGAACTCAAGACACATAGACAGAAGAAATAATATTATTTCCTACTATCTCAGGTCTTGCTTTATCCAAATGTCATCCCTGTGAAGCCATAGCAGGTACATTTTCAGGTACAGAGCATGCGAAAGAGGAATAGAAGTATGGTTTCAATGGGGTCATTAAGGAGGGGAGGATATAAGGCAAGCTTCCACGAGTAGGTATCATTCTTCACACACCCTGGGAGTTTTACATGGCTGGGTGGAGATAGCTGAAGACACTGTCATCCCCAGTGACCTCAAGGACTGGAGTTCCTCAACCTCTGGAAATGCATAGTGGATTGGCTCTTTCATGGTACAGAGCCCGCAAAAGGACCCTAGGATTTGTGGCATCAAGGAGAGGGATTATTATTTGTTGGAAACTCTTCTGGATCCACATCCTGTGGGTGAAAGGGGAAGTGGTTGTAGGGGTGGACATCTAAGTGAGGCCTTCAGAATTTTTTTTTTTTATTACCCATTGTCCAGGGTTATTTGTTGCCAGCACCTTTTAACAGTTGCTGCATCATATGGTGGGAGATTACATGGGTTAAAGGGTGGATGTTGACACTCTTTAGACAAATTACCTCCTTGACTACTGGTGATAATGCTCACAACCACATTTTTGGACAGATACTTCTCAAAGATCAAAATGCATGCATGTTTTTGGCTAGCTAACTATTGTTTTGGCCATTAATGTTTGCATTTCCTTACAGTGCAACATCATTGAGAATAGACAACACCTAATGTTTCTACGGTACATGGTGCTTCTCATTTGGGAATGTTTTAAGCCGCGTACACACGATTGGTCAAACCGATGAGAATGGTCTGAAGGACAGTTGTCTTAGGTTAACCAATGAAGCTGATGAAGCTGACTGATGGTCTGATGTGCCTACACACCATCAGTTAAAAACCCGATCGTATCAGAACGCGGTGACGTAAAACACAACGACCTGCTGAAAAAAATGAAGTTCAATGCTTCCAAGCATGCGTCGACTTGATTCTGAGCATGCGCAGGTTTTTAACCGATGGTTTTGCATACTAATGATTGGTTTTGACCTATCGGTTATCAATCCATCGGTAAATTTTAAAGCTAGTTTGCTTTTTTTAAACCGATGGTTAAATAACCTATGGGCCCCACACACGATCGGTTTTGACCGATGAAAACGGTCCTTCAGACCGTTGTCCTCTGGTTAACCTATCATGTGTACGCGGCTTTAGGCTTTCATGCAGTTTATATCATACTGTTTGTATTCATATCTTGACTCTACTTGAATACACTGGCATGATACAGAATTATTTTTGGTGCACACTGTCCACAGTGGTGGTCCCTACCAATGATCCCTATTATGAAGTCTGCATGTTCCCTCCCTCCTAAATTAAATATTTTGGTCTGAGATATAACTTCTTTCAGATTTCAAATCGCAATCTTATTAGAAAAAGATGAGATTATGTGCATTAATTTGTCAACATTTTATACAGTCTCTTGAAAAATATATAAAGCGGGGAAAATGAGTGAAACTGTACTGTAACTGTTAGTAAATCAACCCCACAGTGTCATTTTAGTGCAGAAAATCAGTACTAATAAAATGGTGTTCGTGAAAAATAACAGAAAATACCATAATAATGTCTAATATTCTCATTGACTTTTTCTGGATAAAAAAATACTTCATCCTGCTCCTGATATTTCCTTCTATAAGGTTTGAATAAAAAAAAAACTGTAAGTTATCATTTCTTCTTGATATGTCAATCTGTGTACAATTTTCATATAGTGTGTCTTAAAAATAAAAGTTTAATGATGTTTCTGACTGAAATATGCTTATCATTAATGAGTTTCCTTCATGGCAGCTGTGACTACTAGTGTTCTGTGATTGCCTACAGCTAATCACATGATACAGGGTGCTGTGACTGGCCCAGGTACCATGTGATAGCTATGGGTTAATCACAGCTGTCTTATATTGGATTGCATAGTGATCACATAATCCCAGCTGCTGTTAAAGTCAGTCAGCCAATGAGAAGCGAAACGGGGTGGGGCTGGGCCACAGCTCCATGTCAAAATTGACACACAGAGCTGTGACTCGGCTCGGGTGCCCCTATAGCAAGCTTCTTGCTGTGGGGCTACTCAACAGGAGCAAGGGGCCAGAAGCACTGAAGAGGGACCCAAGAAGAGGAGGATATGGCCTGCTCTGTGCAAAACCATTTCACAGACCAGATAAATATAACATGTTTGTTATTTTTAGTTAAAAAACAAGACTTTACAATCACTTCAAGACATTTTTTTTTAAAATGACAGGTTTCTAGACAGAACCAATCTTACTATTTATTCCCGCCACAACTCTATTCCACAGTGGATATATCTCCAGGTATATCACTATCTAAATGATCATCTTCTCCTTTACAACACCAAACACTCCTTTAAGAACACATGCCTAGGAGAAAACATTATCTCCTGGATATATACTAGGACTACTATAAAATTTAAATGAGAAAGAAAAGTTATCCTCACAATATCAGATGACATATGATTTAAGCCATGGCCAGGAGACCAAATCAAAGATTATGACACATGAATACAGAGTACCAAATATTCTTCACAAGGTAAATGTACAAATTCCTGATATGTTGTGGCGCTGTCAAAAGGATAAAGGTACAATGTCACACGTATTATGGCCTTGCCCGAACATTAACCACGTGCCGACCGCGCTCTAGCAAAAATACTGCTAAAGCGCGGTCGAGCTACTGTTACACGACGTCCCTGGCGCATCACGAATCACGGTAAATTGCCACTGATAGCGGCCGTTTACCACGTGATCGCACCGTCGAATGACGGCGTGATCACTTGTAAACAAACCGGCGTTTTGTGTACCGTTCGGTACAGTGTGCGAGGAGAGGGGGGGCGGGGTGTCAGCAGCAGTGCTGTGGCTGGATCTGTGACAAATGCAGTCACAGACTCAGCAATACCCCAATACTCAGCAATACCCCAATACTCAGCAATACCCCAATACTCAGCAATACCCCAATACTCAGCAATACCCCAATACTCTGCAATACCCCAATACTCTGCAATACCCCAATACTCTGCAATACCCCAATACTCCGCTATACCCCAATACTCTGCAATACCCTGCGCGATACTCTGCAATACTTTGCGCGATACTCTGCAATACCCCGCGCGATACTCTGCAATACCCCGCGCGATACTCTGCAATACGCCGCGCGATACTCTGCAATACGCCGCGCGATACTCTGCAATACCCCAATACTCTGCAATACCCCGCGCGATACTCTGCAATACCCCAATACTCTGCAATACCCCAATACCCTGCACGATACTTTGCAATACCCCAATATTCTGCAATACCCTGCGCGATACTCTGCAATACCACCTATGGGGATTTTTAAGTAGCAAAGTTTGGCGCCATTCCACGAGTGTGCGCAATTTTGAAGTGTGACATGTTGGGTATCTATTTACTCGGCGTAACTTCATCTTTCACATTATGAAAAAAAATTGGGCTAACTTGACTGTTTTATTTTGTTTTGTTTTAAGCACAAAACAGTTTTTTTTAAAAACACGCCATCAATAAATGTCTGCGAAAATACCATGCGAGATAAAAAGTTGTAACGGCCGCCATTGTATTCTCTAGGGTCTTTGCTAAAAAAGCATATATAATGTTTTGGGGTTCTATGTAATTTTCTAGCAAATAAATGATGATTTTTCCATGTAGGAGAGAAATGTCAGAATTGGTCTGGGTGTTCCAGAACGCCTGATGGCGTTCCCTGCATGTTGGGCCTCTGTATGTGGCCACGCTGTGTAAAAGTCTCACACATGGGGTATTGCCATACTCGGGAGGAATAGCAGAATGTGTTTTGGGGTGTAATTTGTGGTATGCATATGCTGTGTGTGAGAAATTACCTGCTAATATGACAGAAACAATTTTTTTTTTCTTTTTTACAGAATTTTCTTTTATAGTGCAAAAAAAAAAAAAAAACAGAAGTGATCAAATACCACCAAAAAAAAGCTCTATTTGTGTGAAAAAAGGACAAAAATTTCAAATGGGTACAATGTTGTATGGCTGAGTAATTGTCATTCAAATTGTGAGAGCACCGAAAGCTGAACATTGGTCTGGTTAGGAAGGGGGTTTAAGAGCCCAGTGGTCAAGTGGTAATTTTTTTTTTGTTTTTATATATTACTGCCCACCCCTGTTCTACATCCCATAAATCTCTCCACAGACATCTAATCAATGTGGCTAGGGCCATCATCCCCAGACACTGGAGCTCCACTTAAACTTCTTCATTAAAATAATGGATAAACCAGGATAATTAACGTATTTATCGGCGTATAACACACACAGAAAAGTCATCCAGGGCCATCTTAATAGCATTGTGGGCCCCTGGGCAAAGTAATGCACTGGGGCCCCCACAGGCCTGCACTACTGTTTACCAAATGCAACCCATTTAAATAAAAGGGTCTGCGCTGGAAATAGGTACAGGGTATAGCGTGGCTCCCTCTCTGGTAGTGCGGGTACAGGTGTAAAGTGTGGCTCCCTCTCTGGTGGTGCGGGTACAGGGGTATAGCATGGCTCCCTCTCTGGTGGTGCGGGTACAGGGGTATAGCGTGGCTCCCTTTCTGGTGGTGCGGGTACAGGGGTATAGCGTGGCTCCCTCTCTGGTGGTGCAGGTACAGGGGTATAGCGTGGCTCCCTCTCTGGTGGTGCGGGTACAGGGGTATATTGTGGCTCCCTCTCTGGTGGTGTGGGTACAGGGGTATAGCATGGCTCCCTCTCTGGTGGTGCAGATACAGGGGTATAGCATGGCTCCCTCTCTGGTGGTGCGGGTACAGGGGTATATCGTGGCTCCCTCTCTGGTGGTGCGGGTACAGGGGTATAGCATGGCTCCCTCTCTGGCTTCCCCCAGCACAGTCCATTCTTTTTGTCTTCTATTATCAGTCAATTCCTCTGCTTTCTCCTGGTTACAGGCTCTCCCCCCCCAGCAGAGTGCATGCATGCTGGGGGCTGAAGCCTGCTCTCTGTGGACACACCTGGGGCCGCCAATCCTCCGGGACTACATTTCCCATGATCAGTGTTGCCAACCTACCAGACTGAAATTTACTGACGCGGAATTCAAAATTTACTGGCACAGCCACATTTTTACTGGCATTTTCTAAAAGTTACAGAATTAGTTTTCCATGCAAATTTCAGTACTTAAGCTACAAACAAGTACATATGCAGTTAGTACAGTGGTTTAAGACAGATATTAAGGTAAAAAACATATTTCTTATGTTATTTTTGATATAGTAGGGGCGGGTTATTGTAACCCATCAGATTGTCACCACTGGAGAGATTTCCCCTTAATTTCTGTTTAATAGCCACCAGAGAAAGTGAGGGGAAAATCCCAGGTAGCCACTACCGTAGGATCACAAGAATGTATGTCCTCCTGTCTCCATCCCTCCTTTTGTTGCAGGTTCCGCCAGCCTCTTCACCCTTCATCACTTTTATCCATCCGTTACTCTATCCTTCCCTTCTTTCATCTTTCCATAACTCCATTCTTTTATCTTTTACTCCATTCCTCCCTCCATCATACGGTCCATCCAACATTCCTTGTGCCTTATATCCCTCCACCTTTTCTATCCTCCATCACTTTCATTCCTCTAGTATTCTTTATCTCCCTCTTTCTTTCCATAACTCCATCCCTCTATCCTTTGCTTCCATTTCTCTGTCTCGCTCACATCACTCCATGCCTTGCTCTATCCCATCATCCATCTCTCTGTCACCCAATTTATACCTCCATCCTTTAGGGCTCTTTTACACACATGTCGGTTTTCATGGACTCCGCTTGCTCAGCAGGGATTGCTCTGTTGAGCCCCGGTGAGCCGACAGATGAAAGGTCCGTCTCTGCTCACAGTGGAGAAATGGACCTTTTAGAGCTCCGCTCTCCTCTATGGGGGATTGGATGAAAAGAGATCCGCCTGTCCGTTTTCATCCCATCTGCCAGAGGGTTGGAAAATAGGGTGTCCATCCACCTGGATTAGTGGATTGGATGCCAGCGGATATGTCACCACTGACATGGAGATGAATGGAGTGTCCAATCAGGTCCGCCTAAAAAACTCACAGACAGACCTGAACGTGTTAAGGGACCCTAACTCACTTCTCACTCTTTTCATCTCTCTGTCCATTACCCTCCCTCATCACTCCACTACTCTGTCTTTCCATTATAAACAAATCCAAATACTCCAATGCGCTTCCACACCAAATTTGCTCACTACTTACGCACCACATCCAAATCACACCCCGTTTATGTGAACCTCTGCAGGTGTGTATGTTAAGGTAATGACACACTGAAATCAGTTCGCAAAACGCAGTGTGATTTTCAGAATTGATTAAGGGGGTGGCCAAAAAAAAAGGGTCCTGTAACACTTTGGTGCAGATTTGGTGCCATACAGAATGAATGGTTTAATTTGCACTGCTAAAGAATCGCATGTGATTAGAACAGGAATGCGGTGCGATTCGCATTCAAAATCACATGCAGTTCCCGCACCGCATAATGTGAACCACCTTAGAGCAGCAGAGAAGGATATTTCTTGATGTTGAAGGGGGTGTCACTCTGGACAGTGGACTTGTCGATTTTCCAGCCTCTAGTCTCCTCCATTTGCAGTTTTCATGCTGCAGCTGCACACACACCTAGCACCATGCTGTGTGCACATCAGGGGGGTGGGGTTTCTAACATGGCTGGGCACAGCAGGAAATCTGGGATTGGTCAGTTTACATTGGTCTTCAGCACACTGAGGTCCTGTGCTGTTCACTCTGAATCGTTGTGTGATACTAGTACTGTTCCAATCACCATTTGACATGAATTATATTGAAAATTTCCAAAATAGAGCATATACAAAGCAATTACATAGCAAAACTAAAAGCGGAACCATGACATCTTTGTACAGTATAAAAACAAGGATGAGTTAGCACAGCACGGGTCATGGTTCACAGAACAACAAGGTACATATTTAGTCAAGTGTTAGAAAAAATGCCAAAGAACAATAAATGAACAATCAGCATATTGACATCCTAAAGAACAGACATCCGCGCTGAGTCAAGTAAACCTTGTAGCAGGGTGCCATATCTATGAGACCAATGTCATCAGGTCTAACCTGGGTTATAAAAACGTCATACACCTTGACTGCTATTATATAGGAATCATTAAGGTATTTATATTGGGGTGCCCAGAGTAAATTTTGGTTGGCTAAAACTCTATAGAAGAGGAACAACAGTGTAGTGAGGAGATAAGAGGGGATAAAAAGATGGGGTAAAAGGAATTAAAATAGAGGAAGGAAATGAAAGGGGGGGATAGAGGATATGTGGAGGGGACCGCTCCTCCAAGATAAACGTGCACCTTTAGAGCCAGTTCACACAGAGGCGACTCGTCAGGCAACTTAGTCGCCTGACGAGTAGCGCTCCGCTCTGTACTATGGAACTGTTCTAATAGGAGCGACTCAATTCCCTCCGACTTAGAAAAAGGTTCCTGTACTACTTTGGGACGACTTAATGGCGACTTGCATTGACTTCAATACAAAAGTCATTTTGAAAGTCGCCTCTAAAGTCGTGGGCAGATCGCCTTGCAGAGTCGCTCGGCAAGTTGTGCTGCTCAAGTGTGAACCGGCTTTTACTCACAAATAATCATAATAATAAGGATAGTAAAATATAATTGCTATGTTAGGGAACCTATAGAAAGGTAATGTGCCCAAGCACTACACTGAAAAATATCAACATAATTTCTGTCCTATGCCTACAGCCTCATATCTATAAATCTGCAATGTAAAAACAATGCTGCTCTCACAGATAGTCTCATGAGACTTGGAGATGTTGTTACTGTGCTTCTCACTCTTCTTCTTGCTAGAGAGGAAGCTGTTTCATGCATTCTATTGACCTGTGCTTTTTTTCCTACCTGCTGCACTATTTATATTCCCCCACTAGTATTTAGACCATCAGTGATAAAATGGACAGCTCTGAAATGAGTATGCAAAGCCCTGAATCTACCAAGATAACCATCTCCACACAGAGATAGTGCAGTAAAAAGACAAGTAATGGGGAAAATATGAACTGCAGGAAACCTATAGACCAGTGATGGCAAACCTTAGCACCACAGATGTTTTAGAACTACATTACCCATGATGCTCAACCAAGGTTCACCATCACTGCTATAGACAATAGTGAAAACAAATCCTTTGTCTTACAGGTGACCCTTTTGGCCACCTCTTCCATAGTTCAGGTTCTCTTTAATTGCAGTGAACCTCTAAGGCCGCGTACACACGATCGGTCAAAATCAATGAAAACGGACTGAAGGACCAATTCATCGGTCCAAACCGATCATGTGTGGGCCCCATCGGTCAGTTATCCTTCAGTCAAAAAAAAGAAAACTTGCTTTAAAATTTGATCGATGGAGGCCTGACCGATGGGTCAAAACCGATCATTAGTATGCAAAAGCATTGGTTAAAAGGCAGCACATGCTCAGAATCAAGTCGATGCATGCTTGGAAGCATTGAACTTCGTTTTTTTCAGCACGTCGTTGTGTTGAAACACGTAAACGTCACCGCGTTCTAACACGATCATTTTTTTTTTAACTGTTCTCGGACCGTTCTCATCGAATGGACTGATCGTGTGTACGCGGCCTAAGAATAATTTAGCAGTTAATCAATCCATTTCCACATATATTACCCTAAAGACTAACACACAAGGGTGTCTAAGATATAGTTCATATGCATTTTATATGCTTGTATAATGCATTTGGCATGTGTATATCACATGATTCTTATGTATTCCCATTTACCAGTGTGAGGAAATGAAAGCAAATCACAACCTAATCCCAACAGCCCTTTTATGCTAGCCTTAAAACAGATTCAGTAACATTCTATCAAGAGTTGGAGGATGCAGTTGTGACTGGCTCTGGCATATGTGGCAATCCCAATGAGGAAGAATTGATGCACAGTGTTATATGGAAGTTGATTTATTGCTGTGAGAGCTGGTAATACAACCAGCACTTTGACAATTGACCTAGTTTGCCCAAGTCCTGCAACTGTAAAAAAATGCAAGAATGTCTGTTCATCTAGAAACTAAAAAGACACACATTTAAAAAATGTGTGTGTGTTAGAACTAAATATCTGCAACAGCACTTAAGTAGTCTACGATTGTAAGCTCTAACAAGCAGGGCCCTCCGATTCCTACTGTATTCAATTGTATTGCAATTGTACTGTCTGCCCTTATGTTGTAAAGCACTGTGTAAACTGTTTGCACTGTATAAATCCTGTAATAATAATACAATTAATAATATATTCATATAATTATGCTTATTAACAATAATTCTACCAGTGGATGGACCTATACAAAATAGAAGAGTTGGCAAACACATGGAAAATGAGGTTTAATGTAGGAAAATGTAAAGTAATGCTTTTGGGAGATATACATATAATTGCAAGCTACTTGCTAGGGAGTCAACACCAGGGGGAACCAAAGATGGAAAAGGATGTTGGAGTCCTAGTAGATGACTAGCTCAGCAATAGCATGCAAGGCCAACCGAATATTAGCATGCATTAAAAAGGTATTTACTCAAGAGACTATAATTCTTCCACTTTACAAAACTCTATGCTATCCAGTTCTGGTCACCAGTCAACAGGAATGATGTGCTAAAACTGAGAGTCCAGAGGAGGCAACAGTCTAGTGAGACTGTGATTTAGAGTCACAACATTTTGGTAAGCAGGCTACCATTCACTTGGGTGTTTGATCTGGATGCACTTCTTGACTTATGGGAATATTGGAGTCACTAATTTCTTCTCTGACAATCACCTTGATGTATTTTGGATAATAACCCTTCATTCACTTTGGAATCAACTTTGTTATGGACTTATGTAAAGCTGAATGGGACACTGTTTTAGTTTTTTCTATTCTCACCCTTTTTTATTTTGATGGTCACATATATTTTACTTTTTGGGGTATTGATTATTTAGGATTGAAAATATCTTAATATATTTAATATTTTTTTATTGATTTATTAATTTGGTAACTTATTTAGTGCTGCACCTTCTTTTGTTATTTATCTCTTAGCGCTGCACCTTTTGAATGTAAAGATGTGAAACTTCCTTGCACAATTGATGGGGTCAGCGAGTAGTGTTGATAATTAAAAAAAAAACTATTATATAGGCATTTTAGAAAAGACAGTATACAAGAATATGGGAATTGAGGCATACCAGGCTAATTATCATGAGTTTGTGATGTACCAGTCCAATTGTGATGTGTGCCATTGATATTGCCACTATTTTAAACACCATAGAAATAATTAATATGATTTGAAACCTACCTTTCGGGACTGTATTTCTTTCACATATAATGGAAGAAGAAATTCAGAAACACCCTCAAGTCGAATTCCTTTTTTAGTAACTCTTAAATTGCCCATGCCATCCTGTAGAGAAAATAATATTATCAATTTTAAGCTTATAAATATAGTTGTCCACCTTTAAACAGACAGAGGGTTATTTAAGAAAAACATCTATACCATAGCATAAAAAAGTGGCACCTTATACAAAGTATCTGGTTCCAAAAGACTCCTAGAAACACAATCTGACATACAACTGATACTTCACAACAGAGAGAAAAAAGCCAGACATGTCAATATACCACATAATGACCATTTGAATGTGATGCAATATTTAATTTTGTTTCCATATTGACACCACTACTGTAGATATATAACTTAGGCTTAAGTTTGAAAAAAAATGAAAAAAACCCTCATCTAAGTATTTATCACCTAGATGTCCTTGATCTGTTTAAACTTCTGTAAACTACATATGCTATTTACAAGCCACAAATTCATGATATATTTCACAGGACCTGTTCCCATCATTGCTATGTAATGAAACATTATTTACCCAAAATCCTGTATTCTTTACTGCATCCTAAACATTCTTTTGTCCAAGTGATCACGTTTTTTAAATAGACAGTGTAAAAACAAAAAGTAAAACAAATAAGAAAAAAAAAATACATTTTAAGTACCATATCCCTGCGAGCTTGCACGCATATGTAAACAATGTTCGTACCACACATGTGAGGCACAAATTCAGAAAATCGAGCCAATAGTCCGTAATCCATTTTATGGATTACCATGAAGGTTTAAGAGATCTTTCCAGCACCTACAGTACAGGTAAGCCTTAATTTAGGCTTACCTGTAGGTAAAAGTGGTTGTACAGCGTTTGCAACCACTTTAAGGACATTTAGCCCACTTGAATTGAAAATGAAATGACATTTCCACTCAAAAGAGTTGCCCTCACAGGGGTTTCAACTTCACAAAGCAAGCAACTGAAAATGGTGAGCCACCGGCTCCCTGGTCAGCAGCACAGCTGCTCTATTTGGTCTCTTTTTGCTTTCCAGCAAACACAGAATTCCAACTTGGCTGTATAGGTGTTTACCTTGAGACACCACATCTCACAGAACCCAGGCTCTACAGCTCCATGCTGCACAGGTCTGCATTTTTACTTCTTGATAAGAGCCCACCTGATTCCTCTGCTGGGGCACACTTGGCCCCTGGCTGAGACCTCCTGTCTCCTGGCTGAACACACCTGACCCCTGGTAGGAGCCCTGAGCTATCCTCAGGTTAGGCTTATGATGACCCTGCACACCTGTGTACTCACACAGGCTGCAGGCATGCAGCAAAACCTGGACACAGGACTGTAGGTTCTGTCCCACCCAAAATACTTTGGAACCTTCAAGCGCTAGGCCCAGATCCATATAAAACATATCGTTTTATCACACTTTCTGAGATATGTATTGCTGTATTGTATATTACACGCTGAAGTGAAGAGCAGTTAAGAGAAAATGCTGACATAACTGTTTATGGCTTTGTACTGTAACTGTGTCCTAATAGTAAGAAAATATTACTTAATAAAACAAAGATTAGCTATTTCATCCTAAAATAAAACTACAGTTTCTCAAAATAGGCAACTAAGCATTACCCAAGGTAGTCTATTGAGTGTGCAAGGTTGCATCTCCTACAAATGAATACAAAGCATTTATAGCAGTATTGAATTTCTGAGCCATCAGAGTGTGAGGTGGACTTAGGTGAATATTATGTATTCCAGTCTGTACTTTACAAAGTTATTAAAACATTGGCTGATAATTAAAATACAGATGGAAGGTGTGTTGTATTCTTTGGCCTGATTCTGTCACAGAGCAATTGCTTATATTAGACTGTACAAGTAACCAGTCCCAATGGATATCTGATTCAGGAGCCATGCAAACATGTCATTGTGAAAAGAAAGCCATCGGCTCTGAATATCTTCATCAAGGGACACTGGAAGGGAACTTTTCAGAATAGGACAGTTGGTTACAATGTCACATTAATATTCGTGACTGTTCTAGAAAACAGTTGCCAACTCTGTTACACAGGTTGTATAGTTGATTCAAATCAGCTAAGAGAACATAATCACTAAAACTAAAAGCTATCTACTGACGTATTTTTAGTTGATCGTATGGATCCAAAATATGCCTGATGCTGTTATGAGGGAGTTGCAATCAATGGGCCTCACCCTGTTTACCCTGGAGCTGTCATAATTGGGGATGAGCCAAACACTCCCCTGTTCGGTTCGCACCATGTTCGTGTGAACTTTAGAACCCCATTGACGTCTATGGGACTCAAACGTTTGAAATCAAAAGTGCTAATTTTAAAGGCTAATATGCAAGTTATTGTCCTAAAAAGTGTTTGGGGAACTGAGTCCTGCCCCAGGGGACATGTATCAATGCAAAAAAAGTTTTAAAAACATTTTTTTTTTCGGGGGCAGTGAATTTAATAATGCCTAAAATGAAACAATAAATGTGAAGTATTCCTTTTATTTTTCGTACCTGGGGGGGGGTGTAAAGTATGCATGTGAAATAGCGCATGTTTCCCGTACTTAGAACTGTCTCTGCTCAAAGCGTCCTTTCTGAAAGAAAAAAGTCATTTAAAAATGACTCGTGGCTATAATGAATTGTCGGCTCCTGGCCCTTCAGGTCTGGTATGATATTAACGGGAACCCCGCCGTCAATTAAAAAAAAAATGACGTGGGGTTTCCCCAAATATCCATTCCAGACCCTTTGGGTCTGGTGTGGATTTTAAGGGGAACTCCATCCCAAATTTTTAAAAAAAATGGCTTGGAGTTAACCCAAAAATCCACACTAGAACCCTTATCAGAGCACGTAACCTGGCCGGCCGCAGAAAAGACGAGAGAGCGCCCCCCCTCCTGAACCGTACAAGTCCACATGCCCTCAACATGGGGATGATGTCCCCATGTTGCTGTGGACAAGTGCCTGATCCCCACAACCCTGGTCGGTGGTTGTGGGGGTCTGCAGGTGGGGGGCTTATCAGAATCTGGAAGACCCCTTTATGTAAATTGGTAATGGGGTACATTGTACTTCTACCATTTCACGAAGGAAGTGTAAATAATTGTAAAAAAAACACACACATACACTGTGGAAAAAGTCCTTTATTAAAAGAGAAAAAAATATCCAGCGGTGGTAATGCACTCTCAATCCCGGGGGCTCCAACGTTGTCAGTATCCAGCGACGGGTGATCTCTTCTACGTCGGGGTCCAGCGATGAGAAGATCCATCCAGGTAAGGGATCCAGAGCGCAGCATCGCCGGCCGCCTGTCTCCACCGGAGACAGCCCGGCGACTGACGCGGCTGGAGCTAGTGACATTTCTTATATAGGTGAGGTAGGGCCGCCCATCACGTGACCCCGCCCCCTCTGACGCAAGGGGGAAGCCTGGGCTTCCCCAGTGATGTAGCAGAGGGTGCGTCAGAGGGGGTGGGGTCACGTGACGGATGGCCCCGCCTCACCTATATAAGAAATGTCACTAGCTTCAGCCGCATCATTCGCCATTGTGTCTCCAGTGGAGACAGGCGGCCGGCAATGCTGCGCTCTGGATCCCTTACCTGGATGGATCTTCTCATCGTTGGACCCCGGCGGAGAGGAGATCACCCGTCCCTGGATACTGTCAACGTTGGAGCCTCCGGTATCGAGAGTGGATTACCATCGCTGGATTTTTTTTTCTTTTTAATTAAGGACTTTTTCCACAGTGTTTGTTTTTTTACAATTATTTACACTTCCTTCGTGAAATGGAAGGGGCACAATCGACCCCATTACCAATTCACATAGGGGGGCAGGATCTGGGGGTCCCCTTTATTAAAGGGGTCTTCCAGATTCTGATACACCCCCCGCCCGCAGACCCCCACAACCACCGGCCAGGGGATGAGGCCCTTGTCCCCATCAACATGGGGACATCCTCCCCATGTTGAGGGCATGTGGTCTGGTATGGTTCAGAAGGGGGGACGCTCTCTCACCCCCCTCTTATCTGCAGCCGGCCAGGTTACATGCTCGGATAAGGGATCTGGTGTGGATTTTTGGGGGAACTCCACAACATTTTTTTTTAATTTGGGGTGGAGTTCCCCTTAAAATTCATACCAGACCTGAAGGGTCTGGAATGGATATTTGGGGGGAACCCCACGTCATTTTTTTTTAATTGATGGCGGGGTTCCCTTTAATATACATACCAGACCTGAAAGGCCTGGTAATTGAATTTGGGGGGACCCCCACATTTTTTTTTTTTTTTTTAATGGATGAATTCTCTCTGAATTGCTGGGAGCCAATTCATTATAGCCGAGAGTCATTTTTAAATGACTTTTTTTCTTTCAGAAATTACACTTTGTGCAGAGACAGTTCTAAGTACAGGAAACATGTGCTATTTCACATGCATACTTTACACCCCACAGGTACGAAATTTAAAGGAATATTTCACTTTTATTGTTTCACTTTAAGCATTATTAAATTCACTGCTTCCGAGAAAACTGCAGTTTTTAAAACTTTTTTTGCATTGACTACAAATGGCGGGACAACCATCAAATGATATGATATTGATATTAAATATAAATGTACTGTAGGTATAAAATGTATATAGATGAATCAGGTTACTGAGTATGCACATAGCACAACCTCATGTTAGTGTCAGCAGGAGAACAGAAACGGGGGGGGGGGGGGGGGCAGATAGGATCTTTAACTTAAAAAAAAAAAAAATGAAGATGGAATGGAATTTTAAGGTGAGAATGGACCAAAGTTAACAATAAATATATATAAATAGGAGTAACAGGATTAACCTGAGAAGTAAGCTATCCAAATAACACACATATACACACATACATACCAGTGGCAGTTCATCCATAGAGGGCACTGGAGCGCCTCCCCCTCTGGCTCTCACCGCCACTGAGTCTAATAACATAGATTCATGCACTGCACAAATCTATGTTATTATCGCCACTGCCGCTGTTCTATTCAGATGGTCGGCGCTCATGTCCGGCCATCTGAATGATGGCAGCTGGTTGGCTGTATGGAAGTGCCTATCAGAGCCGCTGGCTCTGATAGGGTTTCCGAGTACAGCCCTCGGGTCTCGGAAGCCTATTGTCGCCACTGTTGATGTCACTGCCCTTTAATTGTCGCCACTGTCTCGGAAGCTTATCCTCGGAACGATCCTCTGTCAGTCATCGAGGGCGGCAGAAGACATTGAGGGACGTGGATGGCTGACTCCAGTGGGGGGGAAATGGGCATTTTACAGGGCACAGCGGCGATGAAGGGCACAGTCAGTAGCAAAAATGACAATAGGCACAGTGGGTACAATGGGGACAATTGGCACAGCGGCATGAATGGGCACAGTGGCGACAATTAAAGGGCAGTGACATCAACAGTGGCGACATTAGGCACAGTGGGGACAATGGGCACAGTAGGGACAATTGGCACAGCAGCGACAATTAAAGGGCACAGTGGTGACAATTAAAGGGCACAGTGGTGACAATTGATGGCACAGTGGCTGTGTTTGATGGCATGGCACAGTGGTGACAATTGATGGCACAGTGGCTGCGTTTGATGGCATGGCACAGTGGTGACAATTGATGGCACAGTGGCTGCGTTTGATGGGCACAGTGAGGCTGCAAAAAAATTTTTTGTTTGCACCCCCTAAAAAATGTTGAGCACCAGCCGCCACTGATACATACACACACAGTAACTACATAAATATATATGTATATGGTTAGCAATCAGGTAATTTGGTAATCCCTGGATTGAAGCAGTCTTTAGCCCAGGTTCACACTGGGCTGCGGGAACGAAGCTGAGACACCTGTGCAGGTTTCTTCACAGATTTTAATGTAAATCGCAGCCCGAAATCTCAAAAAGTAGTACAGAAACTACTTTTTGAAACTGGTTAGAACGGTGCCATTACTTGAAATTGCCGGCAAATGCCTCAGTTTTGACATGTGATTTGACATGTCAAATCGTACCATGTGAACCAGGGCTTAATGATACTAAACAGGAATTTTGCAATACCTCTCTAGGAGTTTATTTTTGTCTTCTCCTGACTTGACAGTATCAGAACTGGAAAGGGTCACGTTTTACTGATTATCTTTTCACATCTTTACTATAGAATGTTATATACATACAGTAGGCACAGCATAATAATATAATTGAATAAACACTCTGATTCTTATTTTTTTTATACTTTTTCTTCATAATACACCACTGTGGTTCAGAACCAAATCAGTCAAGTTGAAATTTACACAAAAGCAAATTAGTCAGAGCAATAACCCATCACGCTGACTTAGTCCTTACCAGATGGCTCAGTCTTAGGTATCAGACAAACTGAACAATAAAGCAGCCACCATTAGATATGTTGGGCCAGATTCACATAGACGTAATATTCCGCTGCGTAATCGAAATACGCTACGCTGCCGTATTTCACCAGGCTCTACGCCGAATTCAGATAGTTTTTTGCGCGTACGCTACGGTGTCGTAGTCTATTTCTCGCCGCGCAATCGAAATACGTGATTAGGGGGCGTGAAGCATTTAAATTAAGCGCGTCCCCGCGGCGATCGAACTGCGCATGCTCTGTTCAGGAATTTCCCGCCGTGCATTGCGCGAAATCACGTCGTGACGTCATTCGTTGTTTGAGTAGCGGCGTTTACGAACATTCCTATTCCCGGACGACTTACGTTTAAAAATAATAAAAGACGTCGGAAGACGTTGATATTCGACGCGGGAACGACGGCCATACTTAACATGGGCTGTCTAATATTAGAGGAGGTAAAAGGCTGGTATAGTTATACGCAAAAAAAAAGATGACTAAAGGTGCCGTAAGAGATTGCGTTTGAAGTGCGAAATTTCTTGGATTGCAGGCAAAAGCTCATTAGCATACCCTGACGGTGAAAAACAACAGGAAGTCCGCCCAGTGGCCGCAATTTTCTTGCAGCGTAGATCTAAAGGCGTACTAACACGTAATCCAGTCGAATTGAAGCCCGCAGGTGTCTTTTCATGGTTTGAGGATTTCGACTAGCTAAAAAGTCGAAAGTACTCCAGTCTAACACCAGTTAGACAGGAGTTACGGCTCTCTGAATCTGGCCCGTTCTCTCTATAGTTAACCACTTTATCCCCGGACCATATTGCTGTCCAAAGACCAGAGCACTTTTTGTGATTCGGCACTGCGTCGCTTTAACTGACAATTGCGCGGTCGTGCGAAGTGGCTCCCAAACAAAATTGGCGTCCTTTTTTTCCCACAAATAGAGCTTTCTTTTGGTGGTATTTGATCATCTCTGCGGTTTTTATTTTTTGCGCTATAAACAAAAATAGAGCGACTATTTTGAAAAAATTTTGCTATAATAAATAATAAATATCCACAAAGAAGATATAAAAAAACTTTTTTTCCTCAGTTTAGGCCGAAACGTATTATTATACATATTTTCTGTAAAAAAAAAGGCGCAATTAGCGTTTATTGATTGGTTTGCGCAAAATTTATAGCGTTTACAAAAAAGGGGGTAGTTTTATGGCATTTTTATTAATATTTTTTTTTTTACTAGTAATGGCGGCGATCAGCGTTTTTTTTCGGTACTGCGATATTATGGCAGACACATCGGACACTTTTGACACATTTTTAGGACCATTGGCATTTTTATAGTGATCAATGCTATAAAAATGCATTGTATTACTATAAAAATGCCATTGGCAGTGAATAGGTTAACACTAGGGGGCAGGGAAGGGGTTAAGTGTGTTCCTGTTTGTGTTCTAACTGTATGGGGGGGTGGACTCACTAGGGGAAATCACTGATCTTCTGTTCATATATTGTATGAACAGAAAATCAGCGTTTCCCCCGCTGACAGGAACGAGAGCTTTGTGTTTATACACAAAGCTCCCGTTCCCTGCTCTGTAACGAGCAATCGCGTGTGCCCGGCGGCGATCGTACCCGCCGGGCACGTGGGCAGGAGAGGACGTAGAGCTATGTGCTCTCGCGAAACAGTGCCACCGTCCCACAGTAATATGACGGCGGGCAGTCGGCAAGTAGTTAACCCATAGTGCTCTATGCATTAAATGACCCATCACACTGACTCAGTCCTCAGTCGGAGGTTACAGACAAATTAAACCATAAAGCAGCCATCAGTCGATATGTTGGGCCAGATCCACAAACAATTACAGTGGCGTATCTCCAGATCCACAAAACAAGATACACTGTTTTTTTGCGTAGATACGCCATCTTACGCCGTTGTCTTAAAGTTTCCTATTTACGCTGGACGCTAGGGGCGCTTCCGTATATTTTCCACGTCGAAAATGCAAATGAGCTAGATACACCGATCGACGAATGTACGTACGCCCAGCGCAGTTTTTTTACGTCGTTTGCGTAAGCGTAGGTCCGGCGTAAAGTTACCCCTGCTGCATGGAGGCTTACGTAATGTTAAGTATGGACATCGGACCAGCGTCAAATTTTCCGTCGTTCCGTCGTTTGCGTAAACCGTTCGCGAATAGGGATTTGCGTGAGTGACATTCACGTCATTTTCATTGATGTTTTGCGACGCGATTTGTAACATTCACACTGGGATACGTCCACGACCGGCGCATGCGCAGTTAAAAAAAAACGGTGGTATTTGATCATCTCTGCGGTTTTTATTTTTTGCGCTATAAACAAAAATAGAGCGACTATTTTGAAAACATTTTGCTATAATAAATAATAAATATCCACAAAGAAGATATAAAAAAACTTATTTTCCTCAGTTTAGGCCGATACGTATTATTATACATATTTTCCGTAAAAAAAAAGGCGCAATTAGCGTTTATTGATTGGTTTGCGCAAAATTTATAGCGTTTACAAAAAAGGGGGTAGTTTTATGGCATTTTTATTAATATTTTTTTTTTTACTAGTAATGGCGGCGATCAGCGTTTTTTTTCGGTACTGCGATATTATGGCAGACACATCGGACACTTTTGACACATTTTTAGGACCATTGGCATTTTTATAGTGATCAATGCTATAAAAATGCATTGTATTACTATAAAAATGCCATTGGCAGTGAATGGGTTAACACTAGGGGCAGGGAAGGGGTTAAGTGTGTTCCTGTTTGTGTTCTAACTGTATGGGGGGGTGGACTCACTAGGGGAAATCACTGATCTTCTGTTCATATATTGTATGAACAGAAAATCAGCGTTTCCCCCGCTGACAGGAACGAGAGCTTTGTGTTTATACACAAAGCTCCCGTTCCCCGCTCTGTAACGAGCAATCGCGTGTGCCCGGCGGCGATCGTACCCGCCGGGCACGTGCGCAGGAGAGGACGTAGAGCTATGTGCTCTCGCGAAACAGTGCCACCGTCGTTTTTTACCACAGTAATATGACGGCGGGCTACTTTCACAGTCGGCACTGCTCCAGTAGTTAACCCATAGTGCTCTATGCATTAAATGACCCATCACACTGACTCAGTCCTCAGTCGGAGGTTACAGACAAATTAAACCATAAAGCAGCCATCAGTCGATATGTTGGGCCAGATCCACAAACAATTACAGTGGCGTATCTCCAGATCCACAAAACAAGATACACTGTTTTTTTGCGTAGATACGCCATCTTACGCCGTTGTCTTAAAGTTTCCTATTTATGCCTGCCGCTGGACGCTAGGGCCCCCTCCACTACTGCGCTTCCGTATATAGACCCCTTTCCACGTCGAAAATGCAAATGAGCTAGATACACCGATCGACGAATGTACGTACGCCCAGCGCAGTTTTTTTACGTCGTTTGCGTAAGCGTAGGTCCGGCGTAAAGTTACCCCTGCTGCATGGAGGCTTACGTAATGTTAAGTATGGACATCGGACCAGCGTCAAATTTTCCGTCGTTCCGTCGTTTGCGTAAACCGTTCGCGAATAGGGATTTGCGTGAGTGACATTCACGTCATTTTCATTGATGTTTTGCGACGCGATTTGTAGCATTCACACTGGGATACGTCCACGACCGGCGCATGCGCAGTTAAAAAAAAACGTAATTTACGTTGGGGGCTTACGCCAGCCCATTTTCGCTACGCTGCCGTAACTTAGGACGCAAGTCCTTTGTGGATACGGAACTTGCCTTCCTAGCGTACGGTGGCGTACAGCACAGAATTATATCGAAAATGCAGAGAACGAAGGTGAGTATACAGGTAAAGGCTATCCCCAAAGAGAGCCGCCGCAGAGATATGCGGGGCTTTGTGGATCTGGCCCCTTGTCTCTATAGCTAATGTATACTGCTCTGGAAATCCTTTTTCATTCATAAAATTCTTGACAAATATAAAATGAAGTTACATATAAAGAGTAAAAACATATATAAGACAATATGTTAAATATTTCTAAACTTAGAAACAATACAACTAATATAATATTGTAGTTCTCCTTTAAAATCAATGTGCTTGTTTTCCCCAATTCTGCCAACTATATTTTAAGTCTTTTTATCACTGTGAAACTCCTAATTAACTTTGTAGTGATTTCTTTTTTAATTCACGTTTACACTTAACTCTAGGCAAACAGCTAAATACACAGTTTGAGTAATTGTAAGGGAGCTGTTTTACCTGTCAGTACAGTATTTGTATTTCTGACTATCCAGCCTCAGATTTACACAGCACCCTCACATGGCACGGCTAGTTGTATGAACTGTTTTCTTTGTTTATTACAGTTATACACTATAGAAATTATACAGTGGTGCCCTCTATCCAGCCCGAGTCTGTTCATTTGACAGTGATGGAGCATAATGAGACTAATGAGGTCTTCCCTCTTTTCACTCTGCTCTCTTTATATAAAATGATGTTTCTTAACAGCACATTTGCATGCAACACACCCATTTATTCTAAGCCATGCACCTCTGTTTCAGTCTGTGTGCTGCTGTATATTAGAATAATAGCAGGCAGATATTAGGATACATTTGGGTACTTATATATATAAGGATATAAAAACAACATATTTAATAATTTATAAGTTAATGCAGAGCTGCGTTATTTGTATCTTTATATCTGCCTGCTATAAATCTAAGCCATAGATCAAATGAGAGAGAGAGAGAGAGAGAGAGAGAGAGAGAGAGAGAGAGAGAGAGAGAGAATCAAACAACCACCTAGTTAATTGGGAATTCACAAATTCTGTAAACATTAAAAGCATTGTTAATTAGAGAAGATTTTGTGTTTTGTTATATTTTTTTTTTTTTGTGCATTAGTGCTTTTTTCTAGATGTCATATATTTTATGTGAACAAAAAACACCCACTTCCAGCCCTTTTTAGATAACATTCATCATATAATTTGTCTTATATAACAATCTAGCAAATGTAAAGGAAAATGCAATGAATATAAAGTGATTTGGTTAAATATCAAAGTAAACCATGAATAAAATAGGACTAGATTATCTACGGATTCATAATATGCATGCATAGCCTAAATTTATCATTCAAACAAAATAGGAAAGATGAAAGTTGCTAAGTGATGATGGTAAAGCCCATTAAAGCTAGATGCTACATTGATTTAAATGATACTATTATAGAATTTCACCAGAGGGGCTAATTTAATGTACTGTATGTGAATGAATAATTTTCTATCATGCTGATGACATATTTTTCTGATCTTCCTTGAAACTAGATGAATATATAACTCATGCCAAGAAAGTTATACCCAAGATTCCATAGTCAGTGCCATTTACTTAAAGAAACCCAATTATACAGACGTTGAAAGAAACATTGGCCCAGATTCACAGAGTGATTACGCCTGCGCCACAGGAGATGCGCGTGCGTAAGTCGAAATGTGCGCATGCGTTTCGATGCACGACATCCCCAGAACGAGATACGCAAAAAATCTACTTTTTTTTGTCCCGCGTAATTTCGTTAGACTGGCGCATCCGTCCGCGCAAAAGTGCGCTAGACAGACCATTGATTTGCTAGTCAAATATGCTAATGAGGGACTTACGGGGATCCACAAAAGAACGTTGGGGCAGCGCAGGCTACGCAGTGTGCGCAACAGCAAAATTTCCTGTCTAAAATTAGACCATATAAAAGCTGGTCTAAAAAGAGAAAAAAAGTCTACTTGTTAGATAAAGCAACACTGTTAGTGAGGAGCTCAGCAGTCACACGTGTTGAACAACAATCTGTATGCCAACATGCCAGGGGCCTCGTCGCACATAGCTATACTACTGACTTTAGATGAACAAAGAAGGATTAGGGCACGGAGGATGGCACGGAGGATGGCACGGGAGAGGATATACCGCACCCGCATAGACCTGTTTGGCATGAGTGATTCTGAGGTGTATCGCATCTTCAGATTCACCCCTCATGTCATCCTGGAATTAACCACAACTCTGCAGGAGGACATCACCAGCCCAACACACCGCTCACATGCAGTGCAGCCACTGGTCAAGGTCCTGGCAACACTCCATGTCCTTGCCAGTGGCTGTTTTCAGCGTACAAGTGGAGTGGTGGCTGGGATGTCACAATCCTCCATGAGCAGATGTGTGCACCAGGTTGTCCCTGCAATCCTCAGACGCATGGCCAACCAAATCATCAAACCCACCACTGAGGACCTGCGGCTGAAGGCAATGACAGATTTCTACAGAATTGCCAGATTCCCACGCACTGTGGGGGCCATTGATTGCACACATGTGGCACTCCAGCCCCCCCAGGAGACAGAGCACATGTACCGCAATCGGAAGCATTGGCATTCCATCAACGTACAGGTGATAGTCGATGCCCAAGGCCTCATATGGCACGTCCGTGCCAAACACCCCGGATCCAGCCATGACAGCTACATATACAATCAATGCCACATCCGAATGGAATTCGATCAGAATGTGTATGGGGACACCTGGCTGGTTGGTGAGTGACATGGGAGTCAGGCATGACTATCCCCTCCCATGATGCACACATCACAAGGGGCACATGCATGACTAACATCCTCCTGTCTTTTCCCTTACAGGTGACTCTGCATATCCACTGGGACCCCATCTCATGACTCCTATCCGGAACCCCCAAACCCCAGGACAGGAAAGATACAATCAAGCACATGCCCAAACATGAGCAGTGGTGGAGCGCACCTTTGGCCTCCTAAAGTCACGTTTCCGATGCCTGGATAAGTCTGGGGGTACCCTCTTGTATTCCCCAAACTTCGTGTGCCAGATCATCGGTGCATGTTGCATGCTGCACAACTTCGCAGAAAGAAAGGGCCTGCAGATTGACCTACGTGATGACCTGACCCCTGAACCAGACAATCCCCCCCTAACCGAGGGTCCCCCGTCTTCTGAGGGAAGAGCAGCCAGGAGACAGCCCACATTGGGTACCTTTGCACGTTAAACACACACATTAATCATGGCACAATGAGAATGCATGCATGTACACCACTGTGGTCCCTAGCACACACACCCCACATCCACATCAAATTGGATTGGCACCAGTCCACCATGCTGGACTTGTGAGCAGCAACGCCACGCCAAGGCTCCAATTATGTCACTGTACATTCATACACCATTCACACGGACCTGGGGATCACTTCTCCCTGGTCCTGGGGAACCCTTCTCCACCAAAATTGAGGGTGACATCCCTTTTCCGGCAGGAATGTCACCCCCACATTCAAACAGCATTCACAACCCAAAAAAAAATACCAGCAAAATCAAAAAATTTCCAGCAAAAAAAAATAAAAAAGAGGGGAAAAAAAAATTATTGCCCTTGACGTGAGCCACGCCTGGGGCACCCCCGACCACGGCCCCGGCTCCTCAGGGGAGACTCATGGGGGAGGGGGAAAACCGGGGAAGGAGGAGCAGCCCCTGATCTCTGCCCACCTGGCGGCCTGCCCTCCAAGGCCACGGCTATTCTGTCCAAGGCAGCACCGAGTGTTGCCGTGTTGGCCTGGATAGCCTGGGTAAGGGCCCTCACATCCTGCCCAATGCCTGCTGATGTAGTCTGCAGGTCGTTTAGGCAGGTTGTGAAAGCCCGGGAGTGGGAGTCCAGGTTCCCCAGCGTATCCTTGATGGAGGATAGGCTCTCCTCCATCCGCACCAATGTCTGGCTGACCTGACCCAGATGGCGGGTCTGAAGGGCCTGGTCTCTTCTCAGAGTGGCGGGCAGGAGATCGGCCAACCCCCTGGTGTTCTGGGACGAAATCCTGCCTCCAGCTGATGCTTGTGGCCGGGGAGAAGGGGAGGCCCTTGGGAGGGGAGCCATGTTGGGGGAGGAGGGGGGGGCTCCCCCTTAGGGAGGGCTGCCAGCCAGAGGGGAAGAGTCCTCAAAAACAAAACGTCCAGTGCCTGACATTGACTCCTCCTCCTCATGATTCTCCTCCTCCTCTTGAACCTCCTCCGCGGACTCCGGCCTTGTTGGGGGGGCCTCATTAGGCTGCTGTCCTGGGGATGGTGCGGTCAGGCCAGATGGCCCTGCACCCCTGTGGATGACACAAAACATTCACAGATTGGAGGATCCACACACTTGCCACATATTCCCTTTCACCCCCTCCCCCACACATGCTACACACCTGATATTAAAAAAATACTTACCTGGCACCACAGGCTCCGGACTTGAGTCAAAGCCGGGCAGGCCCTCAACTTCATGCCGATGAAAGGTCAGGGCCACCGCACGCTCCTCCGCCGTCAGCCTAATATGGCATGGTGGGCCCCCTCCTGTGCCCCTGGCATGGGCATGCATTCTGGCCAGCTTCTGTTTGACCAGACGCCGGAGGTCATTAATTTATTTGTCAATCCCAGACCGGGTCCGTGTCTCCCCCTCCCCCGCTGAATTGACCTGCTCAGTGATCATGTCCAAAATCTCCCTCCTCCTGGCCGGGGTGGTGTTGGCACTGTCTGGGCCGTGGAGGAAACGCCCATAATCGCTAATGGCCCGGGCAAGAATTCTTTTTTCCCCCACAGTAAAATTGAGCTTTCGCTTTCTCTCTGTCATACTTCCAAAAAAACTCACTCCCAGTCAACAAAAATCACTCACAAAAACAAGTACAACCAATCAAGCAAGAACACACACAAAGAGAAAACTAACACCCAAAAAATCACACAAGCACTCAGCAAGAAACAGTCACAAAAACAAACAGCAAACAATTAGCAAGAAAACAAACGAACAGAAATATATCAAACAAACAGTCTCTCAAATACTTATCAAAAAACACTTTCAAAGATCTTCTAACAAACACTTGATCACACAGAACACTAATCTGACAACTACAAAACACAACGCAACGAACAACAGGACAAAAGCACTTGGTTAAATGGGAAGGGACAAAGGGATGTACTTTTGCAATGCAAGTGCGTTTGTTTCTGTCTATTTATGCTGTTTGCGTAGTTCACAACGTTGCCCTAGTCCATTTCCAATTTCACTGATTGCGCCGCTCCCGAGTTGTGAGCATGTGCACAGCGGAGCTGACCATGGTCTCCTTCAAGCGCGCATGCGCGAGCCGGCCAGCCCTTCATTTGCATGGGGTCACGGCTCATTTCAATGTAACACGCCCACGTCCTTCCCAATTTGTATTACTCCACCTTACACCTCTGATAAAACGTTACACATGCGCAAAAGCTACGAGAATAGGGTGATTACGCGGCAAAATTGCGCAAGTCTAACGTAAAGGCGGTGCGCTACGCCGGTCCAATAATGCGCAGATGTACGTGAATCTGGGCCATTGTTTCTTCAAAAATCTTAGTTATGAAGAACTTGGTATAACAAACATTATATCCTGGGGTGTCAGATTTTCTTTGTAACTCTTAAATTATATACAGTAGTAAAAAAAATATTTCCCAAAGATAAATTAGTAGTACATTTGTACATGACTGGGGCCGTATATACAATTTGTGTGCCAGTGCAAAAGAGGGGGTGAGGGCAACACCTCACAAATTCAAACTTGTAGAAATATTTTTTCTTATCTTGTTTTCCTCCTGTGTCCAGCTCTGTATATTTGTGACTAAATTCAATAAGAGAACTATAAAAAGGGAAGAGGATGTATGGAGTATTGAGCGGAATTAAAAGACTCAACATCAGCATCAAACTATCTCTCCTTTGTCTTGTTCCGTGGCCTGTAAAGGTAGTTGTGATGGGAAGACAAACAACATTCTTCCTCTTGTTCCACATTGTGGCATTCGTTTTTTACAAAAAAGCTGCATTGTCAATATTTAGCCATGCTTATGGAAAAGAAAAATGGTTCAGATTTCAGAATCCATATTTTTCATTAAAGTCTGGGGGGTGAATCCATATCATTAAAGGAGTTGTAAATAAAAAAAATGTTTTTGCTGAAATGACTGCTTACAGGGTATAGAGACATAATAGTTAACTGATTACTTTTAAAAAATGATTAAAAATACATAAAAATCAATCATATAATGTACCTGAAGTTTCTAGTTTCGTTTTTGCATGTTGTTTTCTGCCTGTGCTGTACAGAGCCACAGAGCCAATACAGGGCAGTGATGGTTTGGAAAACAAAACTGATTGGTGCTGAGAGGTTTTAGACACACAGTAATCACACCTCCTTGATTAGTGACCACAGAGAGAAATCTCCCAGTACTGTGGTTATCAGGAAACAGACAACCAGGAAGTGTGGAGATCAGAGAAGAATTACAGCAACTTGAGAGCAAAAAATGAACAATGAGGACATGAAAACAGCACTGCATTTAAGGTAAATTAAGCTATTAAGATAAAAAAAAAAAATCCTTTACAAAAGCTTTAACCACTTAAGGACCAAGTCTCCTTCTGAGATTATTTTAGAACCCCATAACCCCCATTTTTTCTAACACCCTAGAGAATAAAATGGCGGTAATTGCAATACTTTTTGTCACACCATGAAGCGGTCTTAAAAGCGCACTTTTTTGGAAGAAAAAAACACTTTTTTTAATAAAGAAATAAGACAACAGTAAAGTTAGCCCAATTCTTTAAATGTTAATATCCCTTGCAATAGAAAAAATAAGCATGACAGGTCCTCTTAATTATGAGATCTGGGGTCAAAAAGACTTCAGATCTCATATTTGGACTAAAATGCAATAAAAAAAAAAAGTGTGTCATTCTAAAAAAAAAAAATATGTCCCTTTAAAAACATTGGGCGGAAGTGACGTTTTGATGTTGCTTCCGCCCTGCAGTTATTTGGAGAATGGTGGGGGCCATCTTCCCCTCACTCATCTCCATACACAGCAAGGTAGCATACCTGATCGCCTCCGCCACTGCAGGTGGAGGAGGTAAGCAGCTGAAGGGCTATAGAAGGCCGGCGGGGGAGCTTTCTCCTGCTGCCGATAAAAGTGATCTTGTCGTGTATGAAACGCAGAGACCATGTTTATCTTGTAGCGACTGCCCGCTGAAGAAGAGGGTACTGGGGTTATGATAGCTAGCTGCTACCATAACAACAGTATTCCTCTTCAAACAGCCGATGTATTCCTGCGGCGGGGCAGTTCATAAGTGGTTAAAGTCTCAGGGGTGAATGCTACTGTTAAATTCTGACAATTGTTGTATTAATAAGCAAACATTTGCCAATGAAGTGTAAACGGGACTATCATGAGGGACAATTAACAAATGAAAAAAAAAAAAAAAACACTGTGTAGTGAGTGTACAGCTTTTATAACAGTGTAAATCTACTGTCCCCTCAAAATAACTCAACACAGCCATTAATGTCTAAACCGCTGGAAAAAAGTGAGTACACCCCTAAGTGAAAATATCCAAATTGGGTCATTTTCCCTCTCTGGTGTCATGTGACTCGTTAGGCCGCGTACACATGATCGGTCAAAACCGATGAAAACGGACTGAAGGTCCATTTTATCGGGCTAAACCGATCGTGTGTGGGCCCCATTGGTCAGTTATCCTTCGGTCAAAAAAAGAGAACTTGCTTTAAAATTTGGGTCAAAAACGATCGTTATTATGCAAAATTTGGGTCAAAAATTATCGTTAGTATGCAAAAGCATCGGTTAAAAGGCCGCGCATGCTCAGAATCAAGTCGACAAATGCTTGGAAGCATTGAACTTAGTTTTTTTTCAGCACATTGTGTTAAAACACGTAAATGTCACCACGTTCTAACACGATTGTTTTTTTAACCAATGGTGTGTAGGCACATCAGACCATCAGTCAGCTTCATCGGTTAAACCGATGAAAACGGTCCTTCGGACCGTTCTCATCGGATGGACTGATAGTGTGTACGCGGCCTTAGTGTTACAAAGTCTCAGGTGTGAAGACTTCTTTGGGAAATAAACGTATGAGTGCTGCCGGCATTGCTGCAGAGGTTGTCCTGTGGTCTGATGAGACCAAGATAAACGTATTTGGTTCAGATGGTGTCAAGCCCGTGTTGTGGCAACCAGGTGAGGAGTACAAAGACAAGTGTGTCTTGTCTACAGTCAAGCATGGTGGTGGGAGTGTCAGGGTCTGAGGTTGCATGAGTGCTGCCAGTACAGGGGGAGCTACAGTTCATTAAGGGAATGATGAATGCCAACATGTACTGTGACTTAAAGGGGTGTTCCAGCCAATATTTGTGTTTATTAAAAGTCAGCAGCTACAAAAAGTGTAGCTGCTGGCTTTAAATAAACAGACATTTACCTGCTCCAGCATTCCAGCTCCGCTCCGACCGGGGCTCCGCTCCAACCGGGGCTCCGCTCCAACCGGGGCTCCGCTCCTCTCCCCCCCTCCCCGGCCGGCGTCCTCATCACAACTGTGGGCACCCGGCCGTTACAGCCTTCGGCTTCATGGCCGGGCACCCACTGCGCATGCGCGAGCAGCGCGGCCCGCCGCTGATTGGACAGGCGATCGCAAGGGACCTGCTCTGTGTTCTATGCGATCGCCTACAGGGAGGGGCTGCTGTAGGCGATTAAGCTTAATCGCCTAACCAGCCCCTCGGCGGAAGCAGGAAGTGGGACAGGAAGTCCCACTCCTCCTGAAGCCCCCACTCCCCCCCAAAAAAATTACATGCCAAATGTGGCATGTAAGGGGGTGAGGAGTGGGATTAGCGGAAGTTCTATTTTTGGGTGGAACTCCGCTTTAATGAAGCAGAGCATGATCCCCTCCCTTTGAAGACTGGGCTGCAGCGCAGTACTTCAATATGATAATGACCCCAAACACACCTACAAGATGACCACTGTCTTGCTAAAGAATCTAAGGGTAAAGGTGATGGACTGGCCAAGCATGTCTCCAGACCTAAACCCTATTGAGCATCTGTGGAGCATCCTCAATGGAAGTTGGAGGAGCGCAAGGTCTCTAACTTCCACCAGCTCTCATGGAGGAGAGGAAGAGGACTCCAGGGGCAACCTGTGAAGCTTTGGTGAACTCCATGCCCAAGAGGGTAAAGGCAGTGCTGGAAAATATTGGTGGCCACAAAAAATATTGACACTTTGGGCCTAACTTGGACATTTTCCCTTAGGGGTGTACTCAGTTATGTTGGGAGCAGTTTAGAAATGAATGGCTGTGCGTTGAGTTATTTTGAGGGGGCAGCACATTTACACTTTTATACAAGCTGTACACTTAAGCCGCGTACACACGATCAAATCTATCTGCTGGAAACGGTCGGCCCGACCATCCCAGCAGACAGATTCAATCGTGTGTATGGGCGAGCCGACGGATTTGGCCAGCCGACAGATTTTAAAGCATGCTTTAAAATCTGTCGGCTGGGAATCCGCCCGCCTGATATGTCTGCTGGTTAGTACGCTAACCAGCAGACATATCTTCTCGCACATGCGTCAAATGGATTTGACGCATGTGCGGAAGTAATTTACTTCCTGGTGCGGTGACGTGGCGGCGTCAACGTCACCGCCACATCACCGCGCTGTCTGCTGGCGGGGATTTTGGTTTGATCGTGTGTACAGCGATCAAACCAAAACGGCCAGCAGACAGATTTGTTCAAATCGGTCGGTCCGACCGATTTGAACAAATCTATTTGCTCGTGTGTACAGGGCCTTACTATTTTACATTGTATCAAAGTGTCATTTCTTCAGTGTTGTCACATGAAAACAATAAAATAAATTAAATATTTACAAAAATGTGAGGGGTGTACTCACTTTTATGAGATACTGTACATAGATCCCCCAGAGGGAAACATTACTGACTAGAATTGCATCATCTAATTGGCATAGAGTAAATGTGGTACCCTTTTACAAAAAGGGATTGAGATGTATAGCAGTCAGTTTAACAAGGGGTTCTATACAGATATTTGCCTATGATAAAGGTATCAACTAGCATGGGTTCATGAAAAAACATTCTTTTTAGACCAACCTGTTACCATTTTATAAGGAAATAAGTGAAAAATTGCATGGTGGAATATTGTATCTCATAAATGTTTTATCTAGAATCACTGGTTTGGCCTCAGCTTGTGTAAGCAGTTTCATTTTGGTCATTAATTCTCAGAATAGATGTTGTTGAATGAAAGGGTTCAGGGCAGCAAAATTATTAGGAGGGCTGGAGGACTTCAGCTATGAGGATCAAATGCATAGATTATGTTATTCACTCTGGAGGAAAGACACTTGAGAGGGGATATGATTACAATGTACAAACATGTCAAAGGTCACTTCAGTAACTATAAGAATCTTTCTTTTTTTTGCTGTTATAGTCGTAAAAAAAAAACTTAAAAAAAATAAAAACTTTTAGATGTCTTCTTTATTGAGCACAATGTACAGTATACAGTAATCCCATGCAAATTGATACAGAATAAAAATCACACACATAGGTTGAAATAGGTGTATGTGTCTTTTTAACCTCATACATTGTGTAACTATGTAACATATCAATGTATGATATATGTTTTACATTAAGACTGTCAGATACAACAGCAGCACCCCAATCTGATTTTTTTCAACAAAAACCACAATTATTTATAGATAGTTTTGGCTATGACATCTGATTTTTAAAAATCAGTAATACATCCAATTTGAACAATGGAAATAGCAGTTACAGTAGTTAAAGCTATTGGGAAGTTTTCCTAAAAAAACTATCAAGCTTGGTTAGTCCACGATATAAAAGTATAAGAGAATGGGGGCAGTATTTATCTTTAAATAAACATTATTATTTGTAAGACAATAGCCACAAATATTTCTGAGTGCTAGTGCACTATAATAGGTGTCAGACTTTGAGGCACAGTGCAGGGTTTAACCTGCAGCAAATATTAGACATGTTAGGTCAAGCTGTGGAACCATTGTGTGGCAAAGTGTTGGGGCACTGGAATAGGCAAGAAGAGATGGCAGGCGATGGTAAAGGTGGCAAATATAAAAAACTAATTTGGCTGGAGGACAATTAACAGTTTACTCCGTAGCATCAGCAGCAGCATACGTTTTGTAGTCATTGGTAATTCAAGGCTGGTTCATTTTAATTAAACTGAGCCAGTCCACACTATTAGACAGGGGAGGGCTGGCAGGGGGGGCAATGTGTAAATCTCCCCCCGGGCTGGTGACACTATACCACAGCCACCGGCCGCCACTACCCTTACATCAGATATGATATATATGGGGTCTGTGCGGACTCTGATGTATATGGGGTCTGTGCGGACTCTGATGTAAGGGGAGGCTCTGTGCGGATTTGATGTAAGGGGGGCCTCTGTGCAGACTCTGATGTAAGGGGGGCCTCTGTGCGGACTCTGATGTAAGGGGAGGCTCTGTGCGGACTCTGATGTAAGGGGGGCCTCTGTGCACACTCTGATGTTAGGGGGGCCTCTGTGCGGACTCTGATGTAATGGGAGGCTCTGTGCGGAGTCTGATTTAAGGGGAGGATCTGTGCGGACTCTGATGTAATTGGGCCTCTGTGCGGACTCTGATGTAAGGGGGGCCTCTGTGCGGACTCTGATGTAAGGGGGGCCTCTGTGCGGACTCTGATGTAAGGGGGGCCTCTGTGTGGACTCTGATGTAAGGGGAGGCTCTGTGCGGACTCTGATGTAAGGGGAGGATCTGTGCGGACTCTGATGTAAGGGGGCCTCTGTGCGGACTCTGATGTAAGGGGGGCCTCTGTGCGGACTCTGATGTAAGGGGGGCCTCTGTGTGGACTCTGATGTAAGGGGAGGCTCTGTGCACACTCTGATGTAAGGGGGCCTCTGTGCAGACTCTGATGTAAGGGGGGTCTCTGTGCGGACTCTGGTGTAAGGGGGGCCTCTGTGCAGACTCTGATGTAAGGGGGGCTCTGTGCAGACTCTGATGAAAAATCTTAGACTGTTTTCCTCAATCCATCACTTTTCCACACTCTACGGGCCACTTGACTGGACTTGCCCCCCAGGCCTAAGGCTGCCAGCCCTCCCCTGCTATTAGAGGATGTGGATTCACTTCTCTGTAACAAAACCTTCTGCTGTGCTGAAGGTTGTCTTAAGCCTTGTACACACTATCGGACTTTCCGGCAGGAATTGTGTGATGGCAGGATGTTGTCGGATAATCCGACCGTTTGTATGCTCCATCGGACAGTTGTTGTCGGATGTGGGATAGCATGCTTTAAAATTTTCCAACAACAAATGTGTGGTATCGGATTATCTGATCGTGTATACACAAGTCCGTCGGAAAAAAAATCCAAAGTACACACATGCATGCTCCGAACCAATGCTAACCATAAGACAACATTAGCAGAAGCTGCCCAAAGGGTGGCCCTAAAGAGCTGAAAAACATGTAGTTTCATGTTTATTGACCAACAATTCTTTGCCGTTTGTATGCAATACAGGTTCACGCCCAACGCCCTTCAGACAAAAGTCCTACGTTTTGTCCGCGGAAAATCCGATCGTGTGTACGAGGCTTTAGGCTGACCAAAGAGCAAGCAAAAAGTTCCAGCACATACTATTAGGCTGGGTTCACACCTATGCAAATTGAATGCTGGTTTCCCTGCATACAATTTGCATAGCAGGAGAATGTGGCCAGCTCTCTATGGAACTGGTTCAAATGTCTCCAGTGGGGTTGCGAAGAGCTCTGACCAAAAACTCTGCGTCTTTGCCTCCATTTCAGGACCAAATTCAGGCAAAGATTCTGACCTGATTCATCCTTGAAATGGAGAACAGGGAGAACAGGGACAGACAGTGTTGCTCTGTGATCCGCAGGCAGGGCCGGATTTACTCTCCCTGCCGCCCCAAGGCCACGTTTCGCAATGCACCCCCTCCCCGCCAACCGAACCACCCCTCCAAATCAACGGAGAATGGCAACCGGATGGCAGGGGCGGCACGGTTAGTTCAAAAATGTTTTGTTTCTTTTTCTTTTATACTTTTTTATCACTTTTTTTATTTATTTTTATTTGTAGTCTGTCGTTTACTTTTTTTATTTTTGTATTATTTTTTTATTATTTTTCTTATTCTTTAATTTTAATTACATTTTTTTATTTTATTTAATTATTATTTAAAAATAAATCACTTAACTTTATTGCTATCACACAGAAGAAAACAATTCCCTGTGTGATAGCAATTGGAGGAGACAGGTTCTCTTTATTGACCCTGTCACCTCCAAAACAGGAGTCCTAGCACTGTGCTAGAACTCCTGTCACAGCTGAGATGGGAAGAGGACAGGTCACCCCTCTCACTGTGTACATCGGGGGAGGGACAGGAGACAGACTCGGCGGCCGGTGGGAGAACAGAGTCCCGAAGACAGAGCCAGTAGGAAGAGGTATGTGGGGGGGGGGCAGCACACATTTTACAAGTGATTTTGGCGACATCGTCACAACTACTTGTTAATGAGCGAGCAGATTCCCCCACACTACATTTAGTCCTGCTAGAAAGCAACTTACCGCCCTTAACTGTATGTTCCAGTCATTGGGGGACTCCGTGCCACTGCCGCCCCTCTGTGCCCTGCCGCCCCGAGGCCTGGCCTTAGTGGCCTTGTGGGAAATCTGGCCCTGTCCACGGGGATCTCTTTGATGACTGAAATAGTGAGGTCTTTGTTTAGGAATTTAGGAATTGTTTAGGAATTTGTTTAGGAATTTAAACATACACGACTATGTTTGCCACAAATTGTCTGCAGCAGAGAACCCAATGGTGTCATTGAAGACTGCGCTAATTGACATACTGGATGCCTGCAGGAGCTCACCCGCGGGTCCGGAGGACTCAATGTCCGCCGGCCTAGCTGTCCGCCAGCCGCCCACGATCCTGGGAAAGAGAGGCAGAACAGGGATCTTCCTTTGTAAACAGGGCAGATCCCCATTCTGACGGGGCGGTAGAAGAGATCAGCTATTCCTAGTGATCGGGAACAGCGATCTCCCTCTACTTGCAGTGAGCCCATCACCATGACAGTTACAAAGCATATTCCCTAGGAAATACTTAACCCTTTAATTACCAGTAGTGTTAACCCCTTCCCTGCCAGTGCCATTTATACAGTGATCAGTGGATTTTTATAACAGTATTCCATTTCTAAATGCTACAACAGCATGTATAATTGGTCAACTGGTGAAAAAACAAACAGTACCATTACATAAAATCCTGACACTCTTTCCTAATAGCATTCCAAAACTTCATGGAGCACTTCTTTTTTTTTCATCTAAGAAGTGTTTCCATTCACACTATGAAATTACATGTATATATTTTACTTCACATTTGTTATAGAACTGTTGTATTGCCAGCAGATTTCTAAGACAACATATTTTATGCTTCTGCTTCTGAATCAACTTTTTGTTTTAAGATAAAGGTCAAATTCAGTGGTCATACTGCATGTGGTTTTCCAGTCTAAGCAACAATCTATAAAACCTGTATTGTTATGATAAAAATAGCATTTTTTTCAGTTGAATCTGTGCAGTAATTATTTTACAGAATGCAAGAGGCAAAAAAAACAGAAAACAGCAAGATAGAATTTGTTTTTATCTACATGCAGTTCTATAAAGGCTGCATTATCTGATGTGGAGGTAGAGTTGACCTGAATAAAGAACTGTGAGTACAGCCTTGGAACGCAGTCATTTTTCTCCTTTACGTCCACTTAAAGTGCCATTTAGTGTGTAACTGTGATTTACACAAAGCTGTCTAATATTTATTGGTTCCTCTTCTCAATTTCCCAGCACTACTGACTGCCATAAATGGCTTATCTATAAAAGGAAAGTACCTAAGTCCTACACATTTTAGTAAAAGGTGTCTCTCCTTTGACAGTCAAGCCTTAAAATAATAGCTTTGTAAACAAGCCTACAACATACAACTTTCATGTATTTATATATATAAAAAAATTCTGCAGCAATCATATTTATAGAGAACATATTTAACATAGCAGATAATTTTACCTTATTATTTTCAGAGTGTTGATTATATATCTCAGATGAGTTACATTTCTAAATATAGTTTTTTACAATAAAAAGCTGTGTTGTTCACTTCTTTAGCAAGCTGTTTATTGCACGGTTGATTGGGTCGCATCTTACAATATGAGCAGTTACTGTTGTTTTATGGCTTGGTGTCAAGTTTCTTTCAGTTAAAAGGCCATTGGATTAGTACAGCTCAAAATTTAAGTAGCCCCCATAACCATACATCAGTGTTGAATGAACACAGGTGGCTTAACCACTTCAGCTTCAGAAGGTTTAACCCCCTTTATGTCCAGACCATTTTTTGGGATACGGCACTGCATTATTTTAACTGATAATTGCGCGGTCATGCGACATTGTACCCCAAAAAAATGGATATCCTTTTTTCCCCAAAAATATATCTTTCTTTTGGTGGTATTTTTTTTTTGGTGGTATTTGATCACATTTGCGGTTCTTATTATTTGCATTATATTCAAACAAGACTGTACATTTATTAAAAATAAATATGTTCTACTTTCCACTATAACACCCCCCCCCCCCCAACAAAAAAAAAATCTTAATTGTGGTAAAAACAACAACAACAACAAAAAACAATACATGTATATTGTTTGTTTTGCACAAAAGTTATAGCATTGATACATTTTTTTCTTCTAGTAATGGTGCCAATTAGCAGGACTGCGATATTGCGGCGGACACGTCAGACACCTAACTGACATTTTTGACACTTTTTGGGGACTAGTGACACACATACACTGGTCAATCCTTAAAGATATGCACTGCCACTGTACTAATGGAAAGGGGTTAACATCAGCGGCGATCAAAGGGTTAAATGTGTTCCCTGGGAGTGATTAGTAACTGTGGGAGGTGCTTTGATTGGGGGAATGTAAAGATCTGTCTTCCTGCTTAACAGGAGCACAAGATTAGCACACTCCCCTTTCACAGAACGATGGTCTGGCTTGTTACATATCCATCCATTCTGCCTTTCTCACAAGTGATTGACGGCCCAATACTGTGTACAATCACAGCAGGATTGGGTCCAGCACATGCCACAGACGTGTCAGATCACCTACTAGGTACGTGATCTGGCACAGAGTGGCAGCCCTGCTGCAGTATATCTACAGTGGGCGGTCGCTAACCGGTTAAACCACAAACTAAATCCTTGTATAGCTACATTTCGTACTGTACATCGCTGAAATGCTCCCTTTTTTCAAAAGTAGACACTCCAGGTGATCTTACTTTGTGCCACAATTTTTGGGCAGTTAAGGTGCACTTAGCCTTTAATATTGTTTACTTAAAGTGAAACTTTAACAAAAAATTATATTGCAAACAGACAGGATTTTAAATGCAGAGGAAACATGCCCTGTATCTTCTGCATTACATTTGCTTACTTGCCTGCCCACATTGTACATTGGGCTGTGCACATGCAGTATAGTAAATAATTTCAGCGATGGCAAGATGGCTGAACCTGTCGATTAAAATAACTTGGGACCGATACCTGGAAGCCATCAGGCTGAAGATGTCAGCAGGCGGTAGGAAGCTCCGGCACACCACAGCACTAGAGAGAAGGTGAGTATAGCTCTGCTTTAAGCCTGCAAGACATATTATTAGTGGAAGAAAGTTCCCTGGAGGATGAAATTGCATTGCGTTGCATCGCATTGAAATTTCATTATTGTGAGAGCTAGATGTCATTGATAAACCCAAAACTCTTTAAAAATCCTCACATATAAAGCCTTGGGTTTGAATGTTTGCCAAAAAAATGTTTTTAATACTGTTATGTTGACATATACAATATGATAATAAATTTATTTTTATTTTTTAAATTTTAACTAAGTATAAAAAAAAATATTCCTGAGATTCTTTTGCACAACAGGGGGAGAGATAGCTCCAGATCATACCAATTCTCACAAAATTGTCAGTTGCTGTATAAAGGATCTGGGGGATTAATTTGGCTCAAACATAAGTGTATATGTCCTGTCGCTGAGCAAACAGTTCCACTATTCTCATCATATTGCATACCTAGTTTATATGTTCGCTACATAACTGTAGGGACTGTATGTGAGCTAATCTCTAGAAATGATTACCCTATCTGTGCAGATGAAAAATCTAGGCACTGTTTTATTTCCTCTTGAAACTGGTCCAGGGAACACTGAAAGCAATGCAAATTTTGGGTAAGCTTATATGTGGTTGACCTTAGTATGTATCTGAGACACTTTGTCCCATAAGAGTTTAAATAGGGGGTAACTCCTTCAGATATCACAGAGTTTCAACTTGGTGGAAGATATTTAATGTAGCCTAACCCTCTGTCTTATCCTTAAAACAAATACACATTCTCAGCAATAGTATCTGTGAGTAAGAAGCTTGATAAAATCTTAAACTTTGATATAGGTAGCAAGTCATCAGCATGTATTGAACACTGGGACAATGCACAAAAAATAATAAATAGATGGTACCTGATCCCATATAAACTAGCGAAAATATATCCCTCAACGTCTAATGAGTGTTGGAGATGCAACGATCAGATAGGAAACCTTTTACACATATTATGGAGCTGTAAAAATCATATAATGGGACAATGACAGGCATACAATAACAAGTTGGGCATCTTAACCTTTCTATACCGAGAAACATATTGTAATAAATCTGTCTGGCTTTGACGTATATTTAAAAAACCTGTATTAATTTGGGCTCCAACCCATCATTATAAATTGTAGCTTAAATACAAAATTGGCTTTTTTTTTTAGTAATAAGAAGCTCTTGGGCTTTTTTACTCATGGTCCATTAAGCTTTAAGTCACAATAAAGCATGTTAAATAGGTACAAAATGATATTATGCCAAACATATCTATTGTATCCCTTACAAAATGTGCTAAAAGCCAACAATACATTATCAATGTTTTACTATATTTTCAGATTTAAAAAAAATAATGTATGATTGGCAATAATTTTTTAATAATTTTTTAAAACAAGTTATATGATAAATTAGTTTTTTGCTACTGTATATTTTAGAGATCCCTTAGGCATGCTAATAGAGTGACATTTCAGTAATTTTTAAAAGGATTATGAGGATTCTAATATATCCAGGATAAAAAAAAAGTGGAAAATCCTGCAGTATTTTTTTATAACATTCATCAAAACATTTTTATAACTCCATGAACACAACATTTTGGGGTAATAAGGGCTCACACCTGGATCAGTAACTATTAAGTAGTAATGGACGAGCCATTATTAAACAATTCGTTCTGAATTCTTTTATGTATTTCTTATATTTAAGGAATAGGTTGTCTACGATGACAGTTACCATGGCAATACTCCCAATAGTGACAGTTGTAAAAGTTTACTTTAAATAATAGAGTCCTGAAATAGCTTCAAAGTACTCACATAAAAGTCAATAATTGAATCTAAGAATCAAACAAATCATTTTTTTTTTTCAAAAACAAACACTTTAAATACAGTCTAAATGTAGACTATTATAGAAATAAGTCCAGATTTGCAAGATTAATTGTTAGCACTTTTTAATGTTGTCCATATGCTCAGATGTGCAAGCAGACCTGCTCCATAAAGAAATTACTTATTTTGTATGACAAGCCTGTAGGTTTTATTTTGGGCATATTAATATATTTATTTTATGAGCTTAATAATGTATTGGCAAAAAGTGTGTGTGTGTTTGTGTGTGTTTATTATTTTAACCCACCTTACATAAAGATCAAGGAAACAAGGAAAATTTGACATGTAAAATGTAAATGCAAACTTTTTTTTGGAGAATTCTCAGAATAGGCTGTGCCCCAGTGGGAACATTCCCTTCTCTATTTGTCCTGGTGTCATTGTCACAGAGACAGAAAGTACGGCCCTTTTCACAGGAGAACCTTCTATTTGTTTTAGTAGGGGATCTGTCTGCTGTTCTGAGCAGATTGGGTGTCTGCTCAGTTTATGCAGCACAGACATGGACTGAGCCTGCTCTGCTCTATGGACCAGCGGGTGTAAATCGACTCCTCTCTTTGTTTACACCCAACTGCCCTCCAATCTGATCTGCTTAGGAGGAGGGGGACGTTTTGAGCGTTTTTGCACGTTTTTGCGCGTTTTTGAGCATTTTTTTATGTCTGGCGTTTTTACAGCTCTATTGCTGGAGCTTCAGAACGCACTGGTCCCGCGTTTTTTTTGCAGCTTAAAAACGTCTCAGCCATCTACAGCTCAAAAACGTCATGGTGGGCATGAGGCCATAGACTAACATGGAAAGGCGTTTTTAAGCTGCAAAAAACGCCCAGAAAAGTGGCTGTAAAAACTCCAGTGGAAATAAGCCCTTATAGTTTGGTCAAAGACTGACCTCTGCCATCACTGGGAACTTGTTTGGAGAATTCTAATGAGTTGCCAAAGGGTTAATGCCTATATAATGGGAAACATTTGTTTTGCATAAAATGCACAAATAATCTATTCTGTGTGCAAATATGGTTTCTGTTGCACTCACAGCAAGTACTTGACAACATTTTTTAATATCTCTTGATCTTGAAAATGTTGTCAGATGGTGGACTCATACTGAGATACTAAGAGTATATTAAGATCCTGTCACAGTGAGACACAATGCAGCTGTCACTTATAAGCAAGACTTCAAATAGAAGGCTATGACATTGTTCATACACTTTAAATAATTTAAAACCACTAGGGTTATTAAAATAAATGTGTTTCGTCATATGAGCCTGATGAGGGTAAACTTTAAATTGATCACAAGGGTCCATTTGACGGTTTGTCAAATTATGCGAAATGGTTAGACTTTACTATTTTATGTGTTCATACACTACAAATTATACTAAAAGGGATCTCTGATATGAAAAACAATTTCAAGATCATTTGTCATTTGTAAAATTAGATTAACCTTTTTAAAGGGTAAAAAAAATTGTATTCCGATATATTTGTGAGATAATTTTTTTTTTGTGCCTTTCATCTTTGCTGTTAGCTGATAATGACTAACAGCCAAACACACAGTGACAGCACAGGAACTGAATAGTTCACAAGCAGTAATCAGGGCTACCTAAAAGTGATCACTTAAAGTTGAACTCTACACAGATATAAAAGTCACAAATTAATGCAATTCTATAATCATTAAAACATCATGACTTTTTTTTTTTATATGCAAGCAATTAGTTACCTTATCTGACCTGGAATAAGCCTCTTGCTGTCTCTATACAGCAGGGCTTGAGTGTTAAAGGAACAACTGGACCAAAGAGCCAATCAGTTCATGTGCTAAAAAGCAGCATGCTGATAGGAAAAGAAAGCAGAGTGACCAAGAGCTGAGCTAATCACAGTGCTGCATCTCCTTTCATTACCCAGTCACAGGATGGGCCTAAGATGACCTGGGCTCAGAAGAAGTGGATTGAATGATGTTGGCCACCAGGCTGAGGACATCCAGTAGAAGGAAAAAGTACTGCAGGGGAAGTCTCTCTACGCTGTCTGACAGGGGTGCCTGGATAACACAAATCACCAAATCCATTGACAAGTTAAACAGAGCTAAAAAATGACCATTGCCCAGAGGTCAACAACTAACTTCTCATCCCTTCTATTCAAAAGCATCACTGGCCACGTTTTATTCCAATGTAACACATGTTTATGTTTAAAATGTTTCATCCAGAAGAACTGTAAAGCCTACAGTATTTGTACACTAGCTGCTCGTACTTCAGGGTCCATTCGTTCAGGTTAGGGATGGACGAACGCTTCAGCCCGAGCATGAGTTTGGGCCAAACATTGGTTGTTCGGCCGTTCTCTGAACGACTGAATTATCGGGTTGTTTGACTGTTTATTCGGCCCTCCGAATGACCACAAGGCACTAGGCCACCACACAGTGCATTGAAAGCCCTGATTTGCTGAAGCAATGAAAGCTTTGCCCAATCAGGGCACAGAGCACTGTCAGAGCCATGCTTGGATGCTGTCATGATGATTGTATCCAATCATGGCTCATTGCTCTTAATCCCACCCCACACTATAAAAGTATTCTTTTCATAGCAGCCATTTATAGTGTGATAGCGGCGTGGAGACAGATACAACAGGGCTCTGTTTAGTGCTATTAGACAGTAAGTGTGCTATTCTGATTCTGCTGTCAGTGCAGAATATAAAGGGCCAGATTCAGAAAGACCGGCGTAACTTTGTGCGGGCGTAGCGTATCTTGTTTACGCTACGCCGCCGCAACTTAGAGAGGCAAGTGCTTTATTCACAAAGCACTTGCGTCCTAAGTTACGACGGCGTAGCACAAATGTGCCGGCGTAAGTGCGCGTAATTCAAATTAGGCAGGTAGGGGGCGTGTTGTATTAAAATTAGCCGCGACCCGAGGTAAATGACGCGCCTAACGAACTGCGCATGCGCAGGCCATGGATGTATCCCAGTGCACATGCTCAAAATTACGCCGCAAATACTCATTGGTTTTTGAACGGAACTTACGTAAAGCCCTATTCGCGAACGACTTACGCAAACGACATAAACAATGGAAAATTCAACGCTGTCCCGATGTCCATACTTAACATTAGCTACCCCTCCTATAGCAGGGGTAACTTTACGCCAGAAAAAGCCTTACGCAAACAACGTAAAAAAAATGCGCCCGGAGCACGTACGTTTCTGAATCGGCGTATCTAGCTCATTACCATATTCAACGCGTAAATCGACGGAAGCGCCACCTAGCGGCCAGCGTAAATATGCAACTTAGATACTATGGCGTAAGAGAGTTACGCCACTCGTATCTTAGCAAAATTCCGGCGTATCTTGCTTTCTGAATACAGAAAAAAGATACGCCGGCGCATCCTAGAACTTACGCGGCGTATCAACAGATACGCCAACGTAAGTTCTTTCTGAATCCGGCCCATAGTGTCCATCTAGGGATAGTTCAGTGTGAGTGCGATGCAACCATTCATCTTTACATTAGTGTGAATGTAGGGATCGTTCAGTCAGTTTGAGTGCAGTGACCATTTAACACAATATATTTTATTGCATTACTGCAAGTTTAACGCCATATATTTTGGTGCATTATGTGCCATTTAATTCAGTACTTTTCTGTGTGTTAGTGCACGCTTAACGCAGTATATTTCAGTGCATTACTGCAAGTTTAATGCCGTATAATTCAGTGCGTTATGTGCCATTTAACACAGTACATTTCTGCGCGTTACTGCATGCTTAACGTGGTATATTTTAGTTGCATTACTGCATGTTTAACGCCTTATATTTCATAGCATTACTGCAAGTTTAACATCATATAGTTCTGTGCATTTTTGCAAGTTTAACGCCATATAGTCTGTGCTTTACTGCAAATTTAACATTGTATATTTTATTGCATTGCTGCAAGTTTAATGCATATATTTCATTGCGTTACTGCAAAAAAATGTAACACTGTATAGTTCTGTGCATTACTGCAAGTTTAACGCTATATATTCCATTACTACAAGTTTAACGCCATATAGTTCTGTGCGTTACTGCACATTTGATGTTTTATTATAGTGTATCCATGGAGTGTGTCTGTGTAGTGAATACTCAAATTTAAGTGGACCAAACACCGCTTTCCATTGATTAAAGTACATCCACTTACACATTTACACATCTTTAATACATTTTGTTAATAGGCAACCCCCATCCCCCTCCTATCATGTCTGGGAGGACAGCAAGGATAGGCAGACATTCCCATGGCACTTTAAGGGGGCCAGCAGCGTATGTGTCCACAGGCAAAGGTGGACGTGGTCAGCCCTCAGGCAGGGCATACTTTCCTCCGTTTAGTGATGTTGCACATTCTATCCAGCCACAGCATGCAGAGGAGGTGGTGGACTGGCTTGCTAAACAGTCCTCAACCTTCTTATCCTTTGTCACCCAAGCAGAGACTAGTGTGCAGTCCCCTGCAGCTGCCAGAGTAGCTAAACCTGCCTCTTTGTCCACAGCTATTCCTGCTATAACACCAGCATCAGGCATGGAGGAGTCAGCAGAGATATTTGAACACTTCATCAGACACTTGCTCCTTGACGATGCACAGTCCTTACTCGAAGGCAGGCAGGAACATGAGCCTAGAGTGAGGGGAGAACATTGGTACACAAATTGTCGTTCATGTTTCCCCTTCCGCACCATATTGCCAAGTTCTCTCCAGTAGTAACGAGGATGGAGAAGATGATAATGATGAGGTCACCGACTCAACTTGGGTGCCAGATAGAGCAGAGTGAGGGTGCGTAAACACATCAAAATGCTGCTAAACGCTGGACACTTTTAGAATTATTAATTTCAAAAGCCAGAATACATTTATTTTATGACCAACACAAATTAATAAACACCCCTTCACACACCTGAACATGTTTGAAAAACACGGCTTTAATTCTTTTTTTTAGGGCTACTTTTCTCCTGTCAGAAGAAAAGCATTCAAAAGAGCCAAGTGCACATGCAGCCTAAAGGAATGATCCTATGATTAGCATGGATGTGGGCCACTTTGTAGGTCCAGTCTTTAAAAAAAAATAATAATAATTAGGTCAAAGTATTACCCCCCGGGCAAAACGTTTTTTTTCTAGTTTCTATTAGAGTTCAGAAAGTATAAAATCACAGTCAGGTGTTTAGTGTTTATGTCTCCTTTTCCCTCACTTTCAGTCTAGATGCCACCAGTCATCAGCACATGATATAAGAGAAAATCACCCCAAAAGAGGATCTAGACACTATTAAAATTCTGACAAAGGTTCTAAACTTTCCATACACTACTGAAACAGTGGGCCAGATTCAGGTAGAATTAGATTGCCACAGAGTATCAGAGATACTCTACGCCGCCGTATTTTACCTGGCTCTACGAGGAATTCAGAGAGATTTTGCCCTGTAAGGTACGGCGGCGTAGTGTATTTCTCCCGGCGGAATCAAACTACGTGATTAGGTGGCGTGAGGCATTTAAATTAGGCGCGTTCCTGCGGCGATTGAACTGCGCATGCTCCGTTCAGAAGTTTCCCGCCGTGCATTGCGCGAAATCACGTCGTTACGTCATTCGTTTGTTTGAGTAGCGTCGTTTACGTACATTTCTATTCCCGAACGATTACGCAAAAAATAAAAAAAATTGTGAAAGTCGACGCGGGAACGACGGCCATACTTAACATGGGCTGCGTAACGTTACACCAGCTAATAGCTGGTTTAACTTTACGCAGCAAAAAAAGGACGTAAGCGATTATGAACGACGCTCGTAACTTCGTGGATCGCCGGAAAAAACTTATTTGCATACCCCGACGCTGAAAACGACGCAAACTCCACCCGGCGGCCGCAAAAAGATTGCAGCGTAGATCCGAAGGCTTATGAAGACATAAGCCTGTCAGATCGAAGCCCAACGCCGCTGTATCATGGTTTGAGGATTCAAACTAGTGATACGGCGCGCGTAATTTGAAAGTACTCCAGTCTAACACCAGTTAGACAGGAGTTACGGCTCTGTGAATCTGGCCCAGTGTTTTTATTGATGGTTAGGGGAAATATATTTTTGCAACCCATAGGTGCGTGCAGCCTATTGCATTAGGGTGTGTACCTGAAATGTATTAAATCAGGGACAATGTTAGTAGGGCAGTGGATGGTGTCAGTTAATCAGTGGACTTGCCAGTAGGGCAGACAATGTTGTCAGTAGTGAGTTAAAACAGAGATGGTAATGGCATTATAACGGTGTCAGTAGTTTTTTTTATTATTTCCTTTTTAATTGTTTTTTACATTTTTTTTAGAAGCCCTGTTAGATGGCTTTGGTAAAATATCAGCAGGGGGAATCTGAGCCACTTGGAGTGATTAGGGTGTGCCCAGGGCCAACCAGCACACACCCAGTGCACGCCTATGTTGTAACCCATGTACACAATGTGCTGTGCATGCTCCAGCATCACATTTAATAGAAGCACAGAAATCCTCTCCCAGGAAACAGGACAAGCACCCATGCTCTGCTCCAATTTTTTTTAACACACTCAGAAAGAGTTGTATTGATTGTAATTATGGGTAAACTAATTAATTTTATTTATAACAAGTGTGTTTTTTTATAATTTTTTTCTTTAGTAGCAACAAAGAGTAAATCACAACAGTAATAATACAAGGGTGGAGATGGAGAAAGTATGTTTTACCAATTGTAAAAAATAAGCCAACCTATAAACAGCAGCATACAGTATGTTTAGTTGATTATGACAGATATTGCTTTTTTGGTATAATAGAGAGATTAAAGCTCATCATCTAGAATAACCTGGGAGTGTAAATCTAGTTTACCACTACATTTGCACACCAGCAAATAATACTAAAACCTCCAGAGACCATTTACAAAAACAACTAGAGAGTGCTCTTTCACTTATGATGGAAACTGGCAATGCAGCACTTACCACTAAGCCAATATGCTCCACAAATAAACATTATTGTCTGTAATGCCGCCTTACACACCATGTGTAGGCTCCATCGGACGTTTGCTGTTGGAATTTTCGACAACAAAAATTTGAGAGGTGGTTCTCAAATTTTCCCACAACAAGTTTTGTTGTCAGGAAATTCGGATTGTGTGTATACAATTAAGACGCACAAAATTCCACGCATGCTCGGAATCAAGCAGAAGAGCCGCACTGCCTATTGAACTTCATTTTTCTCGGCTCGTCGTACGTCTTGTACGTCACTGCCTTCTTGACGTTCAGAATTTCTGACAACATTTGTGTGACTGTGTGTATGCAAGACAAGTTTGAGCCAACAGTATTGTTGTCGGAATGCCCGATCGTCTGTACGTGGCATAAGACTTTACTAGGAAAAAAATTTAGGCAACTGACATTTTTTTTACATACAGAACATAGATACAAATTGTATTAAGTGTCACAGATGATGGCTTAACCCTTTCACGCCGACAGGACGCAGATATGCGTCCTCGGGTTTCAGGGGTTATACCGGGATGATGCCCGCAGCTGCAGGCATCATCCCGGTACCGTTGTTTAGAGCCGGCGATTGGCTTTCCAAACACAACAACCGATGCGGCTAAAAGCCGCTCGGTTGTTATGCCGGAGGAGCGGGAGGGGACATCCCCCCCCTCCCGCCGCCTCTCGCCGTTCTGATCGGGCCTCCCGTCCCACCGGGAGACCCGATCCTCGATCCGACGTGTCCTGTGTCCGGGCGCAGACTGAATGAAAGCCGTACGCGGCTTTGATTCAGTCTGCAATGTGTAAACGCGGAAGCGACGTCATGACGTCACTTCCGGGTTTCTCGAATGTCAACGGCGCCGGATTTAAAAAAGTAAACAGTATTCAGAATCGCCGTTTTCGGCGATCTGAATACTTTGAAGTGTAAAGGAGGGACCGGGGGTCTTTTAGACTCCCGATCCCTCCATAAAGAGTACCTGTCACCACCCATTACTGTCACAAGGGATGTTTACATTCCTTGTGACAGCAATAAAAGTGATCAAAATGTAAAAAAAAAAAAAAACACAATTTAATATTATAAAAATAAATAAAATAAATAAGAAAAAAAAAAAAAAAATTTTTAAAGCGCCCCCCTCCCCGCGAGCTTGCGCAACAAAGAAAACGCATACGGAAGTCGCGCCCGCGTATGAAAACGGTGTTCAAATCACACATGTGAGGTATCGCCGCGATCGTGAGAGCGAGAGCAATAATTCTAGCACTAGACCTCCTCTGTTCCGATAACCTGGTAACTGTAAAAAAAATGTAAAGCGTCGCCTATGGAGATTTTTAGGTACCGTAGTTTGACGCCATTCCACGAGTGCGTGCAATTATAAAGCGTGACATGCTTGGTATCTATTTACTCGGCGCAACTTCATCTTTCACATTATGCAAAAAAAATGGGCTAACTTTACTTTTTCATTTTTTTAAAATTCATTAAAGTAAATTTTTCCCAAAAAGTTGCGTTTAAAACACCGCCGCACAAATACCGTGTGACATAAAATATTACAACAATCGTCATTTTATTCTCTAGATTCTCTGCTAAAAAAATATATATAATGTTTGGGGGTTCTAGGTAATTTTCTAGCAAAAAATACAGATTTAAACTTGTAAACACCAAATGTCATACATAGGCTTAGTCATGAAAGGGTTATTAATAAAAGAAGCCTTTAGGGTATATCAGAAACAGTAACCCTAATAACACACATGTTTATTGTGTTTATATGAGCTCTATGACTACCTGTTATACTAAAATAAATATACCCCAGTTAAAATATCACTGTCATTAGCATTATTTAGAATTGTGCCATATGAAAGAATATCACAAACATTGCTAATGCTCTATTGAATTTGCTTTGATTATTGTCATACATAATGTAAATCATATTGTGTTGACAATATTGTTTTGATGTTGAAACCTGTGGAATCCTGAATAAATAGTATTATTTATGGGCATCCTAATGCATAATCTAACCTTTCATATGGAAATTCTAATTTATGCTGTTAATTTTAATCAAAAAATGTCGGCAAGAGACATGGGAAATGAACTCCTAGAACAATACATTTACACCTATGTGGGTGATGGAAATTGTGCTTGCACAAAGGTGATAGGACTTTAGAATTCACTGTATGAAGTAAAAGAATGATATGATTTTAATTAAAATTATTGTGTGGTATAGCTATTTGACATTCTAAACGAGACAGATATTGAATATGAATAATAAAAAATGTGCTTTTGCTGAAACAGTGGGCCAAAAGTCAAGCTTAACCACTTCAATATGGGGAACTTTCACCCCCTTCCTGCCCAGGGCAATTTTCAGCTTTCAGCACTGTTGCATTTTGAATGACAATTGCATGGTCATGCAGCGCTCTACCTAAATAAATTTTGTATCATTTTTGTTAGAATGATAGAGCTTTTTTTTGATGGTGTTTAAACTCCACTGTTTTTTTTTTATTTTTTGCTGAACAAAACAAAATAAAAATTTGAAGAAAAAAAATCTTAGTTTCTGTTACAAAATGTTGTAAATAAAAATGTTTTCTCTTTCACTGATGTGGACTGAATAGGCTACACTGGTCACTGATAGGCTGCACTGGTGAGATGGCACTAATAGGCACTGATGAGGCAGCACTGATAATGAGGCACTGATGGGAGGCACTACTATGCAGCACTGCTGGGCACTGATGTGCAGCACTGATGGGTACTGATGGTCACTGATCGGTGGCACTGATATGCAGCACTGATGGGCACTGATAGGCAGCACTACTAGGCACTGATGGGCACTGATAGGCAGCATGGCACTTGTGGGCACTGATGGGCAATGATAGTCACTGGTAGGCAGCATGGCACTTGTGGGAACTGATGGGCAATGACAGTCACTGGTAGGTGGCACTGACGTGCACTGATAGGCATCACTGATGGGCACTGATAGGTACAATTATTGTACTGAATTTATCATCTGTAAAAATTACCAACAGTGAAATTTATTTATTGTGGAAGGGTCTATCTTTTGCTACTGTTTGCCAATTTGATGTCCTGTCTACCATCTTGGACATTAAGCATTTTATCAGAAATCCTTTGCTTGAGAAATCTTTTGATTAGGGAGGAGTTGTAGAATCTGATATTATACCATGTGTGGCTGAACCTGATGATAGATCTTACTTTTTATTGAGTCACCTGACTATGATTTCAACTTTAGAATACCTACAATCTGAATCTGAAGTGGGATTCCATAGGCTTGTGGCGCAGATGAGCACTGATGGGCACAAGTGGTGCTGATGGGCACAGGTGGCACTGATGGGCACAGGTGGCACTGATGGGCACAGGTGGCACTGCTGTGGCTGTGTAGTGGCACTGGTGTGGCTCTGTAGTGGCACAAAGGTGGCACTGTAGGCACTGGTGGCACCGAGGTGGCACAGAGGTGGCACACAGGTGGCACAGAAGTTGCACACAGGTGGCACAATTCTGGCACAGGTGGCACAATTCTGGCACAGGTGGCACTATTGTGGGAATGCTGGGCACTGCTGGGCAATTACGCTGGGCACAGGTTCACTCTCCTCTCCTCTCACGCTGAATCTGTGTGAGAAAAGGAAAGCATGAACTTCAGATGACCCGTTTTGTTACATTTGTGATCGCTCCGTCATAGGACAGAGCGATCACGTGGTAAAGGACCGCCGTCATTGGTCTTTTACCACGATCTGTGTTGTGACTGGACCCGTGGACCTGGCGAGCACGGATGTTCCCGACTGCGTGCCCGCGGGGGCGCGCGGGAACGATTCTCTGGGAGGACGTCAATGTACGCCCTCCCAGAGTTAAGCAACCACCCTGTAGCCGTAATTCGGCTATTGGTCATTTGCTAACTGGTTAAAGCAAAAAGTGGTTCAACAAAATACTGACACAAGATGGTGATCCCTTTTCAAACTCAATGATTCCATTTTTGATTTTTTTTTTCCCTGACATGTTGGTATTATATCTTTTACTTGGATATTATAAATAAAGTAAATACAGCTGGATAAAACAAAAACCGTGTCCGTGTTCATTTCAGGCTGCAAAGCCACAAAATGTGATTATTTTAAAGGGGGTGATTATTTTCAATATCCACTGTATAAGGTACCTGCTACAACCTTCAAAAACAGAATAGTCTGAGGCGGCGTACACACGACCGAGGTTCTCGCTGGAAACCAGCGAGAACCTCGCTGGAAGCTGCATTCCAGCGAGGACCTCGGCCGTGTGTACGCTTTTGGCTCGCCCCGCCCGTCGGGAATCCCGTCGAGCGAAAAGAGAGCACGCTCTCTTTTTGCTCGACGGCCCGCCTGGATGAATGGCTGGTTGCCATTCCCGACGGGCGGGTCGCCGATTTCGACGGCCGGCAGAGAACCTCGACGGGCGGAACGATCTGTTCTGCCCGTCGAGGTTCTCTGCCGTGTGTACACGGCCTGACATTCAGCAAACATGTTGCTTTGCAAGTAAATGGTCCAGGTAATTGCACCAATGGAAGGAGTGATAAAAGAATCCAAATTAACCACTTGCTTACTGGGCACTTAAACCCCCCTCCTGCCCAGACCAAGTTTCAGCTTTCAGCGCTCTCACTCTTTGAATGACAATTGCGCAGTCATACAATTTCCACATTTTTTTCCCCACAAATAGAGCTTTTTTTTGGTGGTATTTGATCACCTCTGCGGTTTTGATTTTTTTGTTAATTTGTTTTAAAAAGACAGATAAAAAAAAAATACAAAACCGCTTTATATTTTGTTATAAAATTTTGCAAACACGTAATTTTTCTCCTTCATTGCTGTACGCTGATGAGGCTGCACTGATGGGCAACAATAGGCTGCACTGATGGGCACTGATAAGGCAACACTGATGGGCACTGATAAGGCAACACTGGAAGGTGACACTTGTGGGCACTGATAGGAAACACTGAGAGGTGGCACTGATGGGTGGCACTGAAGGGCATTAATAGGTGGCAGTGATGGGCACTGATCGGTGGCAGTGGTGGGCACTGATTAGCACTGGTAGGTGACACTGATAGGCAGCACTGCTAGGTGTCACCGATGAGGCACTGATTGGCACCACTGATGGGCATTGATATGTGGCAATGGTGGGCATTGATAGATGGCACTGTTTTGCACTGGTGGGCATTGAGCTGTGGCACTGTGGGCACTGATTTGTGGCACTGTGGGCACTGGCAGGTGGCACTGGTGGGTACAGATGAGGCAGGTGTGCCTCTTCCTCTACGAGGCTGATGTCAATTGCACAAAAGCCTGTGATCAGCTTTTTTTTCTACTCACACTGCCAGCATTAGGAGAAAAAAAAAACATTACCGAGCTTTTGTTTACATCATTTGATCAGCTGTCATTGGCTGACAGCTAATCACGTGCTAAGGGGCCGGGATCTGAAGAAGTTAATGTTTGCACTAAAACACAGACAGAAGCCACACCCCTTCATTTGTGCTTCAGTTAAAATGAGAACCCTGAATGTACAGAAAATACGGCTTTCCTAAGAGGGTTACTGGACAGCAGCATAATTTACTCTGACTCATATGTATGAACTCACATCAAAGTTCCAGGACCTTTCAAATGTTTTTTTTTCTTCATGTGTTTTAAATGACAGTGATTGATTCACCACCAGAGAATGTTTGGTGAAAGTCATATTACTGCATTCCAAATAGACCACATTATATGTGTTAGGCCTCTTTCACACTTTTGCGACTTGTCCTGCAACTTGGGACTGCAAACTCACATGACAAATTGTACCCCATGGTTTCAAATGAGTACCATTCATATCTTTTTGATTTCATGTCGCACCAACTTCAGCCTAGGTTCACACTGATGTGACGCGAGAACCAGCACGATTACAACGCCGGTTTCCGCATCGCTTCTCTCCAGCAGGCAGTTCACACTGCCTTCTGCGAATCACTGCGGGTGTCATTACATTGTTCCTGACACCCATAGGTGTGCACAGCCCATAGAATTAGGGTGTACACCCCAAAGCTCAAACACATGTTCGTATGAATGTGTATATATACTGACGGTGTCATTCGAGCAGTGGATGGTGTCAGTAGGATAGTGGATGATGTCAGTAGTTTTTATTTTTATTATTTTGTTTTCTTTTTTACAATTGTATTTGTTTCATTTTTATTTTTAAAACATTTCAAAATAGTGGGCATGTGTGGCACATGGGGTGATTAGGGTGTGGCCAGGCACACCTGGCACACCCTGTGTGCACGCCTTTGACACCATTACACATTGTTAATGACATCCCCAGATCGGTTCACAGATCACAGTGTGAACTGGGAATTCTCACAGGAATCAGATCACATAGGTGAGAACACCCATGCGATCCAATTTGAGTGTGGGGAAAAACAAGTCCCTGCACTTTTTTTCTGTGCAAAGCTACATACAACTGTATGGCTGAACTTGCATCTCACAAAAATCGCATGTGATTGGCACCACACCTGCAGGTGTGAATCACATGCAATGTATGTGATTGCACTGGTGTGAACCTGGGCTAAAAGTAGTCCCTGTACCACTTTGGTCTAACTTTGATGCGAGTTCAGGTCCATTAACCTCAAGTTTACACAGGCATTCCCTGAAATCACAGCAAAATTGTGGCCCGATTTTGCCACAATTTCAGGAAATGCCTGTGTAAACTTGATGTCTATGGACTTGAACTCGCATCAAAGTCAGACCAAAATAGTACAGGGATTACTTTGATCCTTGGGGGCAGCAGTTAGTCAAGTTAAAATTTTAGGCTGAAACATGCCTGACCTTCAGCACTTACAGTACTACTTCTACATAAAGCAGATGAGTATCTATAGATACAAACCTAGCCAGTAGGAAACCAACACTGTAGAGGCAAAATTGAAAGTGTGTCAGTAGGTTAGCTGTTATGTCCTGTACACACAAGCATAATTTCCATCGGAAAAAAGTTGGATGTTTTTTCCGACGGAATTCTGCTCAAGTTCTCCGAACTTTAGAGGGTTAAGAACACGGTGACGTACAACACTACCACGAGGTGAGAAAAAAAAGTTCAATGCTTCTGAGAATGCGTCGAATTGTTTCCGAGCATGCATGTTTCTTTTTCCGTCGGAATTGCATACAGAAGAACTAATTTTCCAATAGGAATTTTTTCTATCTGAAAAATTGAGAACCTGCTCTCAAACTTTTGCTGGTGGAAATTCTGTCAGCAAAAGTCTACGGCGTACACACGAGGGGATATGTCCGCTGAAAACGGTCCGATGGACCGTTTCAGCAGACATCTCCGCTCGTGTGTATGGGCTAGCGGACAGATTTCTCCACCCGACAGATTTCAAAGCAAGCTTTGAAATCTATCCGGTGGAATCTGTCCGCCCGACATGTCTGCTGGTTAGTACACTTACCAGCAGACATGTCGGCCCCCACCGCCGCCGCGCCGCTGCCGAATGGATTCGGCGCATGCGCGGAAGTGTTTTACTTCCTGGTGCGGTGACGTGGCGGTGACGCGGCGGCGTCAACGTCACCGCCGCGTCACCGCGCCGTCCGGCGGCGGGGAATTTGATCCGATGGTGTGTACACGCCATCGGATCAAACTCCCGATCGGACATATCCGATGGAAATGGTCCGCGGACCGTTTTCATCGGATATGTCCGATCGTCTGTACGCCGCCTTATGGAGCATACACACGGTCGGAATTTCCGATAAAAAGCTCACATCAGACTTTTACTGGTGGAAATTCCTCTTGTGTGTATGGGGTATAACAATGAGATTTTAGAACAGTGTATGAATCTCTATTTGAGTAAAAATTTCAACAAATTTAGTGCAATCAAAATCCAAGGACAAGTACATAAATAACTTTATTTGGTCAGTATACGTAATGTATGACATTCCAGCTCACTATGCAATGCTCTGGGGGGAGCACCGTGGCGATCAGGGATAACACAGCGCATCCCTAATAAGGGTAAACAGCCAACGAAATTGTCTGTTTACCACGTGATTGGCTATGTCCAATGACAGCCGGTCAAAATTAAAAACATAGAGAATGCATGCCTAATTGGTGTTTGGGGATGGTGCGTGTCACTCGGACATATCCCATCCCCAATCAGGGTAACAGCCAATAAAATTGGCCATTTACCATGTACCGTAATCAGCTGTGTCCAATCACTGCTGGTCACAAGTGTACACAACAGATCGTTTCTAGGCAATCCCCGCATCTTCTCCTCACACACCAATCATGTGACGAGAGAACGGGGATCAGTGAGTAGATAACTGTCTGTCTGCATTTATTACACCTTACTGTGCACCACATGCCCCCCCCCCCCCCCCAATAAAGAGAACCTGTCACCAGTACTGTCCCACAGCCTATCTAGATCTGTCACACAGGCTCGCCATCAGTGACCTGTCAGTACCGTCACACAGGCCTGCCAGCAGTACCGTCATACATGCCCGTCATTAGTACTATACAGAGCAATTTATTGCTTCAAACCCCAATTCATCCTACGCCCATATGTTCCAAAGGTGACATCTCACATTAGACTAATTCAAATTGTTTTTGGGCCTTACATTTAATATTGGGCTTACAAAGAAGGATGAACTGCATGCTTCCTGGTCCATCAACCCCATGCACCACATGCCGATATATTCTGCCGTCATGACCAGGACACCATATGACATGATTATGCGTTTCCTACACTTTTCCTACACTTTAATGACAAGAGATCATGACAGAGATCATCCCAACCACGATAAATTCTATAAAATACACCCCCTAAATAAAAAAAAATCCAAGTGATTCGCTGAAGTGTTTGTCTTAGACCAAAATATTTGTGTGGACAAATCCCTTAGCCCCTTTCCTGGCCAGCTTCAGTTTAAACACTGTGTACACCTTTCACGTTATAAAGGCAATTGCATTAATACATGCCCCTAATGGCCCAACATATATCAGAACTAGTAATAACATTGTCTGGGACCTTGACTACCCCCTGTTCAAAAAAGGATATAATTTATATGTAGACAATTACTACAGCAGCTTGTCCTTTTTTCGTCACCTGTATCGTGAAAAAACCCTGGCCTGCGGTACCTTCAGAAAAAACAGGAAGGGCATCTCACAGAATTAATAACAAAAAGGCTACAAAGCAGGGAATCCACATTTATGAGGAATGAGGAAGTGTTGGCCATGAAGTGTCGGGACAAGAAAGATGGTCACATGATGTCTACCATCCACAATGACACCTTGGTGGAGAATCAGAGAAGACACAGTCCCATTGTAAAGTCTGAATGTGTCCACGATTATAATCTGTTCATGGGGGGTGAATTTAACCACTTAAGCCCGGAACCAATATGCTGCTAAATGCCCAAAGGTGTTTTTACAATTCCGCACTGTGTCGCTTTAACAGACAATTGCGCGGTCGTGCGACGTGGCTCCCAAACAAAATTTGCATCTTTTTTTCCCACAAATAGAGCTTTCTTTTGATGGTATTTGATTGTCTCTGCGATTTTTTTTTTTTTGCGATATAAACGGAAAAAGACCAAAATGTTGTCAAAAAATTATATTTTCTACTTTTTGCTATAAGAAAAATCGAATAAAATAAATTTTAGTCAAACATTTAGGCCAAAATGTATTCAGCCACATGTCTTTAGTAAAAAAAAAATCGCAATAAAAAAAAACTAGCTACCTAGCGGCAACAGTGACACTAATACAGCGATCAGAAAAATGATCGCTTAGTGACACTGGCAATAGGGGGTGAAAGGGTTAACTAGGGCGGTGATCAAGGGGTTAAACCTTTATTAGGGGAGGTAGGGGGGCTACCCTGGACCTAACACTAACTGCCTGTCACACTAACTGTCACACTGACACTAAATGCAGTGATCAGTAAATATATGATCACTGCTATTAGTGACACTGTGACAGGGGGCTGGGGGGTGATCTGAAAGGGTTAAGTGTGCCTATGTGTGTGGTGTCAGTGTAGTGTTAGTGCGTCGTGCGACGTGGCTCCCAAACAAAATTTGCATCTTTTTTTCCCCACAAATAGAGCTTTCTTTTGATGGTATTTGATTGTCTCTGCGATTTTTTTTTTTTGCGATATAAACGGAAAAAGAACAAAATTTTGACAAAAAATGATATTTTCTACTTTTTGCTATAAGAAAAATCGAATAAAATACATTTTAGTCAAACATTTAGGCCAAAATGTATTCAGCCACATGTCTTTAGTAAAAAAAAAATCGCAATAAAAAAAAATAGCTACCTAGCGGCAACAGTGACACTAATACAGCGATCAGAAAAATGATCGCTTAGTGACACTGGCAATAGGGGGTGAAAGGGTTAACTAGGGCGGTGATCAAGGGGTTAAACCTTTATTAGGGGAGGTACGGGGGCTACCCTGGACCTAACACTAACTGCCTGTCACACTAACTGTCACACTGACACTAAATGCAGTGATCAGTAAATATATGATCACTGCTATTAGTGACACTGTGACAGGGGGCTGGGGGGTGATCTGAAAGGGTTAAGTGTGCCTATGTGTGTGGTGTCAGTGTAGTGTTAGTGCGACTTACTTCTGATGTCTTCTCTCCTCTTGGCGAATTGAAAATACTGCCGAGAGGAGAGCTGACATCACTTCCTATGCCTGTGTTTACATTATACAGGCAGAGGAAGTGCAGAGCAGGGAGGGTCCGGAGGGGGCGGACAAAAACGAACAGCCACCCCCTTATCCCGGATCGCTCCCACGGAATAACCGACCGCCGCAAGTATCGGGGGGGGGGGTCCCGATCGGAACCCCAACCCACGTCTAGGCAGGTAAGTCCATCTGCCTGTACGTGCCATTCTGCCGACGTATATGTAGATGTGGCGGTCGTGAAGTGGTTAAAGGAGAAGTCCAGCCTGAGCTTTTTAGGCTGGGCTTCTCCTAAGGGTCACAGTGTGTCAAAAGTGTGATAGGTCATCATGAAATTATAAGTGTAATTTATGCTCCTGGAACGCCAGATGGCGCTCCCTGCATGTGACCAAGTCGTAGCAGAATGTATTTTTCAGGGTATAATTGCAGGTATGCAAATAACTTGTTAAAAACAAAAAAAAAATCTTAATTTTCCCAAGATTTGTGGGAAAAAATTACAACTTTAAAAAACTCACCATGCCTCTTACTAAATACTTTGGACTGTCTACTTTAAAAAAAAAAAGGGTTATTTGGGGGTGTTTGTACTTTGCTGGATTTTTAGTGTCTCAAGAAATTAGATAGGTCTCAGTACATCAGGTGCGATCAATTTTTAATGATTAGCACCATAGCTTATAGACTCTATACAAGTTTCACACAGACTAAATATACACTATTTTGGGCTATTTTTACCAAAGATATGTAGCAGTATATTTTTTTTTTTTACAAATGTATGAAGACAAATTACTTATTTGTTAAATAGGGTCTAGCTCTTTTTCGCTCTACCCCTCTAACATGCTGGAACAAAATCTGGGACAACTAGATGATGACAGAGGTGTGTTGGAGATGCAGGGAAGATAGAGGCACTCTGTACCATACAGTGGTGGAACATAAGTCTCTCTCTCTCTCGCATAGGAAGAATCAGTGAATGTGTGTCACTGCCATCTGATGTTGCCTGCAGACAGTGCAATTACCAGATCCCTCTCATTTACATTTCTTCTCCATAGGAGCCCCTCCTCCCACCAGATCACCTAAATATTTTAATAAAAGTAAGCAAAAGAATTAATGAATGTGTAAAATCACAAAATACATGTGTGCCATTATTTATGAAAAAAATGCCCTTTTAGTCTTGTTCAATCCTAACCCCTTCAGCTCTGCAAAGTTTTACCCCTCCCTTCATGAACAGGCCATTTTTTTAGAAACAGACTGCAACATTGCGGACAGATCGGACACCTAACTGACACTTTTTTGGGGACCAGTGACACTAATACAGTGATTAGTGCTAAACATATGCATGGTCACTGTACTAATGATGGAAGGGGTTAACATCAGGGGCAATCAAAGGGTTAACTATATCCCTAGAGGGTGCTTGCTAACTGTGTGGGGGATGGATTCACTAGATGAACAGAGTGATCCGAGTTCCTGGTTAGATCACTCTGTTCATCTCTGACAGAATGGCAGTCTGCCTGGTTTACATCCTCAGACCGCTGTTCTATCTCTGTGGGGAGTGATCGTGTGTGGCCGGTGAATATTGCTTCCGCCAAACTTAATTTCTGACAGTGCCCCTCCCGAGATTAGACTCTGGATCGGCTCTTGGTTCCATACTGTCCTTTACAGTCTCTCCAATAGACTTAACCTGTTACTTTGCCTAGCATGGGTAAACTTCAGGTTTGTCTATGTTTAAAATATGGAAAAAAAACTCACCAAAATAATAAATATATATATATATTTTTTTATATCAACAATAAATACATACACACACACATTCTATCTATCTATCTATCTATCTATCTATCTATCTATCTATCTATCTATCTATCTATCTATCTATCTATCTATCTATCTATCTATCTATCTATCGATCGATACATATATATATCTATCTATAGATATATATATATATATATATATATACCGTATAAACTCGAGTATAAGCCAAGTTGTTTAGCCCTTTTTTAAGGCTGAAAATACCCCCCTCTGCTTATACTTGAGTCAGTGTACCTGAAATTATTGACATGCTGCGGGCGTCCAATGATTGTTTAAAAGTCACAGGCTCCTCCTGGTCCCGTGAAAGTCACAGGCTCCTCCTGGTTTCCTAGCAGACACCTTCACCGTGAAAGGTGTTTCCTAGCAGACACAGTTCCGCATCACAAACGTTCTCTCATTCCTCAGACTTCTACAGTATTCCATAGTCTAGCACTTCACTGTGCAATGTCAGCTGTTCTCGCCAATCACAGACATGGTACTTTTCATGCGTAACAAAGAGGACGTCCTGTGATATGGCAGATATCAACTGAACCACAGTGTCTGACTGGGAAACATCTGAGTCCGAGAGATAAAAGGAACGAGAAACGTGATAGGCATAACATGAAGTGATGAACGCTGAGAAACACCTATCACAGAATGGAAACCGCCCGCCGTGACTTTTAATACAATGATTCAGGAACGCCCGAGATCTGTCAATCATATTCAATTAGGGTACACTGTATTCAGGCAGCAGCATGGTGTTTTGCAGCATAATTCATGAAACCGCCTTGCAGCATGGGCTTGCATTGTTTTTAAAACACCTCCATCACACCACTCTTCAATACAGGCTGCTCAGTTTATACTTGAACACCTCCTACCGAGGCATTCTATTGCTGGCACTTCTCTCCTACAAATCTCCTACAAATCATATTTTTTTTGCTAGAAAATTATGCATTACCCCCAAACATTATATATGTTTTTTTTAGCAGACACCCTAGAGCAGGGATCCTCAAACTACGGCCCTCCAGCTGTTGCGAGAACTACACATCCCATGAGGCATTGTAACACAGGCACATTCATAGACATGACTAGGCATGATGGGAATTGTAGTTCCTGAACAACTGGAGGGCCGTAGTTTGAAGACCCCTGCCCTAGAGAATAAAACGATGATCATTGCAAAGTTTTATCTTGCACGGTATTTGCGCAATAATTTTTCAAACGCCTTTTTTGGGGAAAAAAATGGTTTCATGAATTAAAAAACAAAACAGTAAAGTTAGCCCAATTTTTTTGTAGAATATGAAATATTATGTTACAGTGAGTAAATAGATACCTAACATGTAACGATTTAAAATTGCGCACACTCATGGAATGGCGCCAAACATTTGTACTTAAAAATCTCCATAGGCAACGCTTTGAATTTTTTTACAGGTTAACAGTTTAGATTTACAGAGGAGATCTAGTGCTAGAATTGTTGCTGGCACTCTAACGCACGCGGCGATACCTCACATATGTGGTTTAAACGGCGTTTACATATGTCGGCGGGACTTGCGTGTGCGTTCGCTTCTGTGCGTGAGCTACCGGGGACAGGGGCGTTTTAATTCTTTTTATTATTATTTTTCTTTTAACATATTTACACTTTTTTTTTTTTATCACTTGTATTCCTATTACAAGGAATGTAAACATCCCTTGTAATAGGAATGTTTGAGACAGGTCCTCATATGGTCAATAAGACCCCACATCTCTTCTCCAGGCTGGAAACCATGAGATTGGTGAAAAAAATTCACTGATCTCATAAATACTGTTGCTTAGTAGCCGCAATTGCGGCTTTGTTTACTTACGGGACCCGGGCGTGACATCATCACATCGCGCCCGGGTCCTCCGATGGTCATAGAGATGACTGGTGACCATCTGGTCACCAGTCATCACTATGGTTCCAGCTGGCACTGGACGATTCATTCTCCGGGCCCCCGATGGCACGGGAGAGCCCTGAGAAGCACCGGATGGCGGCGGGAGGGGGGATGTCCCCTCCCGCCGCCTATAAGAATGATCAAGCGGCGGAACCACCGATATGATTGTTCTTATGTTGTGCAGAATCGCCGGCAGAAGAGATGGATATCTGGATGATGCCTCTCGCTGCAGGCATCATTCAGATATCCTCCCCCCAAAGGCCAGGACTGACGTCATATGACGTCCACTCTGGATGGGAGATCCACTTTGTGGACATCATATGACAATGGCCTGGTATTGAAGGGGTTAAACATAGGATGAGTGCCTCATTGCATGGTATAAATGGGACCTATTTTCTCTGTCCTTTGCCCACTAAGTTAAAAAATAATGTAAAGAACAAGTAAAAAACCTGATCAAATTGAACTGCAATTTATCACTTTAGAAGCACAAAGGAATAAGTAAGAAATGATGCTGCATCAGAACATGTTTTCATCATTACATGTATTCTCTGAAACCTTTTCCAACTGAAAGAATTGTAAAGAAATATGATTTTAGACATTTTGTACTGATGATTCATTGGACTTCTGGCATTTCATTTTTTGAGAAATTAGAGCTGCACACTTTCTAGTAAATTTTGCAATGAAACTGACACACTTGATTTCTTGTTGTTTCTGAAAATATTCTGATAGTATCAGACTTGAAAATGGAACTGTAAGCTTGCATTATGTTATCAGAACGTATCTGGATAGGAGTTTACAATGATTTTATATTAAGCTAGGTTGTGTTTACCATTTTTTCAGGCTGGGTTCACACCTCCGATGGAAGCGGCTCACAGCGAGGACCCGGTGCGTCCCTGTTTTGCATTTCAGGGATGAATCAGGGCCGAATTTTTGCCTGAATTTGGCTCTTTAATTGAGCCAAAGATGTTCCTGTGCAAGCCGCTCTGCAGCCGCAACAGAGATATGTGAACCGGCTCCGTAGAGAGCCGGTCACAATCTCCTGTAATGCAAATTGGATTTGGAGAAACTGGCATCCAATTTACATAGATGTGAACCTAACCTAAGTGTGCCCTTTTAGATACAGAAGTTAAAATATACATACAGATATTTTTGGTGAAATCAGAAATACGGTGATGTTAATAGTGGTATAGGTATATATCAATGTTGTACAATACTTTTTTAAGAGGCTTAAAAACCTTTAACTATTTAGTTATTTATGAACAAGGCGAGACATGTGAATGCTTTTTACATATACATTTATTGTGCAGCACTGCAAAAAGTACTGTATTTAATTTACACTCTTATCTCAGTATAGGCAAATCTTTGATATTGGTTTGGCCAAACTCAGATCTGCTGTGAATCTGGTCAATCTGTTTCAATTAGAAATTCACCAAAGATCTAACAGTGCTAACTTCTGCTCTACCAATAAATATGTGCTCTGATATATGAAAAAAACTGCCGCAAACACCTGAGATATTTTCCCACGTTTAAAAACTGAATAAATAATTACAAAAAAGCTGCTCCGCTGCCAGGCCCGGATTTACTCCCTGTGCCGCCCCAAGGCCGGGTCCTTCAATGCCGCCCCCCCCACACACACACAGGGGCCAAGTGATACAGTCGGCGGCTATAGCCGCCGACTGTATCACGGGAGCGCGCCCGCAAGAACTAACCCATATGTGAGAGAGCTTGCATGAAGGGGGTTAGTTCTTGCGAGGAGGAGCCGAGACAGCCGCCGATCCCCCATCACAGATTCCGCCAGTCCAGGAGGCGGGACTTCGTATGACAGTGGCCGCCAGGTAAGTGGGAGATCCCCGCTCTGTGAAATCTGGTGGTGCTCCCCCTCCGAGGCAGTCCAATGGGCACAAACCCTGGGTGCCCTCCCATTGGTCCATCTCGCGGTGCACCCGCTCCCAATTGGCCCTGCAAAGCAGGGACAAAACAGGGACAGACTCGGTCCAGGGACAGTGTCCTCTTGTCACCCTAGGCTAGTGGCCAGCAGGACCCATAGGTCAGTGGCCAGCAGACAGAGAGGAGGGGGGTGGGCTGACAGTGGAGAAATGGGCTGACAGGGTGGGTGGGCTGAGAGGGGCGGTGGGCTGACAGAGGGGGGGTGGGCTGTGGGCTGACAGAGAAGGGGTGTGCTGTGGGCTGACATAGGTGGGGTGGGCTTAGCGGGGGGGTGGGCTGACAGAGGGGGGTGGGCTGACAGAGGGGGGGGTGGGCTGTGGGCTGACAAAGGGGGGTGGGCTGACAGAGGAGGAGTGGGCTGAGAGGGGGTGGGGGCTGAGCTGACATAGAGGAGGTGGTTTGACAGAGAAGCATGGCTGAAACGGGGAGGGGGGGTAGATAAGACAGAGACCTCAGAAATACACAGCGCCCTTGGTGCATACACACGTGATCAGCTCCGTCTCAGACGATCCATTTGCAGGGCGCTCGCAAAACAAATGCCCTGTGATTGGCCGAACAGGGTCATGTGCGGCCGTACGCTGTGGAATTCTGGGACATGTAGTCATGATGTGAGCCTCACATCATGACTACATGTCCCAGAATTCCACAGTGTGCGGCCGCACATGACACTGTTCGGCCAATCACAGGGCTTTTGTGTGGCCTGCCGCCTACTGTTGTGTTCAAGTCCCAGCATCTGCCCGACTTCATCAAAGAAAAAAAAAGGCCGCGAGTGCCGCGGCCATTTTGCATATCAATCGGGACGACCTGGGGGGAAATAACTAGTATGTGGTCTTCTTGAAAATGGCTGCCGGCTGAGATATTATCTCCGCTGGCCGTGGACCTCCAGCGGCTGGAGTGCCACATGTGTGCAATCAATGGCCCCCACGGTGCGTGGGAATCTGGCAATTCTGTAGAAATCTGTCATTGCCTTCAGCCGCAGGTCCTCAGTGGTGGGTTTGATGATTTGGTTGGGCCAATGCGTCTGACAACCTGGTGCACACATCTGCTCACGGAGGATTGTGACATCCCAGCCACCACTCCACTATAGTGCCTAAGTAGCAAGTGCCGCCACCCGCGGGGGGCTATGTTGGTGTGGGGGGGGGCGGCCGCGAAAGCCGAAAATTTGTCGCAGGCCTGGCCTCGGTGGCCTTGTGGGAAATCCGGCCCTGTCCGCTGCTGACCAATAGTAAAATAGTAAAAGTAAGTGAAAATATTCCAAGTATTGTGAAATTAGGGTGGTTAAACTCAAGCAGTAGGTGTGTTTACAATGAGTTGTGCCAGTCCAAAACTGTATTTTAGGGCATGGCAACCCATTTTCTCACCATCACTGCAAATACATAACATTTAGCCTCCTCTTGTAGCAGCTTTATTGCTCCGAGTACCACTACAGGGTCTTCCTGACCATAAAACACCTTTTGTTCTTCCTGACCATTCCAGTGTTTATTTGCAGATGCAGTATCTTAGCTCTGCATCTTTCCTCGTAGCTCCCTAGTTGTGCTTGTCCCTCCTGGAGGGAGTGTGACTCTGAGATCTAAATCTGGCTCCAATATGAAGCCAGAACACATCTTAACCATTAGTGTGCCTGCTTATCACAAAATCTGGCTTAAACCAACATTTTACTGAGTAGCATGGGGTCAGCCTGTTACATAATGAATAAACAAACCAAAGTGAACTATTCAGTGTAAATGCTGTACAAACTTACAATACTTCACAGTCTTCTAAAGCAGGGGTCTCCAGACTTTTCATACAAAGGGCCAGCCACTGGTCAAGGTCATAGCAACACTCCATTTCCTTGCCAGTGGCTCTTTTCAAAGAACAAGTGGAGTGGTGGCCGGATCCAGCCATGACAGCTACATATACAATCAGAGCCCCATCCCAATGGAATTCGAACAGAACGTGTATGGGGACACCTGGCTGGTTGGTGAGTGACATGGGTGGCAGGCATGACTGTCCCCCCCCATGATGGACACATCACAAGGGGCACATGCATGACTAACATCCTCCTGTCTTTTTCCTTACAGGTGACTCTGCATATGCACTGGGACCCCATCTCATGACTCCTATCCGGAACCCCAAACCCCAGGACAGGAAAGATACAATGAAGCCCATGCCCAAACCCGTGCAGTGGTGGAGCGCACCTTTGGCCTCCTGAAGTCACATTTCCGATGCCTGGATAAGTCTGGGGGGACCCTGTTGTATTCCCCAAACTTTGTGTGCCAGATCATCGGTGCATGTTGCATTCTGCACAACTTTGCAGTGAGAAAGGGCCTGCAGATTGACATACGTGATGACCTGACCCCTGAACCAGACAATCTCCTCCTAACCGAGGTTACCCCGTCTTCTGAGGGAAGAGCAGCCAGGAGACAGCTCACATTAGGCATCTTTGTACGTTAAACACACACATTAATCATGGTACAATGAGAATGCATGCATGCACACCACTGTGGTCCCTAGCACAGACACATCACATCCTTATCTAATTGGATTAGCACAAGCCCACCATGCTGGACTTGTGAGCAGCAACGCCACGCCACAGCTCCAATTATGTCACTGTACATTCATACACCATTCACACGGACCTGGGAATCACTTCTCCCTGTTCCTGGGGAACCCTTCTCCACCAAAACTGAGGGTGACACCCCTTTACCGGCAGGAATATCACCCCCACATTCCCAAAACATTCACATCATCAAAAAAAAAATGACCAGCAAAAAAAAAAAAATTTCCAGCAAAAAAAAAGAAAAAAGGGGAAAAACGATTTAATGCCGTTGGCGTGAGCCACGGCCCCGGCTCCTCAGGGGAGACTCATGGGGAGGGGGGGTAATCCGGGGAAGGAGGAGCAGCCCCTGGTCTCTGCCCACCTGGCGGTGGCGGCCTGCCCTCCAAGGACACGGCAATTCTGTTCAGGCCAGCACCTAGTGTTGCCGTGTTGGCCTGGATAGCCTGGGTGAGGGCCCTCACATCCTGCCCAACGTCTGTTGTTGTAGTCTGCAGTGCGTTTAGGCAGTTTGTAAGAGCCCAGGAGTGGCAGTCCAGGTCCCCAAGCGTATCCTTTATGGAGGACAGGCTCTCCTCCATCTGCCCCAAAGTCTGGCTGACCTGTCCCAGATGGCGGGTCTGAAGGGCCTGGTCCCTTCTCAGGTTGGCGGGCAGAAGCTCGGCCACCCCCTGGTCTTCTGGGATGACTTCCTGCCTCCAGCTGAGGCTTGTGGCCGGGGAGAAGGGGAGGCCCTTGGGAGAGGAGCCCTGTTGGGGGAGGAGTGGGAGGGGCTAGCCCTTATGGAGGGCTGGCTGCTGCCAGCCAGAGAGGAAGACTCCTCCAAAAACAGCAAGCCACTGGCTGACATGACATCCTCCTCCTCCTCAAACTCCTCCTCCTCCTCTTCAACCTCCTCCGAGGACTCCGGCCTTGTCGGGGGGTCCTCATCAGGCTGTTGTCCCTGGGATGGTGCGGTCAGCCCAGATGGCCCAGCACCCTCCTGCTCATCTGTGGATGACATAAAACATTCACAGGTTGGAGGATCCACACACTTGCCACATATTCCCTTTCACCCCCTCCCCCACACATGCTACACACCTGATAGGGAAAAAAACCTTACCTGGCATCACACCTTCATGACTTGAGTCATAGCCAGGCAGGCCCTCCACCTGTTGTCTATGAAAGGTGTTGGCCACCGCACGCTCCTCCGCTGTCAGCTTAACAGGGCATGGTGGGCCCCCTCCTGTGGCCCTGGCATGGGCTACCATTTTGGCCAGCTTCTTTCTGACCAGATGCCGGAGGTCATTGATCTTCTTTTCAATCCCTGACCGTGTCCGGGTCTCCCCCCCCGATGCATTCACCTCGTCAGTAATGTTCTGCAAGATATCACGGCTCCTGGCCGGGGTGGTGTTGGCACTCTCCGGGCCGTGGAGGAAACGCCCATATTGGGAAATGGCCCGGGCAAGAATTTATTTCTCCCCCAAAGTAAAATTTTACTTCCTCTTTCTCTCAGTCATACTCATACAAAAACTCTCTCCCAAACAGTCAGCAAAAATCACTCCCAAAAACAAGCAGGAAAAATCAAGCAAGAAAACAAACAAACAAAAATCTATCAACCAAAAAGTCTCACAAGCAGTCACCAAAAATCACTTTAAAATATCTTCTACCAAACACTAGATCACACAGTCCACAAATATAACAAAGACAAATCGCAACGCGAACAAACAACAGAACAAAAGCACCTTGCTGTACAGGGAGGGATACAAAGGGATGTACTTTTGCAAAGGAAGTGCGTTTGTGTCTGTCTATTTATGCTGTCTGCGTAGTTCACTAATTTGCCCTAGTCCACTTCCAATTTCACTGATTGCGCCGTTCCCGAGTTGTGAGCATGCACACAGAGGTGCTGACCATGGTGTGCTTCAAGCGCACATGCGCGAGCCGGCCGGCCCTTCATTTGCATGGGGTCACGGCTCATTTCAATGTAACACGCCCACGTCCTTCCCAATTTGTATTACTCCGCCTTGCGCCTCTGAAATAAAGTTGCGCAGGCGAGGAGAATAGGGTGATTGCGCCGCTACATTGCGCCAGTCTAACGTAAAGGCGGTGCGCTACGCCGGTCCAATAATGCGCAGATGTACGTGAATCTGGCCCATAGTATTTTTCAGAGAGGATGCATGTAAACAGCTGCTGTATGGTGCCCTGCAGTTTCAGCTGGAGACACTTAGCTGTTAATCTTCTATTTATAATCAGAGAGTACAATTTCACAGAAAACTCCATTCAGAGTATTTAAGCATGTTTACTGGGCTATATTTTGACAGGGAGAGGCCATACAGCTTATTCAAGAAATAAACGTAAGAATCTAATCTAATATGTAGCAGAATACATATTGGCCTAAATTGTTCAAGAAATTTTTTACATTACTGGATGTGTTTTACAGCAGGAAGTAAAAAATATTGTTGTTTTTTTCAAAATGGTCTGTGTTTTTTTGTTTATAGCGCAAAAAAATAAGAATGCAGAGGTGATTAAATACTACCAAAAGAATGCTCTATTTGTGGGGAAAAAAGGGCAGTGCATTATCACTAAAAATTACCTGGTTATTAAGGGGGTAAAACCTTCCGGGTCTGAAGTGGATAAATAAAAGATCCTAGAAATATTATGTTAAAATTATATATATATAGGCCCGGATTTACAGAGCACTTACGGCGATGTACAGTATAACAAGTTACGCCGAAGTAAGTGCAAATGTGCGCCGTCGTATCTGTGCGCCAGAACCACATACAGAGATGCGCCTAAAACCAGGCTACACCCCGCCATGCGCCCGACGCAGGCTATGTGCAGCGCGCGTAAGTTGTACGTCCGGCGTAAAGTTATTCCCCATAAAGGAGGTGTAACTTAGCAACAGAAATGCTCAGGTCTGCACCAGGGAACACAAGCCGGCGTATTTTACGCTGGACGTGTGTCTGACTGGGCGTAGGTTACGTTAACAGCGTACACAGTGATCCGGCGTATCTTAGGCAGTTGTTCCGACGTTGTTGTGAGCATGCGCAGGGAGATGCGTTCACGTCACGGTGCATGCGCAGTTCGTTATACGTACTTATCTGGCGCTTGGCCCATCATTTGCATGGGGTCACGCCTCATTTGCATGGATCACGCCCACTTCCACCTACAACGGCCTGCACCTTTGAAACCCACGCCACGCTGGTGCATCGTTGGGAGCACTGGCTTTATGAATTCCATGCTTGCCTCTCTGTGCTGCGTTGGCGTTGCGTACAGGGGATACGCTATGGCGGTGTAATGTGCGCCTGCTGTCTGTGAATCCGGGCCTATGACCTCAAAAAATAAACTTAAAAAAACACTAGACAAAAGCCTGTTTTTAAAGTGATTGTAAAGAGTGAAAGATTTTAATTTTTACCATGCATTCTCTGATTTAATGCCGGTTCACATATGTGTACTCTGTGAGATCGCTTGTGATCTGAACACCCATGCCTGAACTGTAAGTTCACAGTGCGATATGCGACCTGAAAGGGGAGTATCATTAACAATGTATTGACACTCCCAGCAGTTCTGTTATGGCAAGGTTCCCGTATCGCACAAGTGTGAACCGGCACTTAAGGTAGAAAAACCTGTGTGCAAACCCCCCCCCCTATGTATTTAACAGAGCCCAAACTTCTTTTTTTTTTTTAAGTGTATTTTTGTGTGTGAGAGAGGAGCCGGACTGCAGGAGTTGGGAGTAGTCATACCTCCCCCAGAGGCAATCTGCCATCTTTCTCCATGCCCCTGGGTGGCAATGGCGGGTGCGGGGGATGTGAGGGGTCCTCCCACATAGCCCGCCCTACCTGCTCCACTTTTAAGCCCAACGGGGCAGAGGGACTCCCTGTAAGGGAGTGAGAGGATCTAGCCCGCTCAGCCAGCCCTGTTAGTCCTTCGCCTCTCTTTTTTAGAGAACGCGTGGCCAAAGTGCGTGCATGTTTTACCCAATTTCGAGTGTAAGTGTGGTGGTTTTTGTGGAAGGGGGGTGGGCATACTAAGCGCAGGCTTACCTCGCATAGCACACCCACCGGGAGCCAGGCTGAGACCACCAAACTCAATTCACATGCAGCCGAGACCAGGATCCGAACCCTTGGCTGCAGAGGTGAACGGCTTGTCAGCGCAGTGCCAATCGCGTTGAGCCACCGCAGCTCCAGGGCCCAATCTTGATCCAGCAATATGCATGAGAGCAGCAGCTCACTCGGCTATCTCCCTCCTAATTGTCCACTGGCTTCTGCTTCTGTCAATCACAGTCTGTGAGGAGGGCAAGAGGGTGGGGTCAAGCCAAGCTCTGTGTGTCTTATGAACAATCAGAGCTGGCTCAGGAGCGAGCACAAAAAGGTGCCCCCATAGCAAGTGGCTTGCTATGGGAGCACTCGGCATGAACTAGCAGTATTACATAACATTTAAAAATGCCTCTTTTTTCCAAAATGAAAGCAGGGACATTAGATGCAAAATATTCCAACTAGAAAAGCAGTTCACCAATAATTCAGTAATATAATTATACACCACACTGCAACCTAAACATGTAAAATTAAAAACCTTGGGATGCTTATAGTATGTTCTGTGCAAAATAAACTGTGGTAATCTTGAGAGCTACATTCTAACCTCACTTGTTTAGTAGCCTAGCTCCTTTTCTATTCCATGTTAACGATACTCGTATGTAAGACTGGCTATAAACTCCCAATATAGAAAACAAACTGTCAAAAAACTGTCAACTACATTCAAATGATAGATACGCTGTATCAATAACTCAAACTGCCATAACAGTGATTTGGACGGACAGTTACATCTCCTGGCAGGCAAGGATAGCATGCAGAGATGTGTATCCTATTGGGGAGTACAGTATATGAATTTCATGCTTCACCACTAAATAGATTGCCAGTTTGTCCACATAATAATGTTTTATGTAATGGTTATTAATGTTTAGCATAAATTATTATACTGAATTAAAGGTATTTTAAAACTAAAATTAAATTTCACATTTAAAAACAGACAAGAATTAAGACCGCATACTGTTTACTACATGAAATTAACACGAATGCTAGGGTTTTAAACCTTATTTGCAGACACAATATTCCTCACAAATGTATTTAGTAACAAACCTAACTGAAAATCAAGGGTCAAACTTGTGAAATCAGCTTAAGTACTCAAGGTTTGAAATAGAAACAGCTGTAAAATAATACATGGAGCTCCCTAATAAGGTAGAGAACACAAAGTCTGAATCCCATATGGATTCTAGTCCCCTATATGGCCCAATGACAATAGGGATTCAGTCTGCTAACTATAGAACTACAATCCATTATATGTTCCTATGATCCCAGTCCTTAGTGAAAATAGCCAAAGAGCTTCACAGCCAGTTCGTTCAGCAGGTAAGTACAGTGGAAGTCTTTACAGGTGTCCTGTGTGAATAGTATGGGTGTGCAATGTCTCCTGTAGAAAATCCCAGCTGCTGACATCCTATAGAGCAAGGGTCTCCAAACTTTTAAAACAAAGGACCAGTTTATTGTCCTTCAGACTTTAGGAGGGCCGGATTGTGGCCAGCATGGACAGAAAATGTCCTGGGCCGGCCAATAGTCCACCATTGTTGGTGTCAGTGGGAGAAATAGTGTCCCAAAGGGCCGGATAAAGGCTAGCAAAGGGCCACATCTGGCCCTCGGGCCGCAGTTTGGAGACCCTTGCTATAGAGCACAGGACACGTGCAGCGCAGCAGGCTGTATTGAAGTGGGATGATCCTGTAGCACAGCACACCAAAAAGCCTCTGATAAATCCGTCAAGTAAGTGGTAATATGTAAACAGGCAATTCAGGATGCAAGTACATCAGGGGGTGTGGGGGGTGCTGCTCCAAATGGATCTACATATGTTTTGTTCCGACCCCTAAACATCTTTAAAACCATTTACATGCAGCTGATTGGTTGTCTTGCTTAAAGTGGCAGGTCCAGCTTTAACCCTTGTTAACCAATGTTTCATATTGTCACCAGGGGATTTTTCACCAAGCTAAAACTACACATACTATACTTTCAACTTAAAAATCTGTATACTATATAAGTATAGATCTATATATAGATACGTATAGATCTATATATCACATAAACATGTATGTGACTTTTTTTAGCTTTGAACAGGAATGGAATGGACAGGGGCGACCCAGGGGGAGAAATAAAGCAAAAAGAAAAAAAGGAAACAACTCATGATTAAAAGCTATGATAAATGAAACAACGGTCATTTCCAGATGGATACTATTATCCATTTGCAGTAGTGAGCAGGTGCATACAGTGGATTCACAGTAACCATTGTAGCACTCCTTAAAGGCTAGCACAGAGGAAATTAATAAGCAAGTCAGCTGCATACCCAGATGCTACTGCTGCTCATATACTATATACTTTTTCCAATTACCATCTGTAGCCTATGGCAGCCAAGTACACCTTACAAGTGGTCAGTGACATTTACCTTTCTTTTCAAACATCTTGAGCAGAATACAAGGAAACTTTGAGAGCCTAGTTTAGTGTCAAGTTTAAAAAAAAAATTCTACTTGTCAGATTTTTATTTCTTTTACTTCAAAATGACTTTTGGCTAGAAAAATAATTATATACCCTGTATAATGGTATAATGGAAAACAGTGTATTGATTTAAACTACTTATTCTGTACATGGTCTGTCCTGACAATGGCACCTGGGATGCATTTATTACTTGTGTTCCCACATCCAGACTCTGATACTAAGTTCATTACTGTAATTTTCTTCCCTGCTTTTTTTTTTTTAATCATGAAATTAATGAAATTAATCATGAAATCCAACTGTATGTTTCTCATTAATTCTATCATAGCTAGCTAGTCCACAGGACTATATAAAATAATAAAGGCAGAATAAAGTGCTGATTTTGTACAAATATACATTGAGAAAAAAGGCAGAAAGCCCTCTGCTCCCCAAGGACAAAGCTAATTGGGGCAATGAACTCAGGCCAGGGGTTTCGTTGATTCCAGTTAATAGTTGCATGTTTGAAAATGTTTTGGAAAGGAGAACCTGACAACGGCATACATACAGTGCACATTTGATTACCTACATATTTATATGAAAGTGTTTTACAAAGATTTTTACATATTACAATCCAGTTAAACAAAAAATGTTGCATAAAAAAAATGTATGTATTAACCACTAGAGGTCCGCGCTATTGACAGAATACGTCAACAGCGCGGACCTGAGGCGCCGGGGTCACGTCTTTGGACGTGATGTATTTGTAATTCCCCGCGCGCGCCACTGGTGGCACGCGGCGGGGAAAAACAGTCCCGTCGCATCACCGAGGATTCAATGCGTGTACCCGGCGGCCGCGATGTCCGTCAGGTACACGCGATCGGTGGTGACAGAGCAGGGACGTGGAGCTCTGTGTGTAAACACAGAGCTCCACGTCCTGTCAGGGCAAGGAGACAGATGCTGATTCCCTTGTACATAGGGACACAGCATCGGTCACCTCCCCCAGTCACCCCCCTCCCCCCACACAATGTTGTTGTAAACAGTGCCGTCGCATCGCCGAGGATTCGATGCGTGTACCCGGCGGCCGCGGTGTCCGCCAGGTACATGCGATCGGTGGTGACAGAGCAGGGACGTGGAGCTCTGTGTGTAAACACAGAGCTCCTCGTGCTGTCAGAGGAGAGGAGACAGATCTGTGTCCCTTGTCCCTTGTACATAGGGACACAGCATCGGTCACCTCCCCCAGTCACCCCCTCCCCCCACACAGTTAGAACACACCCAGGCAATACATTTAACCCCTTCCTCACCCCCTAGTGTTAACCCCTTCAATGCCAGTCACATTTATACAGTAATTAGTGCATATTTATAGCACTGGTCGCTGTATAAATGTGAATGGCGCCAAAAATGTGTCCAATGTGTCCGCCGCAATATCGCAGTCCCAAAAAAAATCGCAGATCGCCGCCATTACTAGTAAAAGAAAAAAATATTTAAAAAAATCATAATTCTGTCCCCTATTTTGTAGGCGCTATAACTTTTGCGCAAAGCAGTCACTTATTGTGATTTTTTTTTTTTTTTTTTACGTATTGGCCTTAAATGAGAAAAAAAAATATTAAAAAAATGAAATAAAATTGGGATATTTATTATAGTTAGCAAAAAAATAGCAAAAAAACAGGATGCGCTAAAAAATATATGAAAACATACAGGATTACTGTCCATGGATGGTGGTCTTAGTGGAACAAACCAAATTAGTGTCCATAAGTGATAATCAAAGGGCTAATGTCCAACTGATCCTATCCGGACCAGAGTGAATTTCATAGCTTGTTCTTGAAACAACACCAGTGAAGAAAATGTGATATTAACAATAAACGTGGTGACATTCAATGAGAAGTGCTGATAGTAGATCCTCCACCTTGCAGAAAACAATAACTGCTTACCAGAAATCCGGTGGTCTCTTAATGAAAAGAAGACCCCAGATTGCATATGTATATCCACTGGAGGGAGGTAGTAAGGCCAGGTAAGTTGTCAATCCCCTTCAGGCTAAGAACTCGGAACCGATTTCTCTCACCCGGAACTTCCTAACAGACAGGAAGTTCCGGGTGAGAGAAATCGGTTCCGAGTTCTTAGCCTGAAGGGGATTGACAACTTACCTGGCCTTGCTACCTCCCTCCAGTGGATATACATATGCAATCTGGGGTCTTCTTTTCATTAAGAGACCACCGGATTTCTGGTAAGCAGTTATTGTTTTCTGCAAGGTGGAGGATCTACTATCAGCACTTCTCATTGAATGTCACCACGTTTATTGTTAATATCACATTTTCTTCACTGGTGTTTTTTCAAGAACAAGCTATGAAATTCACTCTGGTCCGGATAGGATCAGTTGGACATTAGCCCTTTGATTATCACTTATGGACACTAATTTGGTTTGTTCCACTAAGACCACCATCCATGGACAGTAATCCTGTATGTTTTCATATATTTTTTAGCGCATCCTGTTTTTTTGCTATTTGTTTTACTGTGTTTGTTACTACAGTCAGGTGCAGCTTCTTTTGAGTTTTTAGTTACTCTAGACCACTAGCACCCTGTTGCTTTGCTCACTATTGTTCCTTTTTTTTCACCTTAGCGCAGTTGATTTTCTCTTTTTTCTATATTTATTATAGTAACAAGTAAAAAATATATATATATTTTTAAATTGTCGCTCATCCCAGGTATTTTTTTTTTATCATTTGGCAAGCTCTGAATACAAGCCTGCAGCCAATGCCAGCCAATATGTTTAATTCATTGTAAATTATCCGCCTCCTCTCCAACCCACAGACACACATAAAAAAAGTGGGGACTCAAAAAAGTGCGCATCTTTTTTTACCGTTTGCATTTTTTGTTGTGAATAAGTAGGGGTACTTAATCCCATAGGGGCAGGTACCTCTGGGCCCCCTAATTTTAAAGGGCAATTCCAGATTCTGCTAACCCCTCTGCTTATAGACACCCACAACCACAAGGCCAAGGTTGTAGGCACATGGCCTGGTGTGGTTCAGAAAGGAGGGGGGTGCATGCTTGCCCACTCCCCCTTCCTGGGGGGTTTGGAAGGAACCCACAATGTTTATTTTTTCATGGGGTCCTCCTTTAAGGACATACCTGATCTGAAGGGCCAGACCAGTTTTTATACCCAATTCCAGCCCCTTTTCTTACAATCATCTGTCAGCCAGGAATCCCAGGTGGACAACTGAATGGGCCAGGTGACCATGAGTTCCTGACTTTTAGGACTCCACCAACAGCCTGCTTCTTAATAACTACTGTAGCAGACCTGAGCAGGAAGCTGTCACTGTTAGGGACAATAAGCACAAGCATTAGCCATTAATTCTGCCGCCAAATGGCATATATAAAGAGAGCAGCTGCACTATTACAGTGCTGTCTGGACTGCAGCTTTACCCTGTGACCTGATCCTGAGCTTGCATATGATCTAATACTGACCCAGCTTCCTGACCTTGCTGCTGTGTCCAGTCTTGACCCTTAACCTTGCTCTATTTACTTGTCTGCCTGATCCTCCATCACCAACCTGGCCTGAACTCTGACTACCCCTTGCCTGCCATCACTGCTGACTGATCATATGTGTATGACCTGGCTTGTCTGACCTTTCTCCTGTCTGCTGTCTTGCATCTTAGTGCATCTGCATTTGCTACCCCTCAGCAATCCTGCATCCGCTGACCTGCATCTGCTGACCTACATCCACAAGTGCACCTGCATCCTGTATCCTGCATCCACACCACCTAAGGTGGCTCTTGTTCAGTTGCCATCATCTCCAGCCAAAAAGAACCTTGCAGGCACTTAGTAACAGTGTACTACCAAGCAAAACGTAGGGGGAATTCTCCAACAACATCACAGGCAGAAATAGAAATGCTTTTTAAAGTAGGGGAAAGCTATACCCCTGTCATATGTTTATGTTTGTGTTCCTGTTGCAGATTGCCCTTTTTATCTGATTGGTAAATCCTTTGTCACTGGGATAGTTAGTGGGAGAGAATCTTCTTAACAGAATCACTGATAGAAGTAAAACCAGACAGAGGTTCTAATCCTTTCACACTCTAAAATTTAAATAAAAAAAAGTTTTTGGCCTAATTTAAAAGTTTAGCCTTTTAACAGAAAGTATTTGCAAAGTTATAAATTAAAATGCAAATGCTGGCAGCCAAAACTGTGAGCTACCTGTTCTGTCAGAACCAGACCCTGTGACCATGCACACTAAAGAATTCACATATTGTATACAAGCATGAAAACACTTCCGAACTTTTGGTTCTGGCACAACATGGAAGGGAGCTCGGAATAGCCGCTCCGAGTACAGCGGCTTACAAAACTCAGCCACCCACAGCCCACGGATGAGAAATGACACTGCCTCCTCCTTCGTAATACCCCGGGATCAGCAGGGATGGACCGATATGTGCTGCACGGGACCTTCGGCGCGATGGCTGGCTCAGAGCCCCCATGGTCTGCCTCACATGCAGCCAATATGGCTGACACTGTGGAGATGTCTGAGACAGCGGACCCCACACCACCAGCATCTGCGGCTTCCATACTGCCAGAGGAACAGTATAGTTGCCTGGCCCAGGCAGTGACAGCGCTCCTGTCACCCACCAATACCACAGCAGTTGACAGGGCTATAGCAGCAGACATTATACAGCTCAGGAAGGAGCTGGGGTACCATGCTAAGTTCCTATCAGAATTAGAGCATTGCATATTTGATTTGGAGGATGAAATTCAAAGCTCACATGCCACAGAACAACAATCGAGATACGCGCAACAATATATCCTGGACAAATTGGATGACCTCGAAATTTGTTGCATCGCAACAACTCCTGTCTAGAAAGACATAGTTGAAGGAAAGCCCTGGGAAAATCTGCAGTTTGGGAGAAGCCATGTGGGGGATACAGCAAACACGTGGAAGAAGGTGCTCTGGAGGTACCCTAAAAATACTGTCAGAGCTACAATGGAATGGTTTAGATCAAAGCATATTCATGTGTTAGTATGGCCCAGTCAAAGTCCAGACCTAAATCCAATTGAGAATCTTTGGCAACACTTAAAAATTGCTGTTCACAGACACTCTCCATCCAATCTAACAGAGCTTGAGCTATTTTGCAAAGGTTAATGCGCAAAAATGTCACTCTCTAAATGTGCAAAGCTGTTAGAGACATCCCAAAAAAGACTTGCAGCTGCAATTGCAGCAAAAGGTGGTTCGACAAAGTATTGACTCAGGGGGGCTGAATACAAATACATTTAAAAAAAGCTACACTTGTTGAAATGTATTTGTAAAACATTTTAAAAACCATTTATCATTTTCCTTCCACTTCACTTGTGTGCCACTTCGTGTTGGTCTATCACATAAAATCACAATAAAATACATTTATGTTTTTGGGTGTAACATGACAAAATGTGGAAAATTTCAAGGGTTATGAATACTTTTTCAAGGCACTGTATAATGTATATTTGTGTCCTAGGTAGATGAGGGAAATGTAAACCAACATAAATAAATAATAAAACAACTGGATCAGAGTTTGCTCTAGGATAGGGTCACACGAAGTCTGTGGAAGTGATTACTGAGCAGATAGGCTAAGCTCTCCATATACATTCAGATTATGATTAATATATATGTGAAGACAAAATCTTTTTGTTTTTTTTAGATAGCGGAAGGTCAAAATCCCCTTTCAGGTATTTTTTGTTTGCCTGTGTCCCACAGGAGAGATTTTTATTCTCTTCATGGTCTGGAAACAAAATTATGAATTAGATTAGATCTCCCTATAAATCTGAGTGTAATTCTCACATAAAGCATGTCCCCATTGGAGGATTCTAACCTCTTTCTTTGTGATAATTAAAAAAAAAATATTTAGTATTTCTGTTTTGGTGACAATGGTCATCAGTCTACATAGAAAGAGCAAATCTCAATGGTAAGAGACACAGCAATATAGGGCCAGATTCATAGAGCAATTACGCCTGTCTAACTGGTGTTAGACAGGAGTAATTTCAAATTTTGCGAGCCGTATCACTAGTTTGAATCCTCAAACCATGATACGGTGGCTTCGGGCTTCGATCCGAGAGGCTTACGTCTTCGTAAGCCTTCGGATCTACGCTGCGATATTTTTGCGGCCGCTGGGAGGAGTTTGCGTCGTTTTGATGCGTCGGGATATGCAAATGAGTTTTTACGGCGATCCACGAAGATACGAGCGGTCTTCGCAATCGCTTACGTCTTTTTTTTTTACGTACTGTTAGACCAGCTTTTTGCTGGTCTAACGGTGCTTAGCCCATGTTAAGTATGGCCGTCGTTCCCGCGTCGATTTTAATTTTTTTTTTTTTTTTACGTAAGTCGTTCGGGAATAGAAATGTCCGTAAACGACGCTACTCAAACAACGAATGACGTAACGACGTGATTTCGCGCAATGCACGGCGGGAAATTTGCGAACGGAGCATGCGCAGTTCGATCGCCGCGGGAACGCGCCTATTTTAAATGCTTCACGCCCCCTACTCGCGTAGATGGATTGCGACGGGAGAAATACACTACGCCGCCGTCGTTTACTGGACAAAATCTACCTGGATTCCACGTAGAGCCAGGTAAAAAACGGCGGCGTAGTGTATTTCTGATACACTACGATAATCTAATTCTCTCTGAATCTGGCCCATAATCTTTACAGAGGGTCTAACCCACCCACAGTTAATCCAAAATTAGAACAAATCACCCCTTCATATACTTTAAATGTAGATTTAATGAAGAGAAAATAGTCTATTAATTTTAACCCAATTTTTCAAAGGAAACATAGTAAAAGAATAATTGCCTCCCAGTTAGTATAATCAAAGCTAAAGCAATAGCAGACCATCAGCACTAACGTTTGTATGTAAAAGGGCAACAGCACCTTTGATTAAGCTTTTAGTGATAATTAGAGCACACTATAATTTTCACTGGCATTTTTTTTTCCATATTTTTGCTCTTTTACTTCAATCTCTGTTTTTTTCTACTAAGGCCACTTTGTAACTGTAAAATCTTCCAGGTACTGCTATTAAAACAATGTCATCACAGTTTTCTAACATTAATTTTCCATCTCTAGTAGGCCTCTGTTTTTCTCATAACTAGACACATGAATTTGACAGATACTAAAGCTGTTAATTGGGGAAACTGTCTAATTTTAGAATATTAGGGGCAGTATTTAAAAAGCTATTTACTAAAAGAAAAGAGACCCTTGCAAATTACCAGAATCTCAAGGTAACGTGATTTGAAAAGTAAAGCATAGAGATGATAGAAAACTACAAATAGAACTATCATGAATGGAATGTATAAATGTGCATCTCATCTAATTTAACAAAAAATAGCTACTGTAAAACAGAGACATCCTTAGTACAAAATAATATACCTATACTATAAAAAATATAAAAATAATTTCAAATGGGGCGCATGCACGGATGCCTGAGGGAGCAGTCGTGCTTTCTTAGAACTCCTTAGCTAGTCACACCGGAGGACTGAAATCTACAGCAACTTCTGAAACTATTCCCGTAAATTGCCGCTTACCTCCGGGAGCACGTCAGAGGCGGTAATATAGTCCTGCGGGGCTCCAAACTTAAAATAAAAGCTGGGAACCATAAGGAGATGCCGGCCAGGCCATTTTCTTCCTAAAATGGTGCTGCCAAACACCTCACAATCCAGCTCACAGCGCACTACCACCTCTCACTGTGGAGTTGAGACTGACTCTGAGGATGAACATTCACAAGCTACCATTCAATCTGGCATACTTAAGCAGTTTGAAAAGATGCTACAGAAGGCATTGAACCAGACTTCAGATGACATAACTGACAAACTCACTAAAGAGATTAGGGAGTTTGGGCAGAGAACCGCTGAATTAGAGGTGAGGATAGACGAACTGGAATCTTACACTCAGTAGCATATTGGGGAATTGGAATACATAAAAGAGGAAAAGCTTATGTTGCAAAACAGATTAGAGGATCAGGAGAATAGGGACAGACGATCCAATTTAAGAATTAGAGGAATACCTGAACATGTACTGGGCCTACAGGCTACTAAGCTTGCACTGTTTCAAGAACTCCTGCCTGGCACCCCAGTTGAAAGGCTGGAAATGGACAGGCAACACAGGGCTTTAGCCCCACATAGACCTAATGGTCCCGCCAGGGACATAATTGTTGGGTTTCATTATTATCGAACAAAGAAACAGTTACTTGCAGCAGTCAGAGGGAATTCTGCCTTAACTATCCAAGGCAATGCATATTAGCTATTTGCTGATCTTTCCCCACTTACAGTAACCAAAAGACGGGTACACAAACGCTTCCTGCAAATTTTGCAGCATCATCAGATCATATATCATTGGGGTTTCCAGTTTTCGCTACGCTTCACCCATCTAGAAACAAAATATGTTTGCCTCAGAAGAATTGCAAACAGTTCTGATAGATTTGGGATTTTTGGATCAACCGAAACTAAAGATCACCCTCACAGGCGTTCAGCCTCACGTTCATCCTCACAACAAATCCATCAAAACCTAAGTCTTCTACCCCTGCACACCAGAATCTGCATAAATGTGGATGCTTTGAAACCCTGTGACCACCCAATGTCGACTCCATGAACTGACTTTACTTCATTGTCTGGTTTGTTAATCCCTAGAAGTATCTAGCTAGATGAGCTAGATTATATTTACACATCATATTTACACACAGTTCCAGTTATTTGGTACTTAACAATCGATTTTTACCTTTTTTTTATTCTTCAAGGTTATATATTATTTGTATATATGTTTTTTTTTTATTTAATAACTCAGACCATGATAAGAATTCTGTTAATAATATTAACATTTTTGGAGTTGTTATACTCATAAGGTATTTTTATTTATTCATGTTTTAATATAACTCAGGCCATGATATGAATACTGTTAATAATATTATCATTTTTGGAGTAGTTATACTCATAAGGTATTTTTATTTTTATTTGTTTTGTATACATTTTTTTATAACTCCTGCCATGATATGCATACTGTTAATAATATTCTCATTTTTTGGAGTAGTTATACTCATAAGGTATTTTTTTATTTTTTTTATTATTTTTAATAACTCAGGCCCTGATATGCATGCTGTTAACCACTTGCTTACTGGGCACATAAAGCCCCTTCGTGCCCAGGCGAAATTTCAGGTTTCGGCACTGCATCGCTTTAACTGACATTTGCGCGGTCGTGCAACGTGGCTCCCAAACAAAATTGGCGTCCTTTTTTCCCCACAAATAGAGCTTTATTTTGGTGGTATTTGATCGCCCATGCTGTTTTTATTTTTTTGCGTTATAAACAAAAAAGAGCGACAATTTTAAAATATATATATATTTTTTACTTGTTGCTATAATAAATATCCCAATTTAAAAAAAAAAAAGTTAAGGCCGATACGTATTCTTCTTTTTTGTAAAAAAATCGCAAAAGTTATAGCGCCTACAAAATAGGGGACAGAATTATGATTTTTTTTACTATTTTTTTTTACTAGTATTGGCGGCGATCTGCGATTTTCATTGGGACTGCGACATTACGGCGGACACATCGGACACTTTTGACACATTTTTGGGAGCATTCACATTTATACAGCGACCAGTGCTATAAATATGCACTAATTACTGTATAAATGTGACTGGCATTGAAGTGGTTAACACTAGGGGGTGAGGAAGGAGTTAAATGTGTATCCTGGGTGTGTTCTAACTGTGTGGGGGGAGGGGGGTGACTGGGGGAGGTGACCGATGCTGTGTCCCTATGTACAAGGGACACAGATCGGTCTCCTCTCCTCTGACAGCATGTGGAGCTCTGTGTTTACACACAGAGCTCCACGTCCCTGCTCTGTCACCGCCGATCGCATGTACCTGGCGGACACCGCGGCCGCCGGGTACACGCATCGAATCCTCGGCGATGCGACGGCACTGTTTACAACAACATTGACGTCCAAAGACGTGACCCCGGCAGCTCAGGTCCGCGCTGTTGACGTCTTTTGTCAATAGCGCGGATCTGTAGTGGTTAATAATATTCCAATTCTTTGGAGTAGTTAAACTCATAAGGTAGTTTTTTTATAACTCAGGCCATGATATGAATACTGTTAATAATATTATCATTTTTGGTATTTGGTTTTTTTTTTATTATTATTTTTTTATTTTTCCTCATACTATATAACCAAACTGTTGCTGGTGAAAGCATATTTTTACTTTTATAAGCCTTTATTTTTTCCTCTCTATTCGTACAATATTTATAGTTGCTTTTACCTAAAGTTTAATTGTACTGTTTGTAGGTTCTCCGGTGCTGACTGGCCCCTAGGAACCTCATGTTGCACTCTTCTTACCCTCTGACCCCTGCTGTTACAAGACGGGAGTCAGATGGTGATTTTGGAACCTCTTGGGGTACAATTGTTGTTCCCCTGAGATGTTCCTACACCCTTTTTGTATACTATTATATAGCAATTGTTTATATAAGGGTTTTCCATTTATTTCTTTCCTTTCTTCTTCTCTCTCTGTATTCTATCTCTCCTGGGGGTGGCACCGGCCTTAGTCTTGGGTTTTGTCCCTTTGTCTATGAACACTGTTCCTGATGTGTTATGGCCCCCATAAATATCTTATCCTTAAATGTACAAGGCTTCAACATCCAGAAACGAACCAAAGCAATATGATAATAATACCCATAGACAATCTCTACAAAACTTACAGTCCACACACAAATTGGTTGACACGTGGCGGGAGGTTAACACAAGTAGTAGGAATTACACACATTGGGCCAGATTCAGGAACAGTTAGGCTGGCGGATCCAGTGATCCGCCAGCCTAACTGTGACTTTAAGCCGGCGTTTCTGTTTTCTGTAACCAGAAAACAAGAAACGCCGGGTTGAAGCTCTGATGCGAGCAGCGTAACTGAGTTTCGCCATCGCATCGTTACTTCAACTTAAAAATGTCGCCGGGGGCGTTCCCGCCGATTTCCGCTCAAAAAATATGTTAATGAGCGGAAATCGGCAATTCACGATCGCATTCCGGCGCGACGCAGTGACGTTACGACGTTTCCGGACGGGATACGCGGCGCATAGTTATACCTACATGGGGTTGGAATATCCTATGTTAGGTATAGGCGTCGTCATCGCGTCGGAAAAAAAATAAAAAACGTCGCTTGCGTAAAACGTTCATGAATGGGAATGTGACGTCATTGACGTTCATTCACAGAATTTGGAGCATGCGCACGGGGATGTTTTGACACTCGACGCATGCGCAGTACGTTCGCGGCGGGAACGCGCTTCGTTTTAATACTACACGCCCCGTACCCGCCCAATTTGAATTCCGCCGGCTCATTTGCGATGCGCTGCCGCAACTTTAGGAGCAAGTGCTTCGTGAATGACAGCACTTGCTCCTAAAATTTCTGCAGCGTAACGCAAATGAGAAGCGTTACTCTGGAGCAAAGATGCTCCCATCTACCTGAATCTGGCCCTCTATTCTTATCCACACAAATCTTTTTCCCGGATAGACCATATTTTTATCCCATGCAGCATGCTACCTGAGATAATTTCCTCTACAATTATTCCTTATTTATGGACAGATCATTGTGCGGTTTCCATCACTCTGGCCTCTCCCGTACCTAGGTCACACGATACGACCTGGTGTATCAACGATTCCATGTTGTCGCACCTGTCACATCGTTTAGAAATCGAGACAGCTCTTACTGAATATCTTACATTCAATGACAATGTAGATATTTTAGCTCTTACACTATGGGAAGCCCATAAAGTTGTCATTCGTGACAAATTGGTGCAACAAGCTGCAACTCTTAAAAGAGAACGCAAACTTCTATTTAATAAACTAGAACATAACTTTAATAACTGCCACACAACTTTTCAATCTGCTCCTAATGCCACAAATAATACTAAATATGAGAGAGCTAAACTTGACCTTGACCTTTTCTTGACAGATTCTGCAGACAAAACCGTACGTAGAAGACAGCTTTTTCACTTTCTCAAAGCCAACAAACCAGACACTCTTATGGCACGTTGCCTTAAAACAGTACAACACTCACAAACATCCATTAAACTCAAAACGTACAGAGATTCATTCACTAGCAACCCAGTAAGAATATTAAAGATTTTTTGGTCAAAATTAGCTGATCTATACTCCCCGACACAGAGTTTTGACAAACTTAAAGCTTATGATTTATTCTCTGATATTAAATTTCCGACCCTGGAACTTAATCAACTTGATTCTCTTGAGAAACCTATTACTTTATTTGAGGTTCAACCTGCTATTAAAGCATTAAAGCATTGTAAAGGACCAGGCCCAGATGGTTTTTCAGCTTTATATTTTAAACTATTTCAACCAACGTTAGCACCTATTTTTACCAGAGCCTTCAATTCTTTACTAGCTGGACATTCATTTAGAAATGAATCTTTGACATCCATCATAGCTATGCTTCCTAAACCCCATTCTGACCTCACCTCTTGGACCAACTTTCGTCCAATATCCCTTTTGAACTTGGATATCAAACTGTTAGCTAAAATTTTGGCAAATAGACTGAATATCATTATCGGTAAACTAATACACCGTGACCAAACGGGTTATATGTTCAAACATCAGGCAGGTGACAATGTCAGAGGAGCGCTTTTACTAACCCATGCAGCCAAAACGAGAAATATTCTTACTTGTTTTTTATCTTTAGATATGCGTAAAGCTTTTGACTCGGTATCATGGCCATATATGAACTATATTTTACAAAAATGGGATCTTGGAAATAACTTTCTATTATAGATTTCTGCTTTATATAACAATCCGTCCAAACTCAACATCACCTACAAAGGCTTCAATCATCTTGTTAATTCCCTAGATGAAGTCCTCTGCCGCCTGAAAAATTGGCATATCATACCCTCCACTCCGGGACACGCCCCTACTGTGCAGCACTCCACTCCTGATAAAATCCACCAAGATTGGCAGATCACGATTCAACAAAAATCAACCACAAAGAAGACCTGATACTACTTAAGAATGCCTTTCCATATTTTATTTTTGGTCAGATTCCCACAGTGCCAGATGTATCTGTCACCGTACCTTAGACCCCCATTGTTATAGCTGCCTTGTCCCTTTTGGACCCTTTTCTTAAACCCCTTTATTTGTTGTTTGTTACTTTGATCATACTTCTCAAGACTATGGTTTGGTACAGCATGTGCTCACCCAGAAAAACCCTGATCTTTCTGCTCAAATTAAGCCCCAGGTTAAAATGGTCCTGCTCTACTAAACTAGATGCAAGAGATGCCTCTTTTTTTTCTATGCCACAATAATTATATTTATCTCCTTGGGACTTTAGCTTTCTCATATTTTATTTAATTATCTTTCCTCTCATGTGCCCCCTCCCATCCACAGTTTGAACCCATTAGGGGTGGATGGGTGGTCTAGAGGCACTTTAAGCCTGATATAAGGTATAGTCCTTTTTTTAATTATTTTTCTTTAGTCCCTTATACCTGACATTTGCTTTTGTTTCTGTATTTATCTGATAAATATGAACATGCATTTGAGCACCAAATTCTACCGATATTTCAGTCATTATTGTTATGATCTTTATCCCATAGTTGCATTCTTTATACTGCATTTGTAACTTGTTCTCTTATGCAAACCTCAATAATAATATTAAACAAGTTTAAATAAGTTTCAAGCAAATTCATAGAAAGATTAAATATATTGTGACAATGTGAGACCCTGCTACTGGGAAAATGTTTGGGAAAAGGACACAGGGTTATCATAAGCGTTCATTTTGAGTGGATTGGGCTCCATAGTTTCGAGATTTTGAAGTGTCTTTGGAGGGAAGAAATCTCCAACCCAGTGTCCATCCAGGTTTTATTGAACACTAGCAGGACTGAGAATACTCCAGGACTCCAGCCAGAAGGAAGGTGTGCTCCAATTTTGGAGACAGGGCTCTACCCAAGAGTCATGAATTATCACTGTCTGCTGATAAGAGGGAGCTGTCCAGCATGAAAGAGGAGCTATGTGTGTTAATATGAAACTGTTGCATTGAAGAACCTGTGTTCTTTGCAACCGTTGTAAAGAGTAGAGGTACTGCTCAAGGAGGTCCAGGTGGCTTGGTATATATAGATATAGATATGTATACTGTAGATAGATAGATAGATAGATAGATAGATAGATAGATAGATAGATACGCAGCTGTGTAAAAGAGTATTTGCCCCTTTCTGCCTTTTTTGAATGAATGAATGCTTTTTTATTTTGTCCCACTTAAATCACAAATTTTATTATTACACAAAGATAACCAGAGTAAATACAAAATGCAGTTTTTACATGATGGTTTCATTTATTAAGGCAGAAAAGCTGTCCAAACCTGCTGTAACGGCTCTAAGGAAACGGGAGTGAACCACAACTGCAGATGCAAGGATTTCAATGCGCTTCTCTATGTGACAACTCAGTATTGGGCCGCAGGCGTCACTCCTCACAAACAGGAGTTTGGGGGTTCTCTACATCATGTCTCTGTCGCATAAAGAAAGGCATTGAGCTACTAAGGATGGATGCATTACAACATGCGACCAAAGCATTTAGAGTTATATTATGCTCTACAAGATTGCAATGCACAACTGTACGCTAATGATTATGAGTATAACATAGCGTCGTGCATTAGGCGACTTAAGGGAGAAGGTATAAAATACCTTAGGGCATGGGCCCATAAAGAAGTAGCACTTATGTCAGCATGTAGTAAATAGGCGTTGTAGCGAGAACTAATAATAGCATCTGGGAGGCAATATAGCTCAGGTACTTTGAGAGTGCGCGTAGTAAATAGGAGTTGTAGCGACGACTAATAATTGCGTCTAGGAGGCAATATAGCTCAGGTTTTGGAAAGGAGAAAGAAAACTGCGCTAAAATTAATGAATGCAAAAATAAAGAAAACTCCAACAAAATTACAATGTGCTCTCCCCAGGTGCTGCGATTTTCATGTATACAATAAATACAAGGAACAGAAGTGGAAAATTTATAAATCGCGCTACCTAAAACATAAATAAATGCAAATAATGAATAAAAAAGGGCTGGCTGCTGAATTGAAAAAGTGACCAGTGAAGGCCACTGTACAAAACGCAGTCACCTCTAAACGTGATGAACCAAAAACAAAACAAACAGCGAAAAAGTCACAGCTGATATAATATGTGTGACCCTCAACTGAGTGTGGCTTGATTAACATAGTCCAAAAAATTGTCAAATAAAAAGTCCATAAGTGAAGATTGATAGAACACCCATGCTTCTAGATGAGTAGACGTGTCTATGTAGAAGAATATGTATCGGCCTAAACTGAGGATACATTTTTTTAAATATATTTTTGGGGAATATTTATTATAGCAAAAAGTAAACATTTTCAAAAGTGTCGCTCTATTTTTGTTTATAGCGCAAAAACTAAAGACCGCAGAGGTGATCAAATATCACCAAAATAGAGGGGGCGGAGCCGGCAGCCAGAGCGGATGGATGTGTGCTGAGTGAGCTCTGTCACATCAGGTACTCTACCGCGGCTCACAGCACACCAGACAGCCGTACAAATGTACCAGGGAGTAGAGGAGGTGAAGGGGAACATTCTGACTACAATTTCCAAGCGTAAAGACAGGGAAGGACCCCGAAAATTGACAGATTTCTTCCCTCCAGCCGGGAGACAGGAAATCCAAGAGCCGCACTACGAGACCCACGCAGCCTGCACTGAATAATATGCAGCCATCCTCGGGTGAGTCCCATTCCAAGGGTCAGCCACCGCTAGCATCCCCCTTTAGCAGCCCTGTCAAACAAAAGAGGAGGTTGGGGGAAGACCCAGGATCCCGGGATGGCGCGGACACAGCAGGGGAAGAAATGGATGAATCCTCCTCATACGCCCAGCAGTTGGATGCATTCCCCACTACAGGGCAGCCCATTATGGACACAACTATGAAGGAGATGCTGCAAACTCTAAGGGGGGCCCTACAATATGACCTGGCAGCGTTCATGTAAACCACCAAACTGGAAGTTTCTGCAGTCAGTAATAGAGTGCAGTATGTAGAGCAAAAGATGGAGGACTTTAAAGTGGCACATAATGAGCTGGTAGATGCTCACTTTGAGGTAGAAGAGGAATTAAAAGCTATGCGCCTCAAAATGGCGGATTTGGAAGACAGGGCCCGAAGGAACAACATTAAATTCAGGGGGGTCCCCGAGACGGTTAAACCCGCAGAACTGACAGCGTATCTACAAAAACTTATAATAAGCCAGCTTTAAACCCAGCGGATGTCATCATTGACAGGGCCCATAGACTGCCAAAGCCTTCCTTTTTGCCTGATAAGATCCCGAGGGATGTGATAGCCAGGATCCACTTCTACCACATAAAGGATCAACTTATGCGATTTGCTAGACAGCATCCTGCATTGCCCGATCCCTTTGCTGGAGTAGCACTCTATGCTGACCTCTCACAAGCTACGCTGTCGGCGAGACACAACTTAGTCCCCATCACTAAGGTATTACGCAACCATAAGATTATATATAAGTGGGGCTTCCCAGCCAAACTTTTAGTGGATATGAATAATGAATCGCATACGGTTGCATCGCTGGAAAAAGGCCTGGAACTTCTTCGCAAATGGCGTCTGATCCCGGCTGAAGGTTTCCCTGCACCCTCTCTCCATGGTCGCAATACCCATCGTCAGAACAGGAGGAGTAAATAGCCATTGTTGCATAACTGTTGCGCTGCCTGTTGCCTTAATATACGAACTACCTCCCCTCTGTCTCAGGAAGACAACGAGTCTGATGACTTTTGTTTTGTTCTCAATCTCCCTTTTGTGGCACACGATGTTCGGCTAATATTTGTTTGTTCTATGCTTTTTTTTTTGTTTCATTCCCCCCCCAAATTGGTTACGAGATTTTCTTCCGTAACTCATATACCGCAAGGAGTGCGGTCTGACTCTTTTGTTTGTTTTGTTGTTGTGATGAACGTTACAAGGATCCATTCACTTTTTCTTTGGAACATGTGCATTCTGACCATACCTAGTTTGTCCCTGCTGTTGCTCAAAACCACCACTAGATGGCATTGTTGCTCAACTTACCAGTGGAATGATCCTTAAATGCATGTCGTATAATGTGAGGGGTTTGAACAGCCCTTATAAGCGTAGGGCCCTCTGGAAAACAGCCCTGGACTCCAAATGCAATGTGTTATGTGTATAAGAAACTCATTTTTCTAGTGTTAGTCCCCCTAAATGTACGCATTCCAAATTCCCACATATTTTTATGGCCATGCAGCCCAGCAAGAAACGGGGTGTGATGATAGCTATTAAGGACACACTAACCTTCTCTCTTTTGCAGGAATATGCTGATCCTTGCGGTCGTTATCTCATACTGGTTGCGGAAATAGACCATGTCTCCTACACACTGGTAAATCTGTATGCGCCTAATGTTAGACCTCTACGCTTTATTCACAAAGTCATTAGAAAGGCAAGGAAAATGCAGAAAGGCGGCTTGATACTATGTGGCGACTTTAACACTGTTATGAGTGGGGAGTTGGATGTGTCCTCGGTGGCCCCCAGACGGAGGCCCTCTTTAGGGTCACTGTGCCATGGAGAACGGCTTTTTGACCCATGGCGCTGCCTGAGAGCTACCGAGAGAGACTACACCTACTATTCTAATGTACACAACAGCTACTCCAGGATTGATTTTTTCCTGACTGATATGCATACTCTCCAAAAGGTTCAGACTGCTGACATCCACAGCATCACATGGTCGGACCACGCGCCGGTGACGATAGAGGTTGTGGATGATTGTAAAACCACCCATAGACCGCTGTGGTGCAACAATACCTTCCTACTGTCGCATCCCACAATAAGAGATGAAATAAATGAAAAGCTGACAGAATATTTTCTTCTAAATAGCAATGGCGAGTGCTCTCCTATGACTACGTGGTGTGCACACAAGGCTTTCGCTAGGGGCATTCTTATACAGGTTGCCTCCAGGGAAAAGAAAAAGAAACAGCAACATATGGTGCAACTGCATGAGTCTATAGCAGACCGCGAAGCGCAGCATAAGAATCCCACCACCAGGTCCAATGATATTCTCCAACGCCTGAATGCCTGCCGTGAGGAATTATGGCAGGCCCTTAGGGCAGACTATGACACCTTCTTTAAGCGGCTGAAGGTTTCTTATTATTCCCAAAATAATAAGGCAGGAAAACTACTAGCCTCACAACTTAAGAAAAGACAGGCCCGCTCCAATATTACACACCTTAGGCACCACCGTACTAATGCGACATTTCAAAATCCCAAAGATATTGCTAACGTGTTTAGGGATTACTATGAAGCCCTATACAATTTGAAGTTAGACCCAGATACACATCAACCCACGCCCGAGGAGATTGATGATTTTTTGCGGGGTGTTCATCTCCCCTCTGTTGACGATCCTTCCCTACGTAAATTAAACCTACCTATAACTACCCAGGAAGTTGAAGATGCTATTAGGTCATTGCCTATGCATAAGTCACCGGGTGCGGATGGTTTTTCCGCCGAGTATTATAAGGCGTTCTCTAAGCTGCTCGCCCCGCATCTGGTGGAAATCTATAATATAGCTGCCCCCACAGGCTCCTTTCCAGCAGAAATGCTGCAAGCAGTGATAGTCACCCTACCAAAGCCGGGCAAGGACCCGTCGATCCCGCAAAATTCCAGGCCCATTTCCCTGCTAAATTCTTACTTAAAACGATATGCTAAAATCCTGGCGAACAGACTGATGGACGTAACCCCCTCCCTTATAGGACTGGATCAGGTTGGCTTTGTAAAGGGAAGGCAGGCGCCAGATGGAACTAGGCGGATGCTGGACCTCCTGAGATTTGCGGAGGCCACACAGACTCCTAGTGCTTTCCTGGCTCTTGATGCAGAAAAGGCCTTTGATAGGGTTCATTGGGGATACCTGTCAAGGACGCTTCTTAAATTTGGTCTATCGGGCCTAATACACTCGGCGATTATGTCATTATACTCTAATCCCACGGCCAGAGTTTATTCCTCTAGCATGCTATCTGACCCTTTTAAGCTCTCCAATGGCACTCGCCAAGGCTGCCCACTCTCTCCGATAATTTTTTCCCTAATTATTGAGCCGTTGGCAGAGTACATCAGGTCTAACAAGGAAATAAAGGGCATTGTAATTGGCTCTGAGAGTCATAAAATAGGTCTCTTCGCTGATGACATTATTCTTGTGACCTCTAATCCAGTGGAATCCCTACCTGTGATTCAATCTCTACTATGCAAATTCGGTAAAACCTCCTTTTACAAGGTCAACACGTCCAAATGCTACGCTTTAACACTTAATATGGCCAAAGGTGAAAAGTATAAATTGCAAAATATATTCCCCTGTACCTGGGATCCTCCCTCAATCACTTATCTGGGTGTACAATTGACTGCCCATCCCGATCCCGCAGAGGTTCTTCAATCAACTGGACAACTCCCTCAGGAGATTTGTCTGGGGAGGTAAGAAGCCCAGGATCGCGCTAGCACACCTCTATAAACCTAGACAGCTGGGAGGAGTTGGCCTACCTAACGCGCAATTATATTACAAAGCTGCAATTTTAGATCAACTACGCTTCTGGTTCTCCTGCCAATCAGATAACAAATGGTCGGACATTGAACGTGCAATTACTTCCGGCCACAACCTCCCGGCACTGGCGCTGGCTGCGAGTTTGCATCATAAACCCGCATTTCCGCAATATCCGACTATACAAGCATCCCTAGACGCTTGGTCTTATTTAACTAATAATCGCTTTGCAGATGTCCCCATCCAGACCATACAAATTCCATTAGCGACGTACAATTATCTTATCCCAAATTTTACGGCCCAACCATGGATGAGGGGGGGGCACATTACTCTGCACCTCCCCAATCTGAGCAGAGTGCAGTAGACAGGTATAGACTATTCCAAATACAACACTACTCACGAACTAACCCTAGAGGGCCCATCAATATTCCGCAAAACCTTTGGAACTTCCTTCTAAGCAAACCCTCCTGCAAACATAAAGGGATATCCCTTTTCTACAAATTTTCATCCCCTCTCTATATTCAGTCAAAAAGCCCTAATATGTTAAAATGGGAACACGAATTGCAAGCAGAATTTCCCTTACATCAGTGGCACGAGGCGATAAAATATAATGGGAAGTCATCGGCGTGTGTAGACCATTGGGATAACGCACAGAAACTGCTACATAGGTAGTATTTAACTCCTGTCCGACTGCATAAAATGGACAACTCTATTTCATCACTTTGTTGGAGAAACTGTCTCTCAGCAGGTAGTCTGCTCCATACTTTCTGGAATTGCACTGTCTTACAACCTTTGTGGGCAGAGGTTCAATCTATAATGAGGACAGTCGCAGCAGTCAGTCTCACAATTACCCCTGCTCTAGCCTTACTGAGTTTAGGTATTGAAAATTTCCCGCCGCTCACAAGGAAGGTTGTCATCCACATCCTGTATGCTACACGCATATCTATAGCTAAGAACTGGCGCTCGCAATCACCCCCTAGTATCGCAGAGGTGGCAGCAAGAGTGAACTCACAGTACACCATGGAAAGGATGCTAGCCATATACAGAAAGGAGATCTCAATCCTTTCATAAACATTGGGAGGTTTGGAGGAAGTCTAAATATGCCCCCTCACATTTATGACCACATATGTATGTTGTCACGATTCTTTAATGGTTAAATATCTCAACGTCTTATGGTGGTAGGGTATGGTATGGTATGGTATTCTCTTCTATTCCATTGAAAGATGGTTATGTTTACGGTTGTTTATATCATTCAATATCACTGTTTTAAAGTTCTATAGTCTGTTCAGTTTCGATCATTATCAAGGTGAGGAAATCTTACTGAACGGAATTGCTTCGGGGGCCCTCATTCAGGTCCCGATAAAACTACATGGAATAGACCTTTCAAGTTGCCTGGTCACAGTTTGAACCCACAGGGGGTGACAGGCCCAACCTCCTAAGGAGGTCAATCCATTGAGAATGCTTGTAGCTCATACATAGGTGCTGTATTGTCGTTATGCAAGATGTGATAATACTTTTGCTTCTGTTTTTTTTTTTTTCACTATGTATATTGTGTCCTGTATCTACTGCTTTCCTTATGTATACATGGTTGAACATTTAATAAAAATCTATTGTTTATAAATACCACCAAAATAAAGCTCTATTTGTGGGGAAATTTTGTTTGGGAGCCACGTCGCACGACCGTGCAATTGTCAGTTAAAGCGACACAGTCCCGAATCGCAAAAAAAATTGCTCTGGTCTTTGACCAGCAATATGGTCCGGGGGTTAAGTGATTAATAAATAAAATAATAATTTAAAAACTGCATCTTGGGTTTACTCAGGTTATCTTTGTGTAATATTAAAATTTGTTTGATGATCTGAATCATTCAAGTGTGAGAAATATGCAAACATTTTTTAGGAAGGGGTAAATACTCTTTTCACACAACTGTGTATATATATATATATATATATATATATATATATATATATATATATACACAACATGCATAAAGCCAATCCTAAGATTTTCACAATCCTGCCAGACAGCACATTTAGGTTGTTAAGCAATAATGCTTGGTCATTTCTCTGTCTCTAGCCTGTGATTGGACAGAAAAGGTTTCTGTACAGGGGATCACAAGTTTTATATTAAGACTGATTCAGTTACTTAAACTAGTTAAAAATTAATACATCTATGTTTAAATTCAATCAAAACAAAACTAGGATGCATGTATTTTTATTTATTTTTTAGGCTGCTTAGAATTCAGCTTTAAACCGAATAAGTATGCTAGAATAATCATGTAAAGCAATGCCGCTGATGAAATGCAGCATCTGCCAAACTCAGGTGGCTTCTGTCCCATTTGCTTATTTTCCAGCCACTATGCATACAGTAGTTTGGATCAGGTACTGGAAGTTGGAAAGATGACAATACTGAAACTTAATGGATTTCAATATTACTTCTCTGTCACTTCATATTATTATATGCTTTGTTTAAATCAGATTGTAAGCTAGTATGACATGATACAGGACTCCACTGCCAAAAAAACTCAATGATCCATGAACCACAGACATTAAACAGTGAGTAATATTGAATATTTATATCAGATACATTTTGTTAACTTGGCATTTATCTTGGTCTTCAAATTGGAGTTAGTTGAAAAGAAAAAGAGAAAAAGGCTGGCTTTCATGTTTGCTGATTCAATGCTTTTTAAAAGCCACCACTAACCAGGTTTGTTTTCAGAGTGGTAAAGATTGAATAACATCAGATCCTCTTATTGTTCATATGCCTTAAAGTGGTTGTAAATGCTCACATATACCCAGTGAAGTGAATAACCACAGATGATACACAGGGATGAAAAAAATCCTTCTACATCAATTTTACTTGTATATCTGCAGTCTTCCCCCTTTCTACAACCTTTTAAAAGTGCAGATTGTGTTAAAAATCTTTCTTCATCCTTCAGCGGTACATAGGGAAACATGGAGAGACTGCTCTTACACGTTATGAGAGCTTATTTGAGGAAAAGGGACACACCCTCTCTAAACATAGGCAGATGAACGAAGGAACATGCAGAGCTGTATTCTGAATAGACAAGCTCAGTGCTTATCTCCTTCTAAGCACACTCCCGGACACAAATTTTTTGGTCTTGTGTCAGAGAACTTGACAGAAATTATGTTATTAACAGAGGAAGGAAGCACCAGAGAGAAATTACAGATAGAGTTTTGGGTAACAAGTAAACTACAAGTACAAGTAAAGTAAATTACAGATATATGTGCTTAGTTCAAATTTCACAAATGGGGTTTACAACCACTTTAACATTCTAACCCAAAGAGGATTCTTTTTCATTCCATGTGTTTATTCCCCATACTCAACTGCTGCTCAATTTGCATGCTCAATGAAATAAAATTAATTTATTGTTCCATGGACCTTCAGCCCGGCATCTTCTGTCCTGTTTTTTGACTCTGCATCTCCTGATGCAACATCTGTATATGGCACAATAAACTGTGATATGTGGTGATCAAGACTTTTTGTCAATGCAGGGGTGACTACACAAATGTTGCCACCAGCAGCTACTCTAGTAATGGTAATGAGTGAGCTCCAAAGTTATCACTGGCCTATCCCTGCATTATCAACAAATGTCAACAAGACATTTATTTTTTATCTTGTATATTTAAGGTTCAGGTGCTGGGATTATATGTGATCTTCAGTCATATTCTTGTGAAATAGCACCAATTCCAAATGTATTTGCACTGTTTAAAAATCAAAGTACATTTAGAGCTACTGTAAGTGATAACTGGAATAATAAGTATTTAGTTCCAACATTACCCACAAAGGGAGCATATGGAATAGGCCACAACATAAAAAGGTGATAGCTGCATGCATACATTTAAGCACACAGGCAAATCAATAAAAAAAAAATATATAACAATGGACTAATACAGCAAATAAGCCACAAAGTCAAAAAAAATAATTTAAGTATTTCTATTACAAGTTGCATTTAAAACTGGTCTATAACCAAATTTCTATATTTTGTATGCATTAATAACCCATCTTGTGCAGTGCAGAAGAATATGATTCTGCATGCTTCAGGTAAATGGAACTGAATTACCAAATGTCATATTCACCAGATTAAAATGATACAGTATATGCTGTATATTTTTAGTTCATTCCATAATTAATAAAGTAAGACAATATGAATAAAAACCAATAGTCATTCCTGTCAGCTTATTGTTTTCTTTCTACAGCCGCAATGTGGATCCTAATTGCCGGGAGGCCGTCTATATATGGCTTCCGGCCCCCAGCCACTGGGGGGCACGTGCACGCCTGCCGCATCACTGAGATTCCGCCAGGCACCTGCGATCGGTGGTTACGCAGACAAGGACATGGATCTATGTGTGTAAACATAGGGACACAGATCGGTCACCTCCCCCAGTCAGTCCCCTTCCCCCACAGTTAGCAACACTATGCAGGGTACTCATTTAATCTCTTCTTTGCCCCCTAGTATTAACCCCTTCCCTGTCAGTCACATCTATAGACTAATTAGTGCATATTTATAGCACTGATCGCTGTATAAATGTGAATGGTGCCAACAATGTGTCAAAAGTGTCCGATGTGTCCGCCATAATGTCGCAGTCCCAATAAAAATCGCAGTTCACCGCCATTACTAGTAAAAAAAAAAATCTGTCCCCTATTTTGTAGGCGCTATAACTTTTGTGCAAACCAGTCGCTTATTGTTATTTTTTTTTTTACCAAAAATATGTAGAAGAATACGTATTGCCCTGAACTGAGAAAAAATATATATATTTTTTTTTAATTGGGATATTTATTATAGCAACAAGTACAAAATATTGTTTTTATTTCAAAATTCACGCTCTTTTTTTGTTTAAAGCGCAAAAAATAAAAACCACAGAGGTGATAAAATACCACCAAAAGAAAGTACTATTTGTGGGGATAAAAGGACGTCAATTTTGTTTGGGAGCCACGTCGCGCAATTGTCAGTTAAAGTGACGCAGTGCCGGAAGCTGAAATTTTGCCTGGGCAGGAGGGGGGTATATGTGCCCATTAAGCAAGTGGTTAAGTGGGTTGCTAACATATTTTTAAGGATTTCTGAAAGAGATGTCTCCAGCTACATTTGTGGACTTATCAATTAACACGTACACCATAAAGTTATCACAAAGCACTGTTCCCACCCAGAATTATTTTCAATGGCAATACAGATATCAGTTAAGATGTTCAAAGTACAGTTGCCTGCAATGGAAACCCAGGAGATTAGTAAAGAGATGATTACTGTCTGAGTTGGTGCAGCTTGCACATGTTTTTTGAACTGTTTTATTCAATAAGCATGTTAACATGCATGCAACAGAAATAGAGGTTTATATTTTATTATTTTCTTTAGGCATCACAGACAGTTCTCATTTCATACACTGGTAAATAAGACCCATTCTATTTTCTGACAGCTGCCCGGGACTAAACTGAAACAGGGTACACCTTTTAGGGTAAACTAAGGTTACCTTTCCACAGTAGAATGTTAATAAAGATTAATAGCCGATTAAAAAAAAAAAAATAATCACTTTGCCAATACCATAATTACCATATGTCTGAAAAAAGCTTGTTCATCCAATGTGTCTTTTTACTGCAAAGTACTTTGTTCCTTTTCAAGTCTTTCATGTGTCAGCCTGAAAACTATGAAGTGTTAAAAAGAGCTAAGGCTAAGTATTGTGGATGATCAATTCTAATGAGATGACTCCTATTTCTCAATGTCATTTATCTTTCACATTTCTTTGTGTCAAGGTCTGATGGCTGAAACTTTTCTGACAAGCTGATTATATAAGACGTTAGATTATAAAATTTCTATGCTGCAATTAATTTTAGAAATCTTTGCCAGATCCTTCTGCTAGCCCATAAATAGTATGTTGTATAGAGTTTGACTGGCAAAATGACATGTTTTTGTGATATAATAAATGTCAACCAAGATTTTTCCACTAAACCCCAAGAGGGAGTCTCAGATCTGGGGATCTCAGATAATTTCACTACAGGGTCTTGCCCCCCCCCCCATTCCTAATGTCTATTACACTGGTTTTAGAAATGTGTAACTGAGCTCATTTGAATTGCACTGTATATAGGAATTGTCACAGCTTCTAGCTTATCCATTCTGTTCCCCACACTTCCCCCACCTGTTCACATCACATACATCTCGGGAGACATCCATCTTTAGACCCAGCGTATATGAATAATAGCTAGAATGAAGCTAAACCAGTAGAACAGCAATTCCAATATTTGCCAATCACATCCCGGATAAATTTGAAAAGTTTGAATAGGAGTGCCCCTGGGATTGTATGGATTGGAATGTAATAATATGGAATGCTATGTATGTATATATAAAAATAGAAATATATTTATCAAAGTACAAAAGTATACATATCACAAAAACAAAAGGTTATTAAAACTAACATGCAGTTGGAATTGCCATAATACATATAGACACACTCCAATGTTGACAGGTAAGTCAATATACATATGAGTTAATCAGAGACCGCACAGCCATGACCCAGGCATAGACAAATGGTTTAAGATCACATGCTGTTTTGTCTCAGGCTAGCCCTGTGAGCATTGGCTGGCCGTGCTGGGTCCTGTCCGATGGGATTTGTTGGTGCTTGACCATTCCAATACTACTTCAATAGGGCTAAATGTGCTATAAGTTCATGGTCCGTATAACTGTGCGCAACACATCTGGGCTGGATTCCTCATAATAATTTTTGAGGGTCCCTTCACCTTGCTTGGCTTGTCCTCCATAGTCCTCTTACATGCATACAACTTCTGTTGTGAGATAAAAATCTAAATGTTTATTGCCTATACACAACCTTGAAGAAGGAGCTATATATATATATGTGTTGTAAAATGAATCCAGCGATCTGACTCCGAAACATGACGGTCTCTGATTAACTCCTATGTATATTGACTTACCTGTCAACATTGGAGTGTGTCTATATGTATTTTGGCAATTCTAACTGCATGTTAGTTTTAATAACTTTTTGTTTTTGTGATATGTATATTAATTTTTGTACTTTAATAAATATATTTCTATTTTTATATATACATGCTTGGCATTCCATATTATTACATTCCAATCCGTACAATCCCAGGGGCACTCCCTTTCAAACTTTTCTAGACCCAGCGTATGCCTGCCAAGGGACCTGCCTCCACAGACCCTTCTGAAACAGTCATCCATAACCCAGACCATTCCTCCAGTTGTTTTGGAGCCATCATGTGTCCTCAGCATGAGTCCCTGAACCCTCCTGTCTCTCCCCCTGCAGTGCCACTTTACCATCCTGAGGACCATTTCCTCTTGGTGTGCCTTCTTGTTGCCCTGTGGACTGTTTCCCTTTGCTGTGCCATTTTCCCACTCCACAAACTGTTAATCCTTGCTGGGCCATTCTACTGCCTTAAGGATCATCTTACCTTGCTGTGCCTTACTGTTGCCCTGCAGACTGTATGTTCTTTGCTGTGTCATATTTCTGCTTTATGGACTGCTAACCCTTGCTGTGACTATTACTTTCCAGAGGATCATTTTCCCTTGCTGTATCATATACCTACCTGTGAGCTGTTTATCTGTGCTGTGCAATATTGCCACCCCTTCTGTACACCCAAGCTCCTCAATAAATGACTTTTAATATTTTAAAAACATTTTGTATATTTCTTATATTGTATGGCTCCTGAATTTCATAAGACCAGATATTTAATGCACGTTTTTTCAGAAAATTATCTGCGCATCTACCCATTAAATATACAGGACAACCACCTTCCCTAATTTCTGTGTATTACTTTCTTTCTCGTACATCACGGGACACAGAGCGGCATATTCATTACTATATGGGTTATATGGAGTACCTTCAGGTGTGGACACTGGCAATCTCAAACAGGAAGTCCCCTCCCTATATAACCCCCTCCCCTAGAGGGAGTCCCTCAGTTTTTTCGCCAGTGTCTTAGGTGTTGGTCACGGAATAGCTTTGCTCCATATCCTTGAGATTAAGGGCGGGCTAACCGGATCTGTCCAAGGAGCCTCAGTGCCAAAGTGGACAGTACCCGGGCCCCAAACCGTGGGGTTTTGCCTATAATGCTCCTCTTTGGAGGGCTGGACCCTGGGCCCAGGACTTGGAGTTTGTAAAGACCATAAGTTCCTGTTTGCCAGGGTGCTATATAGGTCCAGGACAGTGGGTACCTTCATAGGACCCCAGGGCCTGAAGGTCTACTACGCTACCCACGGAGATGGGAGAAGATTGGACCGTTTTGCAAAACGTCCTGCGGCATGGAGCAGGTAAGAGGGGAGCCTGCGGGACTTGGTTCGACAGCAGACTCTCCAGGGGAGATCTTAAGGGGGGTAGCCTGAGTATGCTCTGCATTGGCACCATGGTCACTATGTCTGATAGACAGGATGCCCTGAAATGTTTCCCCCCATAACTTGATCCCCCTACCTATCTATGTATGTTTGCTAGCTACCTGCTGCTCGCTGGTTGAAGATCTTTAAAAAAAAAAAAAAAGATCTGTCTCTAGGCTAAAGGGACTCCTTAGGGGCCTGTGTTAGCCTTACCTTGCCGGGATTCAAATCTCCCGCCTGATGCGTCCTCCAACCTGCATTCCTGGGCTCCAGAGGGCGTCTCCTCCTGGGCTCTCCTCCCCCGACAGTCGCGCGCGCGCACGCGCGCATGCATATAGAAAATGTTCGCGCCGTTCGGGAGGGGGGGGGGGGGCGGGGAGTGTGACTGCAGTGTAGAGTGGGCGTGCCTTTAATTGCTGTTATACACAGCAGGCGCGTTCTTAGCTCAGTTCAGAGCTGAGCTGGAGAGAGAGAGGACGTAGAGCTGGCAGCACAGTGACTCCCGGTGGCGAGAAGGGGTACTACATACTGGAGTCAGCTCCAATACTTTTTGTTAAGCCAAAATCCCCTTGGCAACAGGTTGAATGCTGGCAAACATGTTGGGGGTGGGGCTGTATAATATATAAAAGAAAACATACTGAGCCCCACCGGTTTTGGGGCATTAGTGATCCTATTGTCCCCTAAACCTTATTTTTTTGTACTCCTGGCTATAACAGTCTGTTGTTGTAAGCGGAGTTCTTCGGTTTTGTATTATGGCTTCCAAGGATTCAGGATCAAAAAAAATAAAAAAATAAATAAATAAAAATAAAAATAAAGAGAAAAGGCAAAGACAAAGGGATTCCTCCTCTGGTTCTGATAATATGCCAATACTTTCCCCACAGGTTATTCCTATAGGGGTCACCCTGGATAAGCCATTAAGGGGGTCTGGTGCTGAGGCTGGCCCAGGTCGGCCCAACCCTGTGTTATCACAGAGGAGATGCTAGCCGTCACCCTAGGGGGGCTAGAGAAAAGAGGTTAACAGCTATGATCGCTGGCTCTTTTTCTGGCAAGAAGCGGACTAGATCCCCATCGCCAAAAGGGACAGAACCTAGAGGATCTACCACTGTAGAATCGTTTTCAGCCTCCCAGGCGGAGAGTCTGTGGGTCCATTCTTTGACAGACATGGCCCGCTTGGCATTAAATTTGCCATTTCCAGAGCCTCAGGTTCCTGCGGTATCCTCTTTGGGTTCTTTTAAAAGCGCCTTTAAGCAACGCAGTTTTTTCTGGCCCATCCTCTGTTAGAGGAATTGGTTTTTCCAGGATTGGGACGCCCGGACAGAATTTTTTCTGCCGCCTAAAGCTGACGAGAGGGTAGTCTTTATGCACGTCTGCCAGGAAATATTTGTGCTTGCAGGCACTCTTTCCCCTGACCAAGTGCTCTTTAAAAGGGGCCCGGATGGCTCAGTTGGTAGAGCATCGGACTTTGATCTGAGGGTCCAGGGTTCAGGTCCCGGTTCGGGCACTGCTTTTCAACTACCCGTGAGGTCCTTGAGGCCGCATCTCCCGGAAAGCGCCCGATCTCGTCTGATCTCGGAGGCTAAGCAGGGTAGGGCCTGGTTAGTGCCTGGATGGGAGACCACCTGGAAGGTTTTCTGTTATTTACCCTATGGAAAAGACGTTTTTCTAAAGAAAGGGGGCACTCCCAACGGTGGACGCAGCCATCTCATGGGTGAATAAATCATTAATTGGCCTAAGGGGAAACATACATGTTTAAGGTCCCGGTCGATAAACGTTTAGAGACACTTTTTCCAGCATCCCTGGCTACAGCCAGCAGTGGCTACAATTGGAGTTTTTTTTCAGGCATTAAGGAACCAGACAAAACAGATGCTTAAACATCCCTGCCCGATAGGCAGAGGAGTTATTGGATATTCCCAGAGCTCTGTGCTTTGCGGTAGAGGCTATAAAAAGACTCCATCCAGCAGGCGTCTCGTTGTCACTATTTTTAGTGCATATGAGAAGGCTCTTTTGGTTGAAGAACTGGGCGGCCGAGCCCCATGTAAAAGACTGCTGGCAGGTTTGCCCTTCCATGGAAAGATCTGGATAAATACATTCAGACTGTTTCAAGTGGCAAAAGTACCCTTTTACCAGTCAAAGGAAGTTCCGGGGTCCTGCGTTTAAAAGGGCAGCTCCCCCCGGTTCCAGGGCCCTCAAATTTCAGGCAGTACGGTCCTCCTGCGCGATCAAACTTTTAACAATGGATCGCAAGGACAGGCCTCTGGGGATCGGTCCCCGACAGAAGGGGTCCGATCATCTGTGGCCGCAGGCTACAGATTAGAATTTCTAAGATTTCCTCCACAAGGAAGGCCTCAATGCGGGCAGCATTGGATCACCTGCTTTACCAGGGCATAAGGGTAGAGGTACCAGCCCAAGAACAGGGGCTAGGTTTCTATTCCAATCTGTTTGTCATACCAAGGCTCATCGGCAATGTCAGACCAATTTTGGACCTAAAAGGTTTAAATGCTTACCTAAGGGTTCGCTCTTTCCGGATAGAATCCGTTTGGCCAGCAGCCGCCACACTCCAGAAGGATCGGGCTTCTATAGACATAAAGGAGGGTTACCTTCATGTACCAGGTCTTTCAGCCACATCAAATATTTTTGTTTTTACGATTCGCAGTGATACAGCGTCACTTCCAATTTGTGGCGCCCCCCTTCGGGCTGGCTACGGCCCCCGGGTATTCACGAAGGTCCTAGCTCCTATTCTAGTCAGTCCAAAGGATCCAAGGGATCTCGGTCCTAGCATACCTGGACGACCTCTTAATCATAAGATCACTCGCTTCCTTGGTGGAATGCGTAGTAGCCCTCATGGTTCAGTACCTCGAGAGGTTCGGCTGAGTCCTAAACCGGGGAAAGATCAGCATTTCAACCTACAAAGCAGTTGGAATATCTCGGCACGAGATTAGACACAGAACAGAAGATGGATGTTCCTGCCCCTGGTAAAGGTCGAGGCTATCAAGAGATTGATTCAGTTGGTTCTAAGCAAAAAAGAGCCAACTATTCGCCTATGTATGCGATGGCCATGTTCGAGGCAATACCACACGCTTCCACGCTCGTGTCCTACAGGCAGCAATTCTAGCAGCTTGGTTCTGCCCAGTGGTCTGGAAGGCTGGAGAGCGGTCTTGAACAAGTTCACTCGCCAAGGAACTTGGGCAGAGGCAGAGAGGCAGCTGCCCATCAAGGTCTGGGAGTTCTGAGCGGCTCAGCTAGCCCTCCTGGCATAGACATCCAGATTACAGGGGTCCTCGGTGAGAAGTCATTCAGACGAGGCCACAGCGGTGGCATATAGGTGAACCACCAAGGGGGAACCAAGAGTCAAGCCACTCAGAGTGAGAGGAGCTTGGTTTTTCGGTGGGCAGAGGTTTATGTACCCTGCATATCGGCGACATTCATTCCCGAGGTGGACAACCTGCAGGCGTACTTCCTAAGTCGCCAAACCCTGTCGCCGGGGGAGTGGTCTCTGCATCCACAAGTTTTTTCAGACAATCTGCCAGAAATGGGGAGTGCCAGACGTGGAGGTCATGGCATCAGGATTCAACAAGAAGCTAGACAGGTTCATGTCTCGAACGAGGGACCCTATGGCCTGCGGAACCGATGTGTTGGTTTGCCCTTGGCATCAATCATAACTTCTATATGCATTTCCCCCACTGCAGTTACTACCCCGCCTGCGGCGCAGGATCATACCACAGGCTGGTTATCCTGGTAGCCCCAGCTTGGTACCGGAGGGCATGGTACTCACTAGTCCTGAAATTGGCAGCGGGAGGCCCTTGGACTCTTCCTTTAGGGCCAGACCTACTCTCACAAGGCCCGATCCTCCACCCTGCATTACGGCGTCTAAATCTGACGGCCTGGTGGCTGAATCCCTAATTCTCAGGGGTAGAGGTCTGTCTAGGCAGGTAATCCCTACCTTCATTAAGGCTAGAAAGCCGGCCTCCAGGGTAATTCGTTACAGGGTTTGGAGGGCCTACGTAGGCTGGTGTGAGTCTAAGAGATGGTTTTCCCGCAAGTATACCATTGATAGAGTATTAAGTTTTCTCCAGCTAGGAGTGGATAAAGGCCTGGCATTAAGCACGATCTAAGGACAGATTTCAGCCTTATCAGTGTGGTTTCAGAGGCCGCTGGCCGCCCACTCGCTGGTTAAGATCTTCGTACAGGGAGTCTTACGTGTTAATCCTCCGGTCAAATCACCACTTTGTCCATGGGACTTAAATCTTGTTCTGTCAACTCTACAGAAACAACCCCTTGAGCCGTTGGCTGAGGTACCTTTGTTTTTACTGACTAGAAAGTCGGTATTTCTGATCGCCATAGTTTCGGCCAGGAGAGTATCGGAATTGGCAGCCTTATCTTGTAAGGAACCATATCTCATTTTACATAAGGATAGGGCGGGTTTCCGTCCTCATCCTTCCTTTCTACCAAAGGTTATATCCAGTTTCCACCTGAACCAGGATGTGGTACTTCCATCCTTCTTCCAAAACCCACCTCTAGAAAGGAGGGGTTGCTGCATACGTTGGATATTGTCAGGGCCATAAAGGCCTATCTTAAAGCTACAGAGAAGGTTCGGAAAACAGATGTGGTGTTCGTTTTACCGGAAGGGCCCAAGATGGGTCAGGCAGCTGCTTGATCCACCATCGCAAGATGGATTAAACAATTAATCATTCAGGCCTGCGGTTTGAAGAGGTTGCCTCCTCCTTTGTCGGCAAAGGCCCATTCTACCAGGGCCATGGGCACCTCCTGGGCAGCACATCATCAGATCTCTATGGCTCGAATATGCAAGGCAGCAACGTGGTCGTCAGTCCACATGTTTACAAAATTTTATCAAATGGACGTAAGAAGGAATGCGGATACAGCCTTTGGGCAGTCAGTACTACAGGCCGCGATTCAAGCTCCTCAGGATCTGAGGGGGCTCCCTTGATTTGATTTGAGATTTACATTTCTCGTTTAAGTTGGATTTACTAGTATTTGAGTATACCTCTAAATTAAATCCTTCTTTGGAAGATGTCTCCCTCCCCTCATTAAAGCATTGCTTTCGGACATCCCATATAGTAATGAATATGCCGCTCTGTGTCCCGTGATGTACGAGAAAGAAAAAGGGATTTTTAAATACAGCTTACCTGTAAAATCCTTTTCTTGGAGTACATCACGGGACACAGAGCTCCCACCCCTCTTTTTGGGAACATTTTGGGAGGCATACTGCTTGCTACAAAACTGAGGGACTCCCTCTAGGGGAGGGGGTTATATAGGGAGGGGACTTCCTGTTTGAGATTGCCAGTGTCCACACCTGAAGGTACTCCATATAACCCATATAGTAATGAATATGCCGCTCTGTGTCCCGTGATGTACTCCAAGAAAAGGATTTTACAGGTAAGCTGTATTTAAAAATCCCTTTTTTATTTTCATCTTTATTAATTGTAGAACTTCATTAAAAAAATCTTGACATATACATTTTTGTGTGTGTCTTTAACCTCTTAGGGCCCATTCACACTAGCCAACACACTATCCTGCAATAGTTTAATGTACGTGCAGCAGGGTGCTGTGTGATGCATGTTTTTTCACATCACACAGGTCCCTATTTTTTCTTTGTTTGAACCTTATGTGAAGTGCACATATTGACACTTCATGTCACTGCACAGCAGAACTGTGAACTGCACTTGCTGTGCAGTGACATGCAGGGCCATCCAGAGATGTGTGCTATTATGCAAACATGTCACATAATATCACACTGCTCTGGAATGCAGAGAAACCCCACATTCTGTTGTGAACCTGACACATGGATCCAGACATGCAAAAATAAACCATAGATCTAAAAGCTTCCGATGTATACAACTATTTATTAAGCATATAAAAAACAGGCTACTCACATTTAGCCAGTAAACATCGGGCGTATAAATACAACCAGGGCATCAAGTCTTGGATTCAAATTAGGAGGCTCTCAGAGCGGTAGCGAGCGACACACAGCATGCTCCTATCCCCTGGACACGTTGCATTATTCAACTTCCTCAGGAATATCTATGGTTTCTTCTTGCATGTCCGGATCCATGTGCATGGCTGATGTATGAGGAAGTGTATACCATCCTGCTCCCTGGTTTTCTTTGATTGACATACCTGCTTTTTAGATCATCTAGTAATACAGTGGTCTTGTGCTGAGGTGAGAGTAGCCATCTATATTCGGTGGAGGGATCACTTATAAGTTTGGTGTGTTCATTATCACTTTGGTGAAGAATCTTAAAATAATTGTTGGAACTCCACTTTCGTTGAATTTTTCTTTGGACTTTACCGATTTTCACTATATTTATTCATCATTTTTTTGGTTTTGCGCTGCACTGTTTTCTTTATTAATTTATGTTTTGGGCCATCTAATAAGCTGCAGACACTGATCAGTGTATTTTGACAGTGGGGAATCACAGCTGTCAGAATACAATGTCTCAGTGAGGATTCCCCTACCCACCTCAATCGTGGGGATGGGGGATCAGTTTTTTTTTTTTAGAATGAAAAAAACAACCCATCTGTGGCTAACCACAAATTGTTCTTGTTCCGTCTCAAATGAGAGAAACCACTCAATTTCCCTATCAACATTAAACTGGTGGCTATTGTAGTCAGAAAGCCTCAGAAGCCCCGGCTGTCTGCATACTTGAAAAGTGACTGAATCTGATTGGATGATACATGTAATAGAATGCAGTCACTGACACTTCAATTTTGAAACCAGCTTTTGTTTAGCCAGGGGGTGATGACAGGGCCACCTATGTTTCTAATTTCAGCATTAGTCCTCTATGGCCAGTATAAAAGTTGTAGTTTGCAAAACATTATTTATGCATTAGTTTAACTAACGAACAATGCATTCTTAGCTATGTTTCTGTCCTAAATATGATAAATCTTCTGGATCAGGGGTCTCCAAACTAGCTAAACAAAGGGCCTCTTCTGCTGTTCTGGTGGCTCTGTGCGAACCACCGCCTCTTCCTCCGAACTAGATGGGTCACCTGCAAGAGGTTGATTCCATGTGGAGTCGAGGACCTCATCATCCACCACATCGTCTTCCACCCAGTCTTCACCACTGCCCTTTTTGTCGGTCTGCACAATTGCGAAAGCAGCAGCAGTTGGCAACTGTGTTTCTTCATCATCCGAGACATGCTGTGATGGTCGCCCCATGTACTCATCTTGAAACATAAGTGGTTGGGCATTGGTGCACTCAATCTCTTCCACTTCTGGGGCAGGGATAGGTGGATGGCTCTGGGAAAACATGCTAACAGAGTCATCAAAAAGCAGAAGAGACGGCTGCATAATTTGGGGCTTAGACTGCTTGGCTGATTTGCAAGGGGGTAAGGTGAAAGACTGATGGTTATCGGCTGAAGGTGCCAACTCTGATCTTTCAGCACAAGACTGGTTGGGAGACAATGTGAGGGAACTGGAGGCACTGTCAGCAACCCAATCTACTATCGCCTGTACTGCTCCTGGCCTCAACATTCGTAGAGCCGGATTAGCCCTTACCAAATACCGCTGCAGGCTCTGTCGCCTACTCGTACCTGAGAAAGGTGTTTCACTTGTGCGTGTAGCTGGCACAGATCGACCACGTCCTCTCCCTGCAACAGGAGCTCCACCAGCAGCACCACGACCGCGGCTACGTCCCTTATTTGATGTTCTCCTCATATTTCTCAAATGTAGGATCTTGCCCTAAATGGGTGTTTTTTGAATACAATAATAGAAGAACACTAGCTAAGGTGTTAATCTCACACCTACAGATATGCAGGAAAAGCACCAACAAAAAAAATATTTGCACAAAATAATTGTTTTTTTGAACAGCACAATAGAACGCAGTATGCAAAGTGTGTATCTCACACGTACAGATATGCCGGCAAGACTGCAAACACTGGAGGAAAAACTGTAAAATATTTTTTTTTGCCCTACATGTTTGTTGAATACAACAATAGAACAACACTAGCTAAGGTGTTTATCTCACACCTACAGATATGGAGGAAACACTGAGAAACACTGGAGGAAACACTGCAACATTTTTATTTTTTCCCTAAATGGTTGTTTTTTGAATAGCACAATAGAAGAAAAGTATATATAGGGTGTATCTCACAGTAACATATGCAGTGCTGTATATATTTCTCTCCCTATAAGCACAATCAGGAACCTTTCCCTAAACTATCTAATGCAGAGTATGTCACAGGAACATATGCAATGCTGGTGCAATATGCAGAGTATGTCACAGGAATATATGCAATGCTGGTGCAATATGCAGAGTATCTGACAGGAGCATATGCAATGCTGGTGCAATATGCAGAGTATGTCACAGGAACATATGCAATGCTGGTGAAATATGCAGAGTATCTGACAGGAACATATGCAATGCTGGTTTAATATGCAGAGTATCTGACAGGAACATATGCAATGCTGGTGCACTATGCAGAGTATCTGACAGGAACATATGCAATGCAGCTGCAATTAGGGTTGTCAAGTAGGACCGACTCCTATATATTTCTCTGCCTATAAGAACATCAGGAACCTTCACCCTAAATTATCTAATGCAGAGTATCTGACAGGAACATATGCAATGCAGCTGCAATTAGGTTTGTGAAGTAGGACTGACTCCTATATATTTCTCTGCCTATAATAACATCAGGAACCATCACCCTAAATTATCTAATGCAGAGTATCTGACAGGAACATATGCAATGCAGCTGCAATTAGGTTTGTGAAGTAGGACTGACTCCTATATATTTATCTGCCTATAAGCACAATCAGGAACATTCACCCTAAATTATCTAATGCAGATTATCTGACAGGAAAATATGCAGTGCAGCTGCAATTAGATTTGTGAAGTAGGACAGACTCCTATTTAATTCTCCAATAAGAATATCAGGAACATTTCCCTACAGTAGCTAATGCTATGTAGATCGCTGAGTATTGTAATTCAATTTCTGAAGCAGCACAATCCTATCTAAACCTGTCCCTGAGAAGAGCAGCAGCAGCAGCAGCAGAAGCCTTTCCCTACCCTAGCTAAAGCAGAGTGATGAGCTGTGCTGAGTGCCTCTAGCTTATATAGAGGCTTGGTCACATGCTCGGTCACATGCTGCACTGGCCAATCACAGCCATGCCATTAGTAGGCATGGCTGTGATGGCTTCTAGGTCACACAAGTAAAACAAATGCTGATTGACTGCCTGCAGCGCGCGCCCTTACATACCCGAACACCGAACCCGAAGTTACAGGAAATTGTTCGGGTTCGGGTCCGGGTCAAAAAAAAACTAAAGTCCAGTACGAACCCTACAAATAACCTAAAAATGCCTACACATTCCAACACACATGCATACAGAAAGAACTCCAAAATGTTTTACACTTGATATACTTTATCTTGCGTGATAATTCAATATCTGTTAATCATTGGTTTAATAGACATGAATCATCTTAATATTATGATAACTAGTAATTCCTGCAATCATTCAGCTCCAGGCTTACCGAAAGTCATAATTCCATAACTTCAATAATTACTGAATTATACATTTTACATGCAATACTTCTCAAAAATTGCTTCTCATTTTAGCAGGAGAAAATAGCAGACACTGACTGATAGCTTATTACCATAAAGGAAGTAATTGAGACCCATTTACTCCCATTATGGTTTGTAATTTATATATAGGTAGTGCTCTTTTCAGTCTTTCACAAAATATACCGTATGTTCTATTTTAAACTGCTAGAACATCCAAGTTGTTTACAAGTTGCTTGCAATATATAGCCTTAATGAGTCTGTAAATGCAATGTTGATTAGGTTTTCCAGATATTTTCAGAAAAAATAAGGTTATGAGCAATTAAATCTTTCTACTATTTTTAAAATTATAACTGACTTGTATATACCATGAATGCATTCACATAGCAGCTGGCCAAGGCAGGCAGATGCTAGCTTTTCTGAACAAATAATTTAATACATATGGTCTTTGTGGACAACAACTCTACCCCCTCTGGTATTTTGAGGATGATTTCTAAATTGATTTTTTATTTACACTTTTATGACCAGAGGTCATTGAACCTAGATAACAAGGCCAAATTTAGAGAGTCAGTTTGTTTTGGTTATGGAATTGGAATCCATGAGGAACACAATGGGGGTTATTTACTAAAGGCAAATCCACCTTGCACTACAAGCGCAAACTACAAGTGCAAAGTGCAATTGGAATCACACTGAAAGTGCACTTGGAAGTGCAGTCACTGTAAATCTGAGGGGTAGATTGGAAATGAGGGAAGCTCTGCTGATTTTATCATCCATTCATGTGCAAGCTAAAATGCTGTTTTTTATTTTTCTTGCATGTCCCCCTAAGATCTACAGGGACTGCACTTCCAAGTGCACTTTCAGTGCAATTTCAAGTGCACTTTCCGCTTGTAGTTTGCACTTGTAGTGCAAAGTGGATTTGCCTTTCGTAAATAACCCCCTCTAGGTACTGTTGTAATCTATGAATAATACATTTGCATATGAAGATATATCCATGTAGAAGTTTGATGCTTTTTAGGCTATTTTAAATGTTATTAAAGTATTTTTAAACTGAGAATTTAGTGGCCTTCTGACATTTACTATAATAATAATATACACTGTAAATGCAGGCACTCCCATTCAGTAGCTGCCCTGTAATGTATGTCCATCCCCATCATTGGTATACCTACATGTCAGTTGTTTCCTGCTCCCACTGATTATTTTTGGGCAATTGATCAATCCTTACAATTGTTTTAATATGCATTTATTTCACAAGTAAACCCCAATAATTGTATTTTTTAGCTGAGCCTTGTAGTCCACAGGGTATCAGCTTTGTAAAGTGTGGTGTGCAGTGCAGCTGACAGGCTTGAGCAAACTGGCATGTTGTTGCTTGCCTGCTTCAGTGCTCTCCCCATTCCTATCCAAGTGTGCTCTTTGATCTCACAGACACTCCTTCTTAATGACAGCTGAGGCCATCTGTCATCTTTGTCCCCATGTTCTTTGTGAGTTGTATCTGGTGTACTTGGTGCTTGCTGGAGAATAGAATATATAAGATTACCATCTGTATACAAGAACACTAAGTGAATACTTTTCATATGTATGTTCTATCAATGTTGCTATAAAATATGTGTAAGAAATATAAAACAAATTAAAATAAAGTCTGTTAACAATATATATATATATATATATATATATATATATATATATATATATATATATATATATATATATATATATATATATATATATATAAATAAAACTATCTAGGATTGATACTGTTTTTTTTTAAACTTTACATTTTTATTATTTTTGACAAAGTACATTCCAATATAGATCAATACAATTAATTGGTGTTGCTTATCCTATTGCATAGAACAGATAATAACAACATTTGAGGAATGAATAGCCAGAAGTAATAATAACTTTAAGGTACAATATCTGAAGTTTGATATCCTGCTACTGCCCACCCCAAGAAGTGGTATAATATTGTAGGCGGGAGCATGTCATCAAATACTAAAATTTTTAGGGATAAAAAGAAGAAGAAGAGGGGTCTATAGGAAATTCAATATCTTGGTGTATCACTATTCTTTAAGTAATTGGAGGCTCTCGGGTTGTTTATCCAAACATTCAATTTTTTAGAAAATAGTGATAGAGAAATTTTTGAATGCTAACATCAATTCTTATTGGGCCTGAGTGTTTAGTCCTATAATGACATTTGACACGTTAGGAGCTTCTGTGCATTTCCACATGTTGGCAATGATAAGTCCCGCTCCTATTAAGATATGTGATACTATTGTTCTATAGCAATGTGGGTATATATCTAGATTTAATCCTAATAATGTTATTGCCGGTGTCAGTTCTGACAAATTACCTGTAAGGTCTGCAATAAAGGAGGTAATTGAGCTCCAAAAACTTGAAAGGTTCTTGCATTACCAAAGAATATGGTATAGGTTTCCCACTAATTCAACACACCTCCAGCAGATGGGAGAGGTGGAAGGAAATATTTTAGACAATCTATCAGGTACCATATGTTAATATTTTTTTGTGAATTATCCCAATGTTCTATACATGAGGATGATTTACTAGTGATCAATAGGGCTTTATGTCATTGTTCCCATGTAAAGGTTTGTGAGGGGGAATAAGGGGAGAGAAGGTTGTAGAAAAGCCTAATTCTTCTTACTTTTTGAAATTTGTGGTGTGTGAAATATTGTCATATTTCTGTTGGGATACCAATATTGTCAGGAAGGTTTATATTTTTAAGATATGCACATTTGCTGAATTTCCCTTCCCTTATTTTTTTTAAGTGTGCTGGTAGGCAATTATAAGTTTGGAAGCCTTGTTTGGTTCATTCTTTTGTTGATTGGCGTATTTCAGAGTATTTAATTATTCTTGTGGGCAATACGATTTTAGCGAACACGTTTCCCTTTTTGGTTTTAGAATATGTTTCCAATCTATTAAAGTTGATTTAAGAGAAAGGAGGTTTGGAACAATTATATTTTTGCTTATTACATGTTTTGCCATAGAAAGAGTGAATAGGTAATGAACTATAGTAATTTCCTTTTCAATATTCAACCATAGTTTATCACTAGGAGAGGTAAACCAATATTTAATTTGGTCTAATCAAGAAGCATAATGATAGTTTCTAATGTCTGGCAGTCCCATCCCTCCTAGGTCTCTGTTGGCAGTTAGTATTAAAAATGTTACTCTTGTTTTTTTCCCCATTCCATATGTACATTTTTAATTAAGTGTTCTTTTGTTTAAAGAATTTGGAGGGTAACAGAATTTTGAAGAGAGCAGAAGTAATATTGTATTTTGGGCACTAATTTGCCTCTTAAATGCTGCTATCTTCCCTGCCCATGAAAGTTGAGCATTTTGGATTTGATGCAGATCATTATTAGTCTGTTGTAAGAGTTTTGGAAAATGTACTTCATATATTTTGTGAGAATGATATGTAAGTTTTATACCTAAATATGATATAGTTGTTCTCATAAAGTTTTTCTGTTTGGGCTTTGTGGAGGTTCATGAGTAGGATATAACTTTTATTTTGATAAATTGTATAGTAGGACACATTACTATATTGGTCTAATAATTTCTTAACATTATAAAGAGATATGTCAGGGTTTGTCAAGGTTAAGATGATGTCATCTGCAAAAAGACCCAGTTTGTGATCATATTGTCATATTTTTATGCCGCTGATGTCTAGATTAGTGCATATATATTCAGCTAATGGCTCTATTGCTAGGGAAAATATTATTGGGGAAAGCGGCATCCTTGTCTAGTGCCATTGGATAAATTGAAGCATTTGGAGATTAATCCTGAGGAGAGCACCTTTTCTGAGGGTTGGGAATATAGTGACATAATAGCTGAGTGTATGAATCCTTTCATGCCAATTTTTTCTAATGTTTTGTAGATATATTGCCAATGCATTCTATCAAATGCTTTTTCAGCATCTAAAGCGAGTAGGTGTTTTGTTATTTTCAATATGGTTGATTAGATTCACCATTCTTCTAGTTGTTGTAGATTTTTCGGGTGTATTTTTGGCAGGTTGATATTTTTTAGATAGTCAGCTATATTTTAGGGTGAAGGTTGTGGTGTGGATTGATCTACTTTAAGGTTATATAGAGATTCCGAATATTCTGTGAAGAATCAGCTATTTCTTGGGGGTTGTATATTGTTTCATTTGATTTGTGGTGAACTACAGTTTGTGGATACTGTTTTTTTTAAGCTTAATAAATGCACAATTTTTTAAACATTCCTGCACACTTCTGTTTTCTGTCTTTTCTGTCCACTTTTTATTATAAGCTGACAACAAGGCACAACTTTTCATTCACATGTATTTAAATGGTATCTATACACAGTGTACCGTACTGTGACAGTTAAAACCAGTCCGTTTCTATTGCCCTTGTGCCTCCATGTGAGGCTCAGGGACAGATAAAGTCAGCAAGTAATTTTAAAATTGACTGATATTGTAATCACATAATCAAGAACCATGCTGATTGGTTTCCTATCATTAACGGAGACCAGTCAGAATGCAACCTCATAACCAGGAGCATGCAATGGTGTCTCATAGGTCTACAGACTGAGGTCAAGAAGGGGTTAATTCGGGTCTATGATTTGTACTTGTGATTTTTGATGTATCTACTTCTAAGCTTAACCTATTGTATCTCTTTGGCTGATGCTTAACCCCTTAACCTGGCTCTTTACACTTAGCATACAATACATTTGTTAATTAAGTGCAAAGATAGAAACTATAAGGCTAGTACTGTGTAGACATGTGCATTCGTTTTCGTCCGAATGCATTTTCGTCCGAATTTCGGGTATTTTCGTTATCATTTTAACAAATGAAAACGAACGAGCAGAATCCAAAATACGAACGATCCGACATAAAAAAAACTTTATTTTTGTTTTTGTTCCTACAACAGTTCAATATAGATAGGACCTTCGACATGACGCTCACAATAGCAATCTGTGTCTATAGAACCTGTGGTCGAATGTGCCTAACCTTAACTCTATTAGTCCAAGATTATTCTACATAGAGAAGAAAGATTCGACATAGAGAGAAAAGATTGGACATTATAGAACAGTGTTGGGGTAGACTATGAATGAATGACGAAGATTCGAAGAAGCAGCGAAAAACATACAAACATCAAATCTGATGTTTCGACAAGCAACTAAACTGTACGATGCTGTGATCGTACATTTCCGGTCAAATGCTCGGCCCATAGGCTATATAAGAATTTGAATGTTGGTTGACTAGTAATAATAATTAATAAATATAATTATTACTAGTCATACAGCTGCTCCGTTGAATCTTCTTAGAACATTCGACAGACACCATAAGCCTTCAATGACAGATTCAGATTTTCAGATAAATGCATTTTTTAATAAAATAAAACAAAAATAAAAGAATTTCGGGAGTAACTAAATAAATGTATTTTTCGGACAAACGAAATTCCAAAACAAAAAATTTTAGTGTGCACATGTCTAGTGATGTGTAGCAATTTTAATGACTTATTCAACTTAGGAGCCAACTATATAGGCAGCAGTACTGCAAGTGGGCCATGTATCTCTGTTAATTCCATGGCTCAGCTCAGCTCAGCATCCCATTGGGGTTGGCTCAGCATCCAATTGGGGTTTACTAAAGACAAATTACATTATTATTTAGCAAGGGAATGTTCACTTTAAAATCGCCTACAAGGAAAATAAAATAAAAAAAATATTTTGCTTGAAGTCATCAGGGCTTCATTAAAATAAGGGAAACTTCTCTTGCAAAGTAAAAATTTGCTGGGAATTGTACAGCGTATTTGCCTTTGATAAATCAATCCCATTGTCTCATTAACAATGTAATACAACAGTGAACTTGTGGCACTGTCTAATCATGTCTAAACATGTGTAAGCTTAAAAATTGTGCTTTAAGACAGGTTTATTATTTAAGAACCTAAAAGATGAAGGAGGTGATAAATATCAACGTGAAACAGAAATCCCTTTAACAACTTCATATATTTACAGCTGAGATAAATAATTCACCAATAAGAGATCCCTTGTAATTTTAGAATAAAATGACTCTGCTTAACCACTTCAATACCCAGCCATAGACAATTGACGGCCTGGGATGGGATTTACCATCCTAAGTGGCCGTCAATTGACGGCCTGGGTATTGCAGGCGAATATCTGGACGATGCCTGCAGCCAGAGGCATCATCCAGATATCCATCTCTTCAGCCGGCGATTCTGCACAAAGTAAGAACGATCATAGCGGCGGTTCCGCCGCTTGATCGTTCTTACAGGCCGCGGGAGGGGACATCCCCCCCCTCCCGCCGCCATCCGGTGCTTCTCCGGGCTTACCTGTACCTTCGGGGGCCCGGAGAACGAATCGTCGGCGGCGGCAGGAAGCATAGAGATGACTGGTGACCAGATGGTCACCAGTCATCTCTATGACCGTCGGAGGACCCGGGCGCGATCTGATGACGTCACGCCCGGGTCCCCGTATGTAAACAAAGCCGCGATTGCGGCTGTAAGTCACCATTCATGAGATCAGTGAATTTTTTTTCACCGATCTCATGGTTTCCAGCCTGGAGGTGAGATGTGAGGTCTTATTGACCCCACATCTCTCCATAAAGAGGACCTGTCACACACATTTCCTATTACAAGGGATGTTTACATTCCTTGTAATAGGAATAAAAGTGGAAAAAAAAAAAAAAAATGAAAAAAAGTGTAAAAATAAATAAAATATAAGTAAAAAAAAATAATAAAAGATAAAAAAAAAATGAAAACGCCCCTGTCCCCGATAGCTCGCGTGCAGAAGCGAACGCACACGCAAGTCCCGCCGACATATGTAAACGCCGTTTAAACCACACATGTGAGGTATCGCCGCGTGCGTTAGAGTGCCAGCAACTAATCTAGCACTAGATCTCCTCTGTAAATCTAAACTGTAACCTGTAAAAAATAAATAAAGCGTTGCCTATGGAGATTTTTAAGTACCGAAGTTTGGCGCCATTCCATGAGTGTGCGCATAATTAAAGCGTGACATGTTGGGTCTCTATTTACTCGGTGTAACATAATCTTTCACATAATACAAAAAAATTGGGCTAACTTTAGTGTTTTGTTATTTTTTTAATTCATAAAACAATTTTTTTTACAAAAAAAAGCGTTTGAAAAATAATTGCGTAAATACCGTGCAAGATAAAACTTTGGAATGACCGTCATTTTATTCCCTAGGGTGTCTGCTAAAAAAAACATATATAATGTTTGGGGGTACTGTGTAATTTTCTAGCAAAAGAATGATGATTATTACATGTAGGAGAGAAGTGTCAGAATAGGCCCGGTATGGAGGTGGTATAAAAGCCTAGTATTGAAGCGGTTAACAATATAACACGGCTGCCTATATCATTCTACTGTGGTTTCAGGATGCACCTTATAGTATGAATAACCTCTCAGTTACTTTGTTTTACTCTATTAAATGACTTAGCTGTCATTGCTCTACTATACAGTGCATTATATACTGTATATATACAGTATATCTTATATATGTTATAGCATTCATTATAACATTATCTACACAGATCAGAGTTGAAAATTCTTTGGTTCCACAACATAGAGCTAACTATAAAAACAAAAGATTGCATTAATGGTAATTAAGTAATGGTAAATGCAATGTTAATTTTTTGCTATCAATGGTCCATCTCATTTAATTTTCTGTCCAGTAAACATAACCAACGATGGTAATAAATCTCTCCAATAAAGTTGAAGTCCCCTTTTAGACAGCTAACACTTGACTGTGCATCCCTAATTGAAGAGTTCTCCTCAATTTATGTTCTGGTGACAGTGGTTTACATCATGGATTGAATCTGATTGGGGGCTCAGCTATAAAAAATGACAGGGGTTCTAATCTCTCACTACTCAAACTAAAGCCAAAAAAATATTTGGGATTTAAATACACTTTTAATACACTCTACATCCACATTGTTTTCCTTTACAAATTCTCTAAAGTGGCAAGGAAGTTATAATATTTATTTTTATGTTTATTACAAATTTAGAACTGCTGAAATGCCATATCATAACAGCCTCATGCATGAAAGTGCTGAGTCCTTTTAACCAATTGCCACCCTGTTCCTGCAGATATACAGCGTCAGGGTGGCATGTGGAGGCTAATGCATGTGATTGAGCCTGCTGCAGTTTGGAAGCATGCAGCATGCCCCCCCTGTGATTGCTGAGTCCACCGGACACAGGGGATCACTGTTACCAGTAACCAGGTATCATGTGATCACTATGATTGATTATAGTAATCAGATGGAACCAATGTAAACAACTATTTCCATTCAATAACAGCTTGTCTACTGTTGTGCTTTGTGATTGGCCCAAAGCAACCACATGGTACCTGGCTACCTGGACCATGTGATTATCTTAATCTTAATCAAAAACAAGTTGTCCATGAATGGTAAACTCATTCATGACAGTTAAAGCTATTGCTTATACAGTACAGTGATGTTCACTGTGCTGTATAAGCAAAAACAGTGTAAAAAATAAATAAAGAATAAATCCCTAATCACCCCCTAACAGTAATACAATGTCATTATGGTGACAACTAACTAATTTGATGACAGGATGTAAAAAAAATGTAAACAAAAAAATAAAAAAATAACATTTGTTTATTTAAGTTTAAACAATGTAATACAAATTATATTTTTTTGTACATACTGTCATAAGTCAATATCTCTGATCCCAACCACACCAGTAATATGATGATGCTGTACTTCACTGGTGGCAGTATGTAAAAAATGTGAAAAAAAAATATTATATTTCATTTCAAAATTTTCCCAAAAATTGTGACAAAAAATGACAACTACAAGATGGTCTAGGAGGCAGGACTTTGTAATAGTGGCTGCAGAATATTTTAGATCCAAGCTCTGTGATACAGTGGGAGATCGTGGCTCTGCATGACACACACAAGGAGAGGAGGATGACTCTGACAGGGGAGGGCCGGGATGACACCCCGACACCCCTTTAATGTGTCCACCCAGGGTGGACCACCCCCCGTTGGTTTGCCACTGTCACTTGAGCTTATTTCTCATCTCATGGCGCCTGGGTGCGGTGCACCCTGTGCACCCGCCCAGGATCCACCCTGAATGAAGCCATAAACATGTTATTTGCAGCTGTAACTCTGCACTGGTTCACATTGGTGCACTTTGACAAGCGATCTGACATGTCAAATCACATGTCATATTAGTGGCAATTGCTGACAATGGCACCATCCTAATCGGTGAAATGCTTCTTTTGTAGTGCTGCACCAATTTTAAAAAGTAGTTTCTGTACTACATTTTGGGATTTTCGGGGAGAAGAAACCTGCACAGATGTCTGTAAAATCACCACCAAAATCGGGACTGACATGCAGGAGTGAAATTGTGTGAGTTCAGTTGAACTACTGTATAATGGCTTTATTCCAGCAGCTCAGTGTGGACCAGGGCTCAATGACATTGCTTGTTTTATCAAATAATTGTAACAGCTGGGAAAACTAAACCTATGAGCTCTTGCTCCTACCCATTGGAGGAAGACACAACACTATATAAATGAGCCAAAATATCAAGACGTAAATGATCTACTTATCTTACAGCTACTAAATTTGTACACACATCTAAGAAGTTCCTTAAATAGTTTTTGACAACTGAGAAAATCTGTTTGTTGTTTGAAATTAATGTATTTTGAATCTAAATAATGTGCTGAAATGTGAGCATGTTTTCTGGTAAATTATATTTTATATAAACCATACTCTTTCCTTAAGATAGTTAAGTTGTGTGTAACATAAATTCTAACGATGAGCCTGTACGCATGCATGTTACCACATGCCGTAATGCTATGCACGGCAAAACACATTAGGTGTGTTGGCGACATGCAGTATCATTCATTTGATTGACAGCCAAACATACCTTGTTGATGGACTTTAGTTGTTAGGTGGTTGTAAGAGCAGTTGTTGTACTTCATACAGGCCCATTGCTCTTTTGAATGTCGATTTTAAGATTTTGACAATGCTCATCTCCATGTGATTATAACCTTTGTTGTCTAACATTATTAATTCAGATCACACAGGGTTCATGTCTGGTAGGGCTACCGATGTGAATTTAAGGAGATTATATAACTATATGCATGTCGTACATCTTAATACAGGTTATATTATTGCCTACCTAGACATACAGTGGGGATCGAAAGTTTGGGCACCCCAGGTAAAAATGTGTATTAATGTGCATAACAAAGGAAAGATGGAAAAATCTCCAAAAGGCATCAAATTGCAGATTAGACATTCTTATAATATGTCAAAAAAAGTTCGATTTTATTTCCATCATTTACACTTTCAAAATTACAGAAAACAAAAAAATGGCGTCTGCAAAAAGTTTGGGCACCCTGTAGAGTTAATATATTGTACTGCCCCCTTTGGCAAGTATTACAGCTTGTAAACATGTTTTTTAGCCAGCCAAGAGTCTTTCAATTGTTGTTTGAGGTATCTTTGCCCATTCTTCCTTACAAAAGTCTTCCAGTTATTTAAGATTTCTGGGCCGTCTGCTCTTTTAAGGTCTATTAATAGATTTTCAATTATGTTGAGGTCAGAAGTTTGTGAAGGCCATGTCAAAACCTTCCGTCTCAATCTCATCGGTCCACAGAACTTGTTTCCAAAATGCATCAGGCTTGTCTTTGTGTTCATTTGCAAAGTTCAAACGCTGATTTTTGTGGTGAGGACGTAGAAGAGGTTTTCTTCTAATGACTCTTCCATGAAGACCATATTTGTACAAGTATCTCTTTATAGTGGAATAGTGTACCGCAAATCCAGTGTCTGCCAGATCTTTCTGGAGGGATCGTGCAGTCAAACGTGGGTTTTGAATTGCTTTTCTCACAATCCGGCGAACTGTTCTGTCTGATATTTTTCTTGGTCTTCCAGATCTTGCTTTAACTTCCACTGTTCCTGATGACTGCCATTTCTTTTTTTTTCACAATCAAATACATTTTATTGAGAAAAATAGTATAGGTACAAAAGCATTGTACAGGGTATAACGAATGAAACATCAAACAGTATCAAAGGTAGAGCTCTTTATAACAAATGAATGACAAAGTATTATAATTATTATTCGGAACACGCCTTTACATGAGTGAAGAATATCACACTGAAACTCAGGGTAAGGGGGGGGGGGTGGCAGGGAAGAAGCAGAGGCGAGGGGTGTAGAGGGGCAGTGGAGGGGGAGGGGGAGGGATGGGTGGAAGGGTAGTGGTGTTGCTCGAGATAACGTACTTTGGTCTCAGCTTTGGTGGGGAAGCCAAGTAGGTCCTACAGGGGTAGTCGGATTGCTAGGGAGTCATAAGCATGCCATTTCTTAATTACATTCTGAACAGAGAATATTGACATCTGAAAACGCTTTGCTATCTTCTTATAGCCTTCTCCAGCTTTGTGAGCGTCAACTATTTTCAGTTTCAGTTTTCTAGACAACTGCTTATAAAAACCCATGGTGCTGATTGTTGGGGCAAGGTCAGATGAGTCTGGGCATTTAAAACTTTTGAGATTGACATCACCTGGTCTTCCCAGATGATGACTGAGAACAATCCATGACACGTGCAGGTCTTAGCTTTGCAAAGGGGGCAGTGCATGCTTTAAATTCTGCAGGGTGCCCAAACTTTTGCAGACGCCATTTTTTTGTTTTCTGTAATTTTAAAAGTATAAATGATGGAAATAAAATCTAACTTTTTTGACATATTATAAGAATGTCTAATCTGTAATGTGATGCCTTTTGGAGATTTTTCCATCTTTCCTTGGCTTCGTTATGCACATTAATACAAATTTTTACCTGGGGTGCCCAAACTTTCGATCCTCACTGTAGAAAAGGCTTTTGATACATTGGAGTGGCCTTTTTGTGGGAAGTACTCCACAGAATTGGCTTTCCAATGGTTTTAACCGCTATTTCTTTGTTTAGGTAAACTCGGCAGGACAGTCTTCACTCTCCAACCCTTTTTGCTATTGCTATGGAGCCTGTGGCAGAGGCTATACATACTGTACCTCCCCCTATATTAAGGGATTACAGATTGGTTTGTTGGAGGAGAGGATAGTCTTGTACCCAGATGACCTTTTACTATTTTTAAATGATGCTGGACCCTCTCTCCAAGGGGCTTTAAAGATATTGGACCTTTTTTCAATAGTCACAGGGCTGAAGGTAAATTGGAGCAAGTCCTTGCTGTTTCCAATAGATATAGAGTCCCGTAGTACGGCTTTGGATATTCCATTGCAATGGGTGGAGAATTTCAAATACCTATGAGTTGTAATTTCCCACCAAGCTTCTGAATTAATTTCTTTGAATTTGATGCAATTCTGAGGGATATTGGGTCAAAATTGAAAGTATGGAAGTCTTTACCATACTTTACCACCTCTAGTATACCTGCAGTCATTAGCCTTCACAATTCCGTTGCTTCCACAAATGCAACCTTTAATGCTCAGATATGTGGGATATAAATGGAGGGTAGGAGAGACAAGGAGGCTTCCAATGTTGTACTACATTTTAAAATAAATATAAGTTTATTACTCACTATGTATATGGACTCTTACATGTAAAGAGTTAAAAACAAGGAATAACAAAGATCATGGTGTTTTCCACGCTGCCTTACGTCACTTACAGTTTACGTCAGCCAATCCTTATGTGTTGCATCACTCCTCGTGACTTCTTCAGAGTCCTCTCAAGTGATTACTGATTGGACATTATCTACTTTCTCTACACTTATTTCAACTTTTAATGTTCCAAGTTCCCATTTATTTTGATATTTCCAGCTTCTTCATACTTTTGTCACACAGTTTTCACAGGATAGTTTAATGATTAGACACTCTACTTTAGAATTACTACTCAGGTCTGAGAGTCTGGATAAGTCTACCTTGAGATTGTATTTGCATCTGACATTCATTTCTATCCTGCCATTAGAGGCTCTTAAAGCTAGGTGGGTGCAAGATATACCAGATTTAGATATGGAGGATTGGAGGGGTGTGTGGGATTTCCCATTATGATCTTTGGTATCTTTGAGAGATTGCATGAATCAATATAAAGTGGTACATAGAGCATATATCACGCCATATAGACTTCAAAACATAAACAATGGGTGCTCTTCAGAGTGTTGTTGAGGTGGAGTAATTCAGGGGGATTTTAGACACATTTTCTGGACCTGCCCATATATAGTTACTTTTTGGGTGGAACTGGTGGATTTATTGAACTGTATTTCTTCTGCTTCTTTACCGGTCTCAATGTCTGTCTGTTTCCTGGGTCTGGTACAGTTCATTGAGGGAACCATGAATGCCAACATGTACTATGACTTACTGAAGCAAAGCATGATCCACTGCCTCCAGAGACTGGGGAGCAGGGCAGTATTCCAACACGATAACGACCCCAAACACACCTCCAAGATGACCACTGCCTTGCTAAAAAAGATGAGGGTAAAGGTGATGTCCAAGCATGTCTGCGCATACAGCTGCCTGCCAATCTATTTATAGCAACCTCCCCAGGCAGAAATTTCTGGCTGCTTTTATCTGATGTGTCTGAGAATTTGTCAGGATTTATCAGGCAGATAACAGAGGAACGGGTCAAGAGAGAGTTGTGGGACTTGGCTCTTTGAGATAACAAGACACTGCAGATATATGTTCCCAGCTCAAATTTCATGAATTGGGTTTACATCCACTTTAAGAAATTTTTTGTATTACAGTGAAAAACTTTCTCTGTGCAGCTCCCCTCCCGAATCCCCCCTTATACATACCTGAGCTTGATGTTAATCTAGTGCTGTGCCCAAGAGCAGCATCAGTGTTCTCTCCCTCCTTACTGGCTCTGAGGCAGCAGCAGAAATCATTTAAGAGGGATAGGGGGGGGGGGGCAATCTGTACTGTGTGTGTGTCAATGGATTTGCTACTGCAAAGCAGAAATCTGAATTTGGGTATGTAAAGGGCAAAATGGCTTTCCCTATGCAAACATATACAATAACTGCAAACTATATGTACAACTGAGGTTTTCAAAACATTAACACTCATTGCTTAGATTTATTTATTTATTTGGTTTCTTTTGCATGTGTATCTAAAAAAAATAAGAGAATACATTTGATTTATTAGAATGTGTTGAGGATATGAATGTTTGTAGGAAGCAGATGGTATTCTCTATAAATTAACAAACACACAAACAAAAACAAAACCTGGAAGTGACTTGAAAATGCTTACATTCTCTTTGTGAGGACCAGCCTGGGTATCTTCCAGCAATCATTTATTGTAATTTCACTGATAGTTACTCCTAATTATTCATTATACTAACAACTCTATCAAAATAGCTTTGGGCATCATATTCAAAAAAAATTAGGGGAAAGAAAGTAGCCAAATATATTAACTGGTAACAATAAGTACCATTTATATTTAAATCAGTATTATAGTATCCATCAGAAATAATTACTGCAATATCCAGAAAATTGTAAGTGACACTATAGTCACCAAAAAAGAAATATAAAATATAATATACTGTGCATATTTAAGAAAAGTGGGACTGCAATAGTTATAGTTTAGGAGTTGTAAAGGCAGAAGTTTTTAATATTTTTTTTTAATGCATTCTATGCATTAAGATAAATACCCTTCTGTGTGTAGAAGGCCCCCAGGCTCTCATCAGCGATATCCATGAGTCCATCAGCCATTCTGGACTCATCCCTCCTGATTGGCTAAGACAAACCATTGGCTCCCATGTCTCTCAATCAAAGTCAGTTAGTCAATCAGGAGAGAGGGGGAGGGCCAAACTGCAGCTTCATGTCTATATGGAAACACAAAGCTACAGCTCGGCTCAGGTGACCCCATAGCAAGTTGCTTGCTGTGGGGGCACTCAACAGGAGGGAGGCGCCAGGAGCATTGAAGATCAGGATTTGGGTTGCTCTGTCAGAAAACCACTACACAGAGCAAGTATGACATATTTTTTTTTTTCAACAATATTTTGCTATTACTTTAAAGTTTAGAACATGTTAACTATAACTACTGTATTTGCTGGCGTATAAGACTACCTTTTACACTTAAAAAAACTGGCCAAAAAGCAGGGGTCATCTTATACGCCGGGTCAGCTGCTCGGATGCCTGCTGGATGTGCGGTAATACTGTATGTAGCTTTGGCTACATACAGTATATACCGCTTAGCCAATTCCAGTGAGTGATGTATTCAAATGAATACAGAGCCTGCTCGGATTGGGGTAACAACCTCTGGGGTAACAACGGCTTTGAGAGTCAGAGAGGCGTGGGCTGATGATGTTACAGCCTCTGCCAATCCAAGCAGGCTTTGTATTCATTAATAGAATACATCGCTTGCCGTGATTGGCTCCAGCCCCAGCAAGAATGAAAAATATGGCTCCAGAAGAAAGAAATATGAAGCACCAGAATGGGGGTCATCTTTTACGGTGAGTACAGGCAAAAAATCTTAAACAAAATTGTAAGATTAGGGGGTCGTCTTATACGCCCGGTCGCCTTATACGTCGGCAAATATGGTACATTTGAAAGAAAGTCAAACACAAAACGTTGCTGCTATAACACTATTCACACAAGGCACATTCCTGCTTTTATAATAGGTAGAGATAGACCAGAAACTACAGATAACATGCTCCTCATTTCCACAGTTCAAAAATGTACAAATCAGGGTTGGAGCAAATAATGAGAGAATTTATTTTTTATTTTTAAGGGAACTGTGTGGTAAAGACAGGCTGGAAATACTGTGTAAAAATATGCTACTAAATTATAGATACAGTTTATCACAGCATCAAGCACCTGATTTATGAAATGGGAAATTATACATGGCCAAAGTCTGTATTGACAATTTTTTTAGTAATCCTTTGACCCTATAAAGCTTGCCAAAGGCATGAATGCAATGAGCAGCATGAAATCAAATATGCCATATTGTCTGGCATCTGTTCCTAACTCTATTTGAAGTCTTCATATAAAGTACAAAGAAATGTCAGCTTTGAAATTCTCTGCATAGATAAAACTGACGGATGATCACCTTTTGTTTGATTGAATTTGCATTCAGAATTTTCACTTATAAAATAAATTGCTGCCTTGATTCAGTCAGTTTCATTTTCACATACATGCTAAATTTACAATTTTGCAAAGCCAGAAAATCTTTATAGGAACAAAGATAAAGGGGAAAAAAAAACTGTCACAATAAAATTTCAATGTGTCTAATTCAGGCCTCAAAATTTCAAGTCCTGAGCTACTAGCCAGGCCTCAAGAGTTACTCGCCACCAATTGCCCCACCTAATTCATACACTGCCCTGCGCCTAATTGCACCCGTAAACACGCCCTCGTAGATTATCTCATGGAATGACAATGTTAAATGTTTTATGCAGAATCAAGTTACACAATTAAATATTACCAACAACTACTTTAACAAAATGGGACAGAGCACTGGGGGCAGACCAGAGGGACAGGGCACTAGAACTGGGTCTCTTCCCCATTCTCTTGCTGTCTCCTCTGCAACTCCCATCCATCCTCTCTCTCTCTCCCCCCCCTCTCCTGTTCATCTCATCATCAGGAGCCTGTGTGCGGCTCCACTTTTGCATGTCCCCGTTTTATTCAGGCTGGCAGTGAGGAGAGGTGGTATGAAAGCATAATGTGCAGTATTTTGAGCACTTGGGACAAACCCCACTTTCATGGAGAAAAAAAAATATAGCAAATAAAAATATTATAGTATTTGTTTTTGCTTTACAATGCATATTGCATGTTTTTGTTATTTAAAAATGCCTTTCCTTTTTAAACTTCAGCACTGTAATTTTCTGTAAAATGCAATATGGCATCATGGAAGTGTTATGTACACAGTTGATGTACAGAATGCCTCAAGAAATTTAATTTTAGGCATAATTTGCAACAAAAATATAATTTGTCACTTCCAAAGGAATGCAGATACAACATTTTTCATCAGTACCTAGATGGTGCACCAGATTAATAAAGTTATCTAAAAGACATAGTAGAACAACCAGCTTTTACTTCAGAGCACAAACAGCTACCAATATGCAACAAAGTCTGTTAAAATCATTGCAATGTACATTGATTACTCTTCACCTGCTTCCCTCCTGGCCTAGACTGATGACTAATGACAGCCAAGAGGGAGCACTGCGGTTCTGGGTGGACCTCATATAACATTCTCCCAATCATGCTTCTCACGTGCACCTTAGGGGGCATGCATCAGCACAATCTGTCACCCACTGTGTTCACCAAATGCAATCTTTGTACTGGTCAGGCCCAAATACCATGTGACCAATCACATGACAGTTGTACTCAATGAATTACTTTCATTCATTGCCACTCAGTGTGAAATATTGTGATGATTCCTTTAATTGGTCACAGTGATCACATAGTACAGACATGGCCAATCACAGTACATCTGTACCATGTGATAGCTGTGGTCAATCACAACTATCACAATAGTACACAATTAGTGGCTATAAATGAATCAATGTCATTCATGAAATGGATTGCTTATAACAGTAATTATCACTGTTATAAGAAATCATAGAGTAAAAAAAAAAAAAAAGATTCGGATCACTTGCTCAGAGTAGTTCAATGTCAATGTCGTCAAAAAAGAAGTGAAAATCACTTGCACAAAGGTTAGGTGAAATAATTGAGGATAGCTGCTGCTCTTTAAAACGTAAATAAATACCTCTGAGATCTTTCCCTCTCTACTCTCTAGTAAAACAGTTTATATATATATATATATATATATATATATATTTATATTAAAAAAATATGAATCCCCAAAATATACTATACATATAAATTAATACACATTTAATGCAGTACTTAATCGTTTGTATAAGTATTAAAGTGCAAAAAAGTACATAAAAAAGTGCAAGTGTTCGTAGTGCCTGTGTGCCTATGCTACACAAATAATATATCTTCAAGTATAAAGATAAGAAAGTGTTCTTGTGCACGTAAACTTCCTCCACACCAATCCACCCTGTTCATGCACCCCAAAGAATTTGAACTCACCTACTGGAGTTGACCGCCTTTGGTATACTAAGGCTTTAAACTGCTGCTTTCATAAAGCTATCACCAATATGCCAATACTGGCACCTGGATTGATCTGCCAGTGTACCAAAAGGCAACCAACTCTTATTTTTTGGTACATTTCTGTCTTATTCTAGTGTATTGTCCTCTGATTATGCTCTTAACCCATTTAGGGTGATGATGGCTATTGGGATATACCTATTTCTATCAGTGTCTTTAAAATGTGTTTAGGTACCGTACAAAGTTTTCCTTCTGACACAAAAATATTCAAGTCTAGAAAGATAACTCACTGATAGTGCCTAGTCTCTGTAAACTTGATTGCATATATATTGCTATTACTATGCAGCATAAATTGGTCAAAATCTTCAGGTATGCCCTCTCATGCAATGAGGATATCATTAATATACTTCTTAAACACTTTTAATTGTAGCAGACTCCAACCATAAATGTCCTCCAACTCCCATTTATTAAGGAATATGTTGGCCACATTTGGGGTGTACTTAGTGCCCATTGCAACTTCCTTGACTTGAGTAGACATTTCCTTATCATACCAAAATAAATGTTTACCCATTTTCCATTTTCAAGGCTTCTAATATGAACTTCCTCTGTTTTCTCTTTAACTTTTCAGACCCATTTGACTGCTGTGATCCCAGTTACTTCCCCAGAGTAGTACAGTGTCACTGTGGTAACACTGCACTGCTCTAGTCACTGTATGTAAAAAAAAAATACCTTGGGGCTGTCTACTTTTCAAAAAGGGGGATATTTTTACTGTCCTGGAACTTAAGAAATTAGACAATCAGGATTGATCAATCTTCAAATGTATATACCATAGTTTCTAAACCCTATAACTTTTCTACAGACCAACTATTATACACTGATTTTAGTTATATTTTACTAAATAAATGTAGCAGAATACAGGTTGGCCTAAATGTATGAAGAAAGGTTATTTATTTGCAAAGTATTAGAACAGAAAAACACAAAACCTAGTGGTGATTAAATACCACCAAAAGAAAGCTCTATCTGTCTAAAAAATAAAAAAATTATTTAGGAAAAGTAAAGTAATTGTCATTTACAGTATGGCTGTGCTGAAAGCTGAAGATTTCCTGGGCAGCAAGGGGGAGAAATATATATATATATATATATATATATATATATATATATATATATATATATATATATATATATATATGTACAATGGGAACAAAAGTTCTTTGTTTTACATATATCCAAACAAAGTGTCAAAAGTGACAGTAACAGAGCTAAACCATGTAACACTGTCAGGGTTACTTACAGTGGTCAGATTTTGATTATATGCATTTCTAAAAAAAGAAAACCAGTTGCTTACAAAATGTTAGCTGAAGTTAGACTTTATTTTGCTTGTTTCCTGTGTGAAGTTAAAAATAAGAATACCCTACCCAAAGGGTGACAATGCTCCTGCATTAACTGTAGGAAAAACATTTTTACTTTGCTATAGGAAGGGGGAAATTGAAGAGATACTGAAGGGATCGACAGGTAATAAAATTATGTTTTATTATTCAGAAAAACAGTATTAATGCCAATAATGTCAATGGTCCCAAAAAAGTGTAAAAAGTGTCTGATTTGTCCACTGCAATATCTCAGTCCCAACAAAAATTGCTGGTCACCTCTATTACTAGTAAAAAAAAAATGCCTAAAATCTATCCCCTAATTTGTATATGCTATAAATTTTGCGCAAACCACTCAATATATGCTTATTTCGATTTTTATTTTACCAAAAATATGTAGAACAATACATATCGGCTGAAAGTAAAAAAAATTTTTTTTTTAATTAAATGGGATATTTATTATTGCAAAAAGTTACAAATATTGGCCCAGATTCAGGTACATCTGCGCATTATTAGACCGGCGTAGCGCACCGCCTTTACGCTAGACTTGCGGAATTTTGCTGTGTAATCACCCTATTCTCGTAGCTTTTGCGCACGAAATTGCGCATACGTAACGTTTTTTCAGAGGCGTAAGGAGGAGTAATACAAATTGGGAAGGACGTGGGCGTGTTACATTGAAATGAGCCGGGGCCCCAATGCAAATGAAGGGCCGGCCGGCTCGCGCATGCGCGCTTGAACGAGACCATGTCAGCTCCGATGTGCACATGCTCACAACTCGGGAGCGGCGCAATCAGTGAAATTGGAAATGGACTAGGGCAGCGTTGTGAACTACGCAAACAGTATAAATAGACACACACAAACGCACTTCCTTTGCAAAAGTACATCCCTTTGTCCCTTCCCATTTAACCAAGTGCTTTTGTTCTTGTTGTTCGTTGCGGTGTGTTTTGTAGTTGTCAGATTAGTGTTCTGTGTGATCAGGTGTTTGTTAGTAGATTTTTGAAAGTGGTTTTTGATAAGTGTTTGAGAGACTGTTTGTTTGATTGATATATTTCTTTTTGTTTCTTTTCCTGCTGTATTTTTGTTTTGTTTTTTGGGGACTGTTTCTTGGTGAGTAGTTTTCTCTCTGTGTGTGTGTTTTTTTGTGATTGGTTGTGCTTGTTTGTGTGCGTGAATTTTGTTGACTGGGACTGTTTTTTTTTGGAAGGATGACTGAGAGAAAACGAAAGCTGAATTTTACAGTTGTGGAAAAACAGATTCTTGCCCGGGCCATTAGCGAGTATGGGCGTTACCTCCACGGCCCAGAGAGTGCCAACACCACCACGGCCAGGAGGAGGGAGATTTTGGATAGGATCACTGACCAGGTGAATTCTGCGGGGCAGGGGGGGACACGGACCAGGTCTGGGATTGACAAAAAAATCAATGACCTCCGGCGTCTGGTCAAAAAGAAGTTGGCCAGAATGCATGCCCATGCCAGGGGCACAGGAGGGGGCCCACCGTGCCGTATTAGCCTGACAGCGGAGGAGCGTGCGGTGGCCCTGACCTTTCATCGGCATGAAGTTGAGGGCCTGTCCGGCTTTGACTCCAGTCCCCAGCCCGTGGTGCCAGGTAAGTTGTTTTATTTTTTAATATCAGGTGTGTAGCATGTGTGGGGGAGGGGGTGAAAGGGAATATGTGGCAAGTGTGTGGATCCTCCAACCTGTGAATGTTTTGTGTCATCCACAGATGTGCAGGAGGGTGCAGGGTCATCTGGCCTGACCGCACCAACCCCAGGACAGCAGCCTAATGAGGCCACCCCAACAAGGCCGGAGTCCGCGGAGGAGGTTCAACAGGAGCGGGACAATCATGAGGAGGAGGAGAATCATGAGGAGGAGGAGAATCATGAGGAGGAGGAGTCCATGTCAGGCACTGGACGTTTGGGTTTTGAGGACTCCTCCCCTCTGGCTGGCAGCAGGCAGGCCTCCCTAAGGGGGAGCCCCCCCTCCTCCCCCAACATGGCTCCCCTCACAAGGGCCTCCCCTTCTCCCCGACCACGAGCATCAGCTGGAGGCAGGATGTCATCCCAGACACCCTGAGAAGGGACCAGTTCCTCCAGACCCGCCATCTGGGACAGGTCAGCCAGACATTGGTGCGGATGGAGGAGAGCCTGTCCTCCATCAAGGATACGCTGGGGAACCTGGACTCCCACTCCCGGGCTTTCACAACCTGCCTAAACGAACTGCAGACGACATCAGCAGGCGTTGGGCAGGATGTGAGGGCCCTTACCCTGGCTATCCAGGCCAACACGGCAACACTTGGTGCTGCCCTGGACAGAATTGCCGTGGCCTTGGAGGGCAGGCCACCAGGTGGGCAGAGATCAGGGGCTGATCCTCCTTCCCCGGTTTTACCCCTTCTCCATGAGTCTCCCCTGAGAAGCCGTGGCCGGGGACGCCCCAGGCGTGGCTCACGCAGAGGGCAGTAATTTGTTTTTCCCCCATTTTTTTTTTTTTCAATTTTTTTTTTTCAATTTTTTTTTTTGCTGGAATTTTTTTGCTTTTGCTGGTCATTTTTTTATTTTTTTGTGTTGTGAATGCTGTGTGAATGTGGGGGGGACATTCCTGCCGGAAAAGGGGTGTCACCCTCTATTTTGGTGGAGAAGGGTTCCCCAGGACCAGGGAGAAGTGATCCCCAGGTCCGTGTGATTGGTGTATGAATGTACAGTGACATAATTGGAGCCTTGGCGTGGCGTTGCTGCTCACAAGTCCAGCATGGTGGACTGGTGCCAATCCAATTTGATGAGGATGTGGGGTGTGTGTGCTAGGGACCACAGTGGTGTGCATGCATGCATTCTCATTGTGCCATGATTAATGTGTATGTTTAACGTGCAAAGATGCCCAATGTGAGCTGTCTCCTGGCTGCTCTTCCCTCAGAAGACGGGTAGCCTCGGTTAGGGGGGATTGTCCGGTTCAGGGGTCAGGTCATCACGTAGGTCAATCTGCAGGCCGTTTCTTTCTGTAAAGTTGTGCAGCATGCAACATGCACCGATGATCTGGCACACAAAGTTTGGGGAATACAAGAGGGTACCCCCAGACTTATCCAGGCATCGGAAATGTGACTTTAGGAGGCCAAAGGTGCACTCCACCACTGCTCGTGTTTGGGCATGTGCTTGATTGTATCTTTCCTCTCCTGGGGTTTGGGGGTTCCGGATAGGAGTCATGAGATGGGGTCCCAGTGGATATGCAGAGTCACCTGTAAGGGAAAAGACAGGAGGATGTTAGTCATGCATGTGCCCCTTGTGATGTGCATCATGGGAGGGGATAGTCATGCCTGCCACCCATGTCACTCACCAACCAGCCAGGTGTCCCCATACACGTTCTGATCGAATTCCATTCGGATGTGGCTTTGATTGTATATGTAGCTGTCATTGCTGGACCCGGGGTGTTTGGCACGGACGTGCCATATGAGGCCTTGGGCATCGACTATCACCTGTACATTGATGGAATGCCAATGCTTCCGATTGCGGTACATGTGCTCTGTCTCATGGGGGGGCTGGAGTGCCACATGTGTGCAATCAATGGCCCCCACAGTCTGTGGGAATCTGGCAATTCTGTAGAAATCTGTCTTTGCCTTCAGCCGCAGCTCCTCAGTGGTGGGTTTGATGATTTGGTTGGCCATGCATCTGAGGATTGCAGGGATAACCTGGTGCACACATCTGCTCATGGAGGACTGTGACATCCCAGCCACCACTCCACTTGTACGCTGAAAAGAGCCACTGGCAAGGAAATGGAGTGTTGCCATGACCTTGACCAGTGGCTGCACTGCATGTGAGCGGTGTGTTGGGCTGGTGATGTCCTCCTGCAAGGTTGTGGTTAATTCCAGGATGGCATGAGGGGTGAATCTGAAGATGCAAAACACCTCAGAATCACTCATGCCAAACAGGTCTATGCGGGTACGGTATATCCTCTCCCGTGCCATCCTCCGTGCCATCCTCCGTGCCCTCATCCTTCTTTGTTCATCTAAAGTCAGTAGTATAGCTATGTGCGACGATGCCCCTGGCATGTTGCCATACAGATTGTTGAGCAACACGTGTGACTGCTGAGCTCCTCACTAACAGTGTTGCTTTATCTAACAAGTAGACTTTTTTTCTTTTTTTAGACCAGATTTTATAAGCTCTAATTTTAGACAGGACATTTTGCTGTTGCGCACACCGCGTAGCCTGCGCTGCCCCAACGTTGTTTTGTGGATCCCCGTAAGTCCCTCATTAGCATATTTGACTAGCAAATCAATGGTGTGTCTAGCGCACTTTTGCGCGGAAGGATGCGCCAGTCTAACGAAATTACGCGGGACAATTTTTTGCGTATCTCGTTCTGGGGATGCCGCGCAACGAAACGCACGCGCACATTTAGACTTACGCACGCGCATCTCCTGTTGCGCAGGCGTAATCGCTCTGTGAATCTGGGCCCTTGTGGGTTTTTTTTCAAAATTGTTGCTCTTCTATTGTTTATAGCGCAAAAAAATAAAACCGCAGAGGTGATCAAATACCACCAAAAGAAATCTCTATTTGTGGGGGAAAAAGGATGTAAATTTTCTTTGGGTACAGCATTGCATGACCATGCAATTGTCAGTTAAAATGACACAGTGCCTTATTGCAAAAATGGCCTGGTCTTCCGGGGCCGAAGTGGTTAAGGACAGACAGTGATAATTGCATCATCATTAAAAAGCTGAAATAAAAAACACAAAAAAATATTCTTTTTAAAATCTCTCTCCTCTGCAATAAATCCTCATCTATCAACAAACATGTCAGAAAAATCTTATTTATAAATAAATAAATAAATAAGTAAATACAAAATAAGCTTAAATTTCTAACTGCACTAGAAAAAAAATATCTAGACACTTATGGATCTTTGGTTCATGTAAATATAGTGTTATTTTATTTACTTAATGTAAGACTACACAATTTGTGAAAACATTTATTTCATTTTTAGTAAATATTAAATGTTCTATAAGAATGTTTTCTTTTTACCACTTAGAGAGAGCAGGAAGCTAGAGTGAGTGCACGTTTCGAAAGGTTTCTGGAAGCTGTATTTATCCAAAATGATTTGAATATTCTGCAATGTAACCAGATGTGATCAACAAAATGAGGTATGCCAATGACACAATTTCTTCTTTCTCCTGTAGGTAGGCATGGTGCCTGTCTGGATTTTCTATCTGCTTCCATATATTTCTTTAAGATATGTTTAATTTCCTTGTTGTTTTAGATGTGCATTAACAACATTAAATATACATCCACACTGATGTAAGACCTAAAATGTACATCCTTGTACAGAGTATGAATTATAATAATGATTATAGAAGGAGTCAATTTATAGGTTACAAGTTCAGATGTTGTTCTAAAATGCACAGCTTATTATAGCTAAAACAGAATGGAAATGTATTACATGAAAAATTGTCATTCTGGTGGTAAAGTATGCAATTTTCCAGCTGTATACCTATTTATGTCTAGTCGATAAAACAGTATTGAAAGCAAACATTTGCCAAAGATGGATTACACACATTCTACAAGTAAGTCGAATCCCTTCCATTACATTTTTATTCAATCAATGGAATAGTTTTAAAGAAAATACTGTAATAACTCCAAGTAATGTAACACTTTTTATCTTGTGTCATGCATGCAAATGATCAAGTGGACCTAGTCTATTCTCCTCAAAGTGACATACCATATTATCCCACTTAGGGTGATATACCTGTTCAGTGATTTCAATTAAAGAAGATCTCCCATTATAGTTTTTGTTATACTTTGACACTCATGTCCTAACTATTCATTAAAAATATATATTGTGGTGAATTACATATGATCGTTCCAGAGTCATAGCAGAAGAATATTAAAGACATTGGCTAGCTATCAAATAAGGTGATAATGTAAATCACTGAATCCAATCCAGTCATTATCACCGACAGCTGAAGAGAAGAAGTAGGTAAAGAGAGCGAAACCATTTTAATTACTTCCACTTTGTGTATGCTCATTGTTCATACCCTCATATTAGAGTGGTGAATCATTGGGTATAGATCACTAATTAAATACAATGTAATGTATTATGTTAGAGAGACATTTTGATTACTGGAGCTGTGGAATAAATAGGCCACAAACTAGAAGATCAAGAATATGATTTACTCTGCTGCAAACATTTGCAGCATAGAACCGGCTGAGGAATAATTATCCGTTGCACCTTAAAAGCCCATTCACACCAGTATGCGGTGTGGCAAACCTGCGTTCCATGCAGGTTTTCTGCATTTCATTCAAAACGCACTGCAGTTATGATCTGTAGCAGATGTTGCACTAATAACACCCCAAACACAGCTTGGAAATGCAGTGCATTTGTCTGCACTAGACTGCATGGTAACAAAGTGCAATGTGATCCAATTGCAGTCCGTTCTGTAAAGTAGTTCATTTCAAATGAATGGGCTTAAATCGCACCGCACTGTACCACTGCAAGTTCTTGTGCGATTCCCTGCGTGGACTGCCCCTCTTAGTGCATGCCACTTTTAGGTGAAATACAGGATTTACCACACAGAAAACATTATACATTTTGCAGCTGATGCCTAGCTATGGCATCTCCACTGCACTAAAACTAATACAAATATACATCTAACATGTTGTGAACCCAGTGTAATTAAAGAGTGTCAGTGAGATATAGTACACCACATAAAATTATAGTTGGTGTTCTTTTAAAAAAAAAATACAACTGTGTTTCCACCCATGTGCTCTTTATCTCCTGTAGAGGTAAAGGTTTACCAGATAATTATGACCCTTTAAAAAGAGTGAGTCGTGAAAATGCTTTTCACAAATGGGTTATGAATGTCAGGACAACCAGGATTTTCCGTTTTCCCCAGATCTTTTACATAAGGCGCAAACAGATCAAAATTCCATAGTGCAGTATGTACCAAAAACTTAAGTAAATCACATATAACAATCTAATCACAGGACAACAAAAAAAAAAAAAAAACAAGATTTCAACTCTCAGTGCTATGGGAAGATAGAAGGCTTACCCACTAGTTAAAAGCAGGTTGAAAGTGCACACATTATATATAATAATCTAGATATACAAATTGTTCTTCTCTTCACTGAAGCATTCCTCGTGCATTAAGAACCATTATAACCACCACTGACTATCTGCTCAGACCTGGCATCAAAGCATAAGGAGAACCAGAGTATAGCATATTTTAACACCCAATACAGCAATATTCTGCAGGTGAAAAGCCAGCAGAGGTGGCAAGGGCTGGTAAAAGTAGTAGCAGCAGGCCTAGAGAGGCATGAGTTGATAATGCTAGAAGATCAGCATAAATGTCTGAGAATAGGGGCAGGAAAAGGCCAAGAGAGGTGGCAGGAGCTGTTGAGATTGGCAGGTCAAGAGAGGTGGCAGGAGCTGATATTGGCAGCAGGACAGCAGACGTGGCATAAGCTCTTAATGGTAGCAGGCCAGTAGAGGTGACATTACCTCACAATATTTTCAAGCCAGTAGAGGAGGCAGGAACGGGTGATCTTGGCAAAACAGCAATGCCGTCAGAGATTGCAATGGTGGCAGGCCAGCACTGGTGGTCAAATGTGGTAATAGTGGCAGGCCAACAGAGGAAGATATTTTTAAATAAAGCTAATATAGAGAATATAATTAATTTTACCTGAAGTCTCCGTAAACATTCACTGTGTTTTTTCTTTAGGCCCAACACTGAAACATCTGTAAGTTTTATTGCTCTTTCATGTACAGTACCTGTCATCGAGAATGTGTTTCCAGCACAATAGCATCGCACTGATTCTCGGCGACAGGGTTACGACATATCGCACTCGCTGGAATAGAAAAAACACATTCCAGCGAGCGCATCATAGAAGCGACGGGGATCCGACTTGGATTCCTGCCAAATCTAGCTGCTGCGTTTGGTATGAATCATGAGGGGGAACTCCACGCCAACATTTTAAATACAAATTCGGGATGGGTTGCCCCCCAGGAGGCATACCAGGCCCTTAGGTCTGCTATGGATTGTAAGGAGAACCCCCCCTACACCGAAAAAAAATGGGGTGGGGGTTCCCCCACAATCCATACCAGACCCGTATCCAAAGCATGCCGCCCGCCCGGTCAGGAAAGGAGTGGGGATGAGCGAGCGCCCCCCTCCTGATCCGTACCAGGCCGCATGCCCTCAACATGGGGGGTCAGGTGCTCTGGGGCAGGGGGGCGCACTGCGGCCCCCCCCACCCCAGAGCACCCTGTCCCCATGTTGATAAGGACAGGGCCTCTTCCCGACAACCCTGTTGTTGGTTGTTGGGGTCTGCGGGCGGGGGGGATTATCGGAATCTGGAGCCCCCTTTAATAACGGGGCCCCCAGATACCGGCCCTCCACCCTAGGTGAATGAATATGGGGTACATCGTACCCCTACCCATTCAGAAGACGTCACAGAAGAGTGGTCAGGCCGCCACTAGTAATTGAGCTAACACGAAGATAGCGGCGGCCAGCCCTGATGGAGAAGGCACCGGAGAGCGCAGAGACAACAGCGGAGAGTGGAGAAGATGGAAGAAGACCCCTTGAGAGCGGAGAAGACCCCCGGAGAGCGGAGAAGACCCCCGCAGAGTGGAGAAGACCCCTGGAGAGCGGAGAAGATGGAAGAAGACCCCCGGAGAGCAGAAGGCCCTCCCTGGTAAAAGAGCTAAAGAAGAAGGGGGGCCCCCGGAGCTGACTAATAAATTACTTTAAAAACCCTGTGTTGTGTTTATTTACTTTTACACTTTGCCTCCAGGTGAATGGGTAGGGGTACGATGTACCCCGTATTCATTCACCTAGGGTGGGGGGCCGGTATCTGGGGGCCCCCTTATTAAAGGGGGCTCCCAGATTCTGATAAGCCCCCCGCCCGCAGACCCCGACAACCAACGCCCAGGGTTGTCGGGAAGAGGCCCTGTCCTTATCAACATGGGGACAGGGTGCTCTGGGGTGGGGGGCCGCAGTGTGCCCCCCTGCCCCAAAGCACCTGACCCCCCATGTTGAGGGCATGCGGCCTGGTACGGGGCAGGAGGGGGGCGCTCGCTCGTCCCCACTCCTTTCCTGACCGGCCGGGCGGAGTGCTTTGGATACGGGTCTGGTATGGATTGTGGGGGAACCCCCACGCCATTTTTTTTCGGCGTATGGGGGGTTCTCCTTACAATCCATAGCAGACCTAAGGGCTTGGTATGCCTCCTGGGGGGAAACCCATGGCGTAATTTTATTTAAAATGTTGGCGTAGAGTTCCCCCTCATGATTCATACCAAACGCCACAGCTAGATTTGGTGGGAATCCAAGTTGGATACCCGTCGCTTCTATGATGGCTTTGTCTCCATCGCGGCAAGTCAGCTCGGCGCTGGCTCCCGCGATGGGGCTCGTAGGTGGTCAATCTTGTCGAGAAAGGGAGCGCGATTGACACAATATTGCGCTCACCTACTGTAAAGCCCTGTACACACGATCGAATATCTGCTGGAATCTAATCCAAAGGATTTTTTTATCAGATATCTGATGAAGCTGACTTTCATCAGTCTTGCCTTCACACCATTGGTTAAAAAGTCAATTGTTTCCAATGCGGTGACGTAAAACACTACGACGTGCTGAGAAAAATTAAGTTCAATGCTTCCGAGCATGCGTGGATTTTTTACCGATGGATTTCCCCACAGAAGATATTTTTTTTCTATTGGTTCTTTAACCATAAGAAAAATTTAAAACAGGTTCTATTTTTTTTCACTGATGGGTAAAATAAACGATGGGGCCCACACATGATCGGTTTGTCCGATGAAAACGGTCCATTGGTCCGCTTTCATCAGACGAACCGATCGTGTTTACAGGGCTTAAGCCAATCTGTGTTTTACATAAAACTAACACCAAACTTAGCATAGATAATAAAAACACAGCACAGAAGAGTCTTAAAATAATAATTATATATAATAATAAATATAGTAATTTTCCAGCATATAACAATACCTGATATTCCCTTGCTAATGTGTTACTTTGTTTCACATTATAACCTTCATCATATAATAGAAATCATTTCAAAATCATAATTGTAATAAAGCATCTAGACACAATTGAGTGCATTTTGATATTACTTGTATTATACTTCAAATGTTATTTTACTGAAGTCATTAAGCTTGAAGTGCTGTAATTACTTGAGCCACATACTTCACAGGTTACTGAACTAATGCCTCAATTTTTCAACACGTTACCAAGAAATAGCTCAATGCACAGATGTGGTTTAGTCACTAAGTTTACCATTTCATTGCATACAGACTGCTTGATTGAAAATAATTTGTTCTGCACTAAGAAATGCATTTTAAAATAATTTTCTCTTTAAAATATTGAATTGCAGTGCAATGGGGCTTACAGACATATTTTGGTAGATATAATATAGGACTTAATCGTAACACATAAAAAAAAAAAATAGATTGTTTTTTTTTTCACTAGTATAGAGATGATACCTTACGTTCAAACAATTGTTTATTGATGAAGCATAATATGCAATTAAATGCTGGATGGAAACATAGACATAACCATCCATGATAAAAGTTAGAAACTGAAAAAAAGCAAATACACCAGATTGGAAAAACAGCCAAAAACATTTATCCTAGCAGATAATCCATAATACAAATACATATTATCTAATTTAAAGCATTGTACACTTTCAAATGTTTTTTGCATTAACTTGGTATCTGTGTAGTTATATTCCCTGTGGCATGGGTTTGTCTTACCTTGATGAGCTCACATGTTGTGGCTACAGTTGGTAGTGTTATGGCTGGCCCTATGTCCATGTATTTATTCAACTAGCTTGTGCCTATTCATCAAAGGGATAGGCAAATTTATGATCTGGGTCACAATATATGCCTGTCCATTTCCACTGTGTTCAAATAATAAGATAGAGATGTTATATAAGTGTATACCTGTAAATAGAAGTGTAGTATTTGACACCCTAACATTTCAAATATTTAGTGATTTGAGTAATTTCAAAGTATGATAAACTCATTAGCCCAAAATAATAATTGTTTGAAGATATTATTTAATTTACCTAAAAGTGGTTCTTAAGCCTAAAGTTTTAGAATCACTAACCTCCCTTTATACCTACCGTGTTTAATTTCATTTAACCACTTCCCGACCGCCCACCGCAGGTATACGTCGGCACTTTGAGGATGGATATCTCGGTAACGGCAGCAGCTGCTGCCACAACCGAGATATCCATCTCTTCTGTGGGCGGTCGGGTAAACGATAATGGCGGTCTCCGCGGCGGAATCGCCGCGAGATCGCCGTTATCGGTAGCGGACGAGCGTCCCCCCCCCCCTCCCGCTGCGCTCCCGCGCTCTCCGCCGCTTACCGGAGCCGTCGGTAGCGGCGGAGGCGATCGGGTGCGCTCATCTGGTCAGCGGGGATGCGAGTGAGGGAAAAAATTTCCCTCGTCCATCCCCGTAGCTCTGCTGGGCGGAAGTGACGTCAAACGTCAGTTCCAAACAGCGTCTTAAAGAGACATTTTTTTTTAAATGTCATTTGAAAAATGACATTTAAAATTTTTTTTTTTTTTTTTGCATTTTAGCCTAAATATGAGATCTGAGGTCTTTTTGACCCCAGATCTCATATTTAAGAGGACCTGTCATGCTTTTTTTCTATTACAAGGGATGTTTACATTTCTTGTAATAGGAATAAAAGTGATAATTTTTTTATTTTTTTTTATTTTAGTGTTAAAAATTGGTAAAATTAATACAAATAAATACGAAAACAAAAAAAAAAAATTTTTAAATCGCCCCGTCCCGACGAGGTCGCGCGCAGAAGCGAACGCATACGCGAGTAGCGCCCGCATATGAAAACGGTGTTCAAACCACACAAGTGAGGTATCGCCGCGATCGTTAGAGCGAGAGAAATAATTCTAGCCCTAGACCTCCTCTGTATCTCAAAAAATGCAACCTGTAGAATTTTTTAAACATCGCCTATCGAGATTTTTAAGGGTAAAAGTTTGACGCCATGCCACGAGCGGGCGCAATTTTTAAGCGTGACATGTTGGGTATCATTTTACTCGGCGTAACATTATCTTTCACAATATGTAAAAAAATTGGTCCAAATTTATTGTTGTCTTATTTTTTTATTTAAAAAAGTGAATTTTTTCCAAAAAAAGTGCGCTTGTAAGACCGCTGCGCAAATACGGTGTAACAAAAAGTATTGCAATGACTGCCATTTTATTCTCTAGAGTGTTAGAAAAAAAAAATATATAATGTTTGGGGGTTTTAAGTAATTTTATAGCAAAAAAAAATGTTTTAGTCTCGTAAACACCGAATCTGAAAAACAGGCCCGGGGCTAAAGTGGTTAAATTGTGTACAATGCATTAACAGGATGTCAATTATTACTGCAAATATATACAATTTATCATAACAGGAACCTGTGCACAGTCTTTGTTTCCTTTCTAGATAACACCTGATTATATGATTTTCGTTTTGACTTTTTTGACTTTTGATGTCATTTTATATTATTAAAATAAAATTCATATATGGATAGTAACATGTCGGGCGAAGTGTGTGTGTGTGATGTCATCACACACAGAGGTCTAGAAAGGAAGGCAGGTTGTGAGATACCATGGCTGGCATAAGTACAGCTTTCTTCTTTAATAAAGATGTTATATTGCACTATGAGGTTTTACCTGCATATATCTTATATATGCTGATGCGGAAATTGATTCTCTGTTACCAAAAGTGCTAGTTCTCACAGTCCATTGCAGCCTGCCAAGGAAACACACCATTGGGAATGTATTGTCATTGGGAGCTCCTTGCCTGGAGTTTGAGTTTATGCTAGTTTAATCTCTGTAATTCGAATCAATTTCTTTTGGTAAGCGACCCCTTTTTTTTCCTTTCAAAGGAGCATGTTTACGCACCAAAGCACATTGAATGGAATTAGTACTTCACTGCGCAATTCATTCACCATCAATTGCACAAAGACTCTGTATTACATCAGGAGATTTTTTGTGTTGGACACCTATTATTAAGAGCTATGGGCCCAGATTCACAGAGCGATTACGCCTGCGCAACAGGAGATGCGCGTGCGTAAGTCTAAATGTGCGCGTGCGTTTCGTTGCGCGGCATCCCCAGAACGAGATACGCAAAAAAAATTTGTCCCGCGTAATTTCGTTAGACTGGCGCATCCGTCCGCGCAAAAGTGCGATAGACACACCATTGATTTGCTAGTCAAATATGCTAATGAGGGACTTACGGGGATCCACAAAACAACGTTGGGGCAGCGCAGGCGACGCAGAGTGCACAACAGCAAAATGTCCTGTCTAAAATTAGAGCTGATAAAAGCTGGTCTAAAAAAAGAAAAAAAGTCTACTTGTTAGATAAAGCAACACTGTTAGTGAGCAGCTCAACAATCTGTATGCCAACATGCCAGGGGCATCGTCGCACATAGCTATACTACTGACTTTAGATGAACAAAGAAGGAGGAGGGCACGGAGGATGGCACGGAGGATGGCACGGGAGAGGATATACCGTACCCGCATAGACCTGTTTGGCATGAGTGATTCTGAGGCCTCGTACACACTATCGGACATATCCGATGAAAACGGTCCGCGGACCATTTCCATCAGATATGTCCGATCGGGAGTTTGATCCGATGGCGTGGTGACGTGGCGGTGAAGCGGCGGTGACGTTGATGCCGCCACGTCACCGCTACGTCACCGCACCAGGAAGTTAAACACTTCCGCGCATGCGCCGAATCCATTCGGCGGCGGAGCGGCGGCGGTGGGGGACGACATGTCTGCTGGTAAGTGTACTAACCAGCAGACATGTCGGGCGGACAGATTCCCACCGGATAGATTTCAAAGCATGCTTTGAAATCTGTCGGGTGGAGAAATCTGTCCGCTAGCCCATACACACGAGCGGAGATGTCTGCTGAAACGGTCCGTTTTCAGCGGACATATCCCCTCGTGTGTACGAGGCCTGAGGTGTATCGCTTTTTCAGATTCACCCCTCATGCCATCCTGGAATTAACCACAACCCTGCAGGATGACATCACCAGCCCAACACACCGCTCACATGCAGTGCAGCCACTGGTCAAGGTCATGGCAACACTCCATTTCCTTGCCAGTGGCTCTTTTCAGCGTACAAGTGGAGTGGTGGCTGGGATGTCACAGTCCTCCATGAGCAGATGTGTGCACCAGGTTGTCCCTGCAATACTCAGACGCATGGCCAACCAAATCATCAAACCCACCACTGAGGACCTGCGGCTGAAGGCAATGACAGATTTCTACAGAATTGCCAGATTCCCACGCACTGTGGGGGCCATTGATTGCACACATGTGGCACTCCAGCCCCCCCAGGAGACAGAGCACATGTACCGCAATCGGAAGCATTGGCATTCCATCAATGTACAGGTGATAGTCGATGCCCAAGGCCTCATATGGCACGTCCGGGCCAAACACCCAGGGTCCAGCCATGACAGCTACATATACAATCAATGCCACATCCGATTGGAATTCGATCAGAACGTGTATGGGGACACCTGGCTGGTTGGTGAGTGACATGGGTGGAAGGCATGACTATCCCCTCCCATGATGCACATCACAAGGGGCACATGCATGACTAACATCCTCCTGTCTTTTCCCTTACAGGTGACTCTGCATATCCACTGGGACCCCATCTCATGACTCCTATCCGGAACCCCCAAACTCCAGGAGAGCAAAGATACAATCAAGCACATGCTCAAACACGAGCAGTGGTGGAGCGCACCTTTGGCATCCTAAAGTCACGTTTCCGATGCCTGGATAAGTCTGGGGGTACCCTCTTGTACTCCCCAAACTTTGTGTGCCAGATCATCGGTGCATTTTGCATGCTGCACAACTTTGCAGAAAGAAAGGGCCTGCAGATTGACCTACGTGATGACCTGACCCCTGAACCAGACAATCCCCCCCTAACCGAGGTTAACCCGTCTTCTGAGGGAAGAGCAGCCAGGAGACAGCTCACATTGGGCATCTTTGCACGTTAAACATACACATTAATCATGGCACAATGAGAATGCATGCATGCACAACACTGTGGTCCCTAGCACACACACCCCACATCCACATCAAATTGGATTGGCACCAGTCCACCATGCTGGACTTGTGAGCAGCAACGCCACGCCAAGGCTCCAATTATGTCACTGTACATTCATACACCATTCACATGGACCTGGGGATCACTTCTCCCTGGTCCTGGGGAACCCTTCTCCACCAAAATAGAGGGTGACACCCCTTTTCCGGCAGGAATGTCACCCCCACATTCACACAGCATTCACAACCCCCCAAAAAAAATGACCTGCAAAATCAAAAAATTTCCAGCAAAAAAAAAAAAAAAAAAAAGACAAAAAAAAAAAAAAAAATGAAAAAAAAAAAATTGAAAAAAAAAAAAAAAAAATTGGAAAAAAAAAAATTTGGGGGAAAAACAAATTACTGCCCTCTGCGTGAGCCACGCCTGGGGCGCCCCCGGCCACGGCCCCGGCTTCTCAGGGGAGACTCATGGGGAAGGGGTAAAACCGGGGAAGGAGGATCAGCCCCTGATCTCTGCCCACCTGGTGGCCTGCCCTCCAAGGCCACGGCAATTCTGTCCAGGGCAGCACCAACTGTTGCCGTGTTGGCCTGGATAGCCAGGGTAAGGGCCCTCACATCCTGCCCAACGCCTGCTGATGTCGTCTGCAGTTCATTTAGGCAGGTTGTGAAAGCCCGGGAGTGGGAGTCCAGGTTCCCCAGCGTATCCTTGATGGAGGACAGGCTCTCCTCCATCCGCACCAATGTCTGGCTGACCTGTCCCAGATGGTGGGTCTGGAGGAACTGGTCCCTTCTCAGGGTGGCGGGCAGGAGATCGGCCAACCCCCTGGTGGTCTGGGATGACATCCTGCCTCCAGCTGATGCTTGTGGCCGGGGAGAAGGGGAGGCCCTTGTGAGGGGAGCCATGTTGGGGGAGGAGGGGGGGGCTCCCCCTTAGGGAGGCCTGCCTGCTGGCAGCCAGAGGGGAGGAGTCCTCAAAACCCAAACGTCCAGTGCCTGACATGGACTCCTCCTCATGATTCTCCTCCTCCTCATGATTGTCCTGCTCCTCATGATTGTCCTCCTCCTCTTGAACCTCCTCCGCGGACTCCGACCTTGTTGGGGGGGCCTCATTAGGCTGCTGTCCTGGGGTTGGCGCGGTCAGGCCAGATGGCCCTGCACCCTCCTGCACATTTGTGGATGACACAAAACATTCACAGGTTGGAGGATCCACACACTTGCCACATATTCCCTTTCACCCCCTCCCCCACACATGCTACACACCTGATGTTAAAAAAGAAAACAACTTACCTGGCACCACGGGCTGGGGACTGGAGTCAAAGCCGGGCAGGCCCTCAACTTCATGCCGATGAAAGGTCAGGGCCACCGCACGCTCCTCCGCTGTCAGGCTAATACGGCATGGTGGGCCCCCTCCTGTTCCCCTGGCATGGGCATGCTTTCTGGCCAACTTCTTTTTGACCAGACGCCAGAGGTCATTGATTTTTTTGTCAATCCCAGACCTGGTCCGTGTCTCCCCCTGCCCCGCAGAATTCACCTGGTCAGTGATCCTATCCAATATCTCCCTCCTCCTGGCCGGGGTGGTGTTGGCACTCTCTGGGCCATGGAGGTAATGCCCATACTCGCTAATGGCCCGGGCAAGAATCTGTTTTTCCACAACTGTAAAATTCAGCTTGCGTTTTCTCTCACTCATCCTTCCAAAAAAAAAAAGTCCCAGTCAACAAAATTCACGCACACAAACAAGCACAACCAATCAAAAAAAAACACACAGAGAGAAAACGACTCAGCAAGAAACAGTCCCCAAAAAACAAAACAAAAATACAGCAGAAAAAGAAACAAAAATAAATATATCAATCAAACAAACAGTCTCTCAAACACTTATCAAAAACCACTTTCAAAAATCTACTAACAACCACTTGATCACACAGAACACTAATCTGACAACTACAAAACACACCGCAACGAACAACAAGAACAAAAGCACTTGGTTAAATGGGAAGGGACAAAGGGATGTACTTTTGCAAAGGAAGTGCGTTTGTGTGTGTCTATTTATGCTGTTTGCGTAGTTCACAACGTTGCCCTAGTCCATTTCCAACTTCACTGATTGCGCCGCTCCCGAGTTGTGAGCATGCGCACATCGGAGCTGACATGGTCTCGTTCAAGCGCACATGCGCGAGCCGGCCGGCCCTTCATTTGCATGGGGTCACGGCTCATTTCAATGTAACACGCCCACGTCCTTCCCAATTTGTATTACTCCTCCTTACGCCTCTGGAAAAACGTTACGTATGCGCAATTTCCTGCGCAAAAGCTACGAGAATAGGGTGATTACGCGGCAAAATTGCGCAAGTCTAACGTAAAGGCGGTGCGCTACGCTGGTCCAATAATGCGCAGATGTACGTGAATCTGGGCCATTGTGTTTTATCAATTTGCATACATTTTTGATTTTATTTATTCATTTATTGCTCACTTTCACTTTGCTTATTTTGCACTTATTTGTAATTTCACATTCGACTTATTGCACCTATTCACCAGTTTAGACAATTAAAGAGACAGCACACCTTTTTTCATTTAGGTTAGTTATTGTTCCAGTGTCTGGGTTGCATGAATTGCAGCAGTCCACTATATATCTGGTTTGAAGCTGAGCACAATATATTTTTTTACTTTAAAGCCATAGCAAGCTGCTTCCTATGGCGGCACACAGAGAAAAGGAGCTGAACATGTTGCATGGGACCCTAGAAGAGGAGGTTATTGACTGCTCTGCGCAAAACCACTACACAGAGCGGGTAGGTATAATGTGTGTTATATTAAAAGGAAAAAAAAAAGCCTTTACAAATGTGTTAATGTTTAGAAAACGTGTAATATTAATATGCTGTGTGTGTATATATATATATATATATATATATATATATATATATATATATATATATATATATATATATAGTATATATATATCCACATTTTTATTCTTACAGTACTCAGGCTAGGATGAAATTAAAAGAGAGAAAAAAGGGAGAGAAAGTACCTTCATTGTTCAAAGCTCACCTCAGGCTATGAAAATAATTCAACAAATGTACTTGTCATTGATTGATTTACTAAAGGTATATGAAGCTTCACTTTGGAAAGAATACCCAATCACATGCAAGGAAAATACAAAAACTGCTTTTTTGCTTGCACATGATTAAATGATGGAAGTCAGCAGAGCTTCACCTTATTTACAAAGCCATTAAGCAAATGCCCTTCCATAGTCAATTGCTTAAAAAAGTGCACAGTCTATTTGTCTTTAGTAAATTAATCCCATAGATTGTGTGTATAGTATTAGAATATCTGTATCTGTATAGTATTAGCATATAATAGCAGTAACCCTTTATCCAAGCTAGTCATATATGGATCAAATTTTCATGTTTTAGCAGGAACCAGCCACATTTTGACCCATGTACACAAGTTGATCTATCTATTGACTTGTGTACAACTGGCCTGCTGTTTTTTTTTTTTTTTCTGAATGATTAATGCTGCTGGCTATAGCCAGAAAAAACACTGATCATTATAGTCTGCCACCGGGGAGCAATGCAGGTTGGGAAATCGCCAATTTTTTTTTTAATTTAACCCGCTGGTTGAATGCAAACATTTTATATAATGTATGGCCTGCCTAATACTTGCATATTGTATTGTCATTTTAATGGGTGTGGGTATGTTTACAAATGCGTGAGGGGGTGGGTGTGTGCACCCTTATGCATGAATGTTTATCTATGTGCAAAGCTTACTGAGAGACATTTTTAGCCAATTGCAAACAACCTCCTGTAGCTTTATTGCTACAGGGTGGGTTGATTGTGCAGCACAAGAGGATCTGCAGGTCTGGGCTGGTGATTTATGGCCGGCACCCGCTGATCAGCTGAGCGAATCACAGAAGAGAGCCCTGTGCAAATCGGACAGTAAAAACCGGCACATTGCTTAGTAAAGCAGCACACAATATATACACTAAACATTGTTAGGCACACAGTTGACCCCTTGATTGCCCCTAAATGTTAACCCCTTCCTAACCAGTGTCATTAGTATAGTGACAGTGTATATTATTAGCTCTGATCACTGTATTAGTATCACTGGAGATGTCAGTGTTAGTTAGTCAGTTCCCCTCTCAGTCAGTGTCAGATTTTCACCACACTTACACAGTCCCATTATAAGTCGCTGAACACTGCCATTACAAGCATAAAATAAATAAATACGCATTCCATATTATATACTATCATTTGTGGATGCTATAACTTTCATGTAAACCAATTAATATACCCTTAATGTTTTTTTTTGTTTGTTTTTTTTACCAAATACATGTAGCAGAATACATTTTGACCTAAATTTATGAAGAAATAGTTTTTTTTTATATATATATTTTTATTGGATATAAATAAAAAATAAGAAACCCAGTGGTGTTTAAATACCAGGTATATACATTTTGTTTGGGTACAGTGTTGCATGACCATGCAATTGCCTGTTAAATTAGCACAGTGCTGAATAGGAAAAAAATGTCCTGATCCTGAAGGGAGTAACATTTTCCAGAGTCAAAGCGGTTAAAATTATAAACCTTTAACCAAAGACAAATTCCTTTGTATGCTCTACATATTTGGCAAACAAAACTGTTTATGAGTCTGATTATTCTATGTATACAGAGTCTGACCATACACACAATATCCCATCACTGATATAAAGAGCATGAACAAAGTATTAGTATTTTTGAAAAAAGAATGATTGTACTTACCACTGTAAAATTCATTACTTTCAATATCCATATCGTCATTGCTAAGTTAACAATCATGGTAACCAATAGCAAAAGGACAAAGAAGTATAAACACCTCTTCCGCCATCCGTAAATGCCCACTGGGTAAAATTGAGTGTTTTCAGTCCGTAGGTTATTTTGTTGTGTGGCCAAAATGTACTGTTCTCGTGTCATCTAAACAGATAAAAAGACAGAAAAATTAACAAATGTGCAGCAATACAAATTTATTTTGCATGTCAATACAAATTTATAAACTTTAAGAAGAATTTGTAAATACGTGGGACTATTTTGCACATCTTTATACACAAATTCCTGTTGATTTTGCTAAAAAGCTTTGCTATTGTATTCTAATGGCCGGACCCTCCCGCTGTCAGAATACGTTTGGCTGCTATAGCTGATCAAATAAAAGATTTCTAGCAGTCAAAGTTGATCTACTGATCGACTCATCTTTGCTGGACAGGGAGAGCCACACACAGATCGAAATTTAGGCAGTCCATAATGACCCTGCCGAGTTTCCCTCTGTGTGTTCTCAGCCTTGAACTTTTGGCTATAAAAAGCAGTTTTGTAGGTGAAGAATCACTTATTTAGTAAATCAACATAATATATAAGTTAATATTAATATTGAAATATTTTTCTGTCATTAAAAAATAAACTGCATAAAAAATAAAAAAAACACACACACACACGTTTGTGCCTTTTTTGTGAAAGGGATAATGATCAAGTAGAATAATTTGAGCACTGTTCACAATTCAGCAATGGGGAAAAATAAAGCCTAAGCAGATTGCTCTTTACACATTCTAATTATTGTTTCTGATACTGCGTTTCTTACAAACAAAGATTTCAAATGTGTGGTACTTAGCTGGAAATGCATTATTATGCACATCAAGCAAACAGGCCATACACATTACATTTTGCACTGACCTGTACTTATTTTTGGCCTTCATTATTGACCTACTCATGCTTTTCAAGCATAAAACAATACATTGCATGCTGTGAACTTAATGAATTCCTTATTAGTACTTATTCTGTGCAAGTAAATTGACTGACACATTCATATATGTATTAACTCTTTCATAAATGGAAAAATGCTAAAAACTTGATAGCATAGTTATCTGATATGAAAAGAGAAAAAAAACATTAGGTTCAAAGGGCTGTTTAACCTTCTGAAAGGAATGAATGCTTCTCTTGATTATTTCATTGGCAATAGCATAGTTCCTAGTTCCTAGTTCTTCTACAACCCACTTAGAAGTTTTTGGGAGGTTATTTGTGTGCCATCATTCCTCCTATTGTATTCTTCATAGTTTAACAAAAGCAAAGCATCATCCAACAGGGTGAGTGTGATCACTGTCATATGGTAGCCCAAGCTCACCACCATCCACTTGGAAAAAGTGACAGTCCTTATTTAAAAATACAAACAGTCAATGAGGAATGCCTCCAGTCTCAGTTTCTTCATTCTTATATCACTGTTAGGCCGCGTACACACGATCGAACATGTCCGCTGAAACTGATTCGCTGACCGGTTTCAGCCGACATATCCGATCGTGTGTACGACCTAGAGGACAGGTTTTTCCAGCGGACAAATTTCAAAGCATGTTTTGAAATTTTTCCGCTGGAAACCTGTCCGTCAGACATGTCCGCTGGTTAGTACGCCTAACCAGCGGACATAAATCTCACGCATGCGTTGAATGGATTCGACACATGCGTGGAAGTATTTTACTTCCTGGAGTGGTGACGTGGTGGCATCAACGTCACCACCACGTCACCGCGTCCTCAGTCTGAGGGGATTTTCGTCAGATGGTGTGTACATGCCATCGGACCAAAATCCAAGGAGACATGTCCGCTGGAAACGGTCTGTCGGACATGTTTCAGAGGACATGTCTCCCTGTGTGTACACGGCCTTATCCTAAAATGTGGGAAGCATGTCAGTTCTCCAGCCAATTGCCGATCCATTGCTCTTTTAAATTCCAATTGCAAAAAAAATGACCCAAATCTTTTCTGAGTATCTAAAATACTACCGTGCCATATACACAAGGACCAGGTTTGGTTTGTTCTAGTAAGACAGTTGGGTGACAATACTCAATGCACTGTCAATTTAGTTGATGTAGTGATGAAATCTAAGAACCTGCTTTACTTTTAAGCCAGTATGCTCAAATAGCTTTTAACAGGCTAAGCTGGCCCTACATGTTTGTAATTGCAACACTTGAGTTTCAGGGGAACTTGCTTTTAAGCTTTGTCCGCTCTATATTTATCCCCCTACGGCAAGTTAAATTACCTCTTGTCACCTTTCCCCCATATTATTTGTTCTTGGTTTAGAACCCCTGGAAACTGCTATTAGATCCCATACAGACATCTGAGGCATTAAAATAAATCATACTGAATATAAATGATCAATGTTTGCTGATGACATTTTGCTTCCAAATTTACACACTCTATTGGACACATTTAGTTCTCTTTCTGGTTATAAAATTAACACCATGAAAACGAAAGTCTTACATATTAATATGACTGCTGATCATCCCATTGCTTTTCAATCTAGCTATCTTTATCACTGGTGCTTGAATTCACTTAAATACTTAGGTGTACATATTACCCTCTCATTCCCTACATTATACCAGGCACATTTTATGTTTCAAGAGATTCGTAAATTGCTTAGACAATGGACTTATACTCCCAAATGTACTTTATTTAGTTTAAACACTGCATGTCCCTGTCCCTGTCCCTGCAGCCCAGTTACATAGCTTATAATGATCTTTCATCAGCTTAATTTGGTGGGACAAGGCTCATAGGATTCCTAACTCTGTACGTTTTGCCTTAAGATAGAGGAGAGCTTGGCTCACCCAACTTACTTAAGTATTATTATGCACACCTGTGCCATATCGACTTTACTCCTTCCCAATAGCTGGACTGAAATCGAGTTGGGATATAGTTGCCCGATACATCCTACAGCCTTGAATTGGACTATAAGCACAACAGGTTGTCAAGCTCCTTGTTATCCCCTTTCAGAACCTATGCTCTTTACTCTGCATATATGGCACAGGTGTGCACATAAATTCTACATAAATTCTTACAGAAACCAATTAAGGTAGCTTCCAGTTTTTTTTTTGCCAAAGCTTAATGGAACAAGCTGAAGCTAAAAGCCGATTGGCTACCATGCACAGCTGCACCAAATCGTGCATGCACTAGTTTTAGTAAATCAACCCCATAGTGTTCTCCATTGATTAATATACTCAAAGTATCCCTGGACATAAGCCACTGTCTTTCAGCTAAAACATCTGGGTAATTTTGTAACCAACAAATTATGCTCTTTTTCAGGACCTCGATTTGTTAAAAGACCCTGTTCTATTCTTATTTACAATTTTGGCATTATTTTTCCACCTTGGCACCCGCCTTAATTTTTAAGTGCCCAACCAGTTTTGAGAGTATTGTCTTTAAGACCCCCTCAAAATTAAAATCGATCTCTATTTATAAGGTCACCTTTATATGATGAAGTGGGCGCGAACAATTACCTAACAAGATTGAGCCAAAATCGGAAACACAGTGGCTAGGTCCATGATGTGTAAATAAAACTCATTGGGCCAGATTCAGAGAGCCATTACGCCTGTCTAACTGGTGTTAGACAGGAGTAATTTCAAATTTTGCACGCCGTATCACTAGTTTGAATCCTCAAACCATGATACGGCGGCGTTGGGCTTCGATCTGACAGGCTTACGTCTTCGTACGCCTTCGGATCTACGCTGCGATCTTTTTGCGGCCGCTGGGTGGAGTTCGCATAGTTTTCAGCGCCGGGGTATGCAAATGAGCTTTTTCCGGCGATCCACAAAGTTACGAGCGTCGTTCGCAATCGCGTATGTCATTTTTTCGCTACGTAAAGTTAAACCAGCTATTAGCTGGTCTAACGTTACGCGGCCCATGTTAAGTATGGCCGTTGTTCCCACGTCGACTTTCAATTTTATTTGTATTTTTTGCGTAAGTCGTCCGGGAATAGGAATGTCCGTAAACGATGCTACTCAAAAAAAATGACGTAACGACGTGATTTCGCGCAATGCACGGCGGGAAATTTCAGAACGGAGCATGCGCAGTTCGATCGCCGCGGGGACGCGCTTAATTGAAATGCCTCACGCCCCCTATTCACGTAGTTTGATTCCGCCGGGAGAAATACACTACGCCGCCGTACCTTACGGGCCAAAATCTCTCTGAATTCCTCCTAGAGCCAGGTAAAGTACGGCGGCGTAGAGTATCTCTGATACTCTGCGGGAATCTAATTCTTTCTGAATCTGGCCCATTATGTTTTAGATGTTTCCCTCCCTGTAGATCCTGTGCATTATTTACTTGGTCTACCAAGGTATCCCTAAATGCTAAAACAAATATCCATTCATATCCTAACGGCCATTAGATGGCTGTCCTTGTCCATTGATGGTCCACTTACTCCCCAAAAATATGGCCCCCATGGGACCAGTCCACCTATAGCAAATTTGCTCCCTTAAAGGATGCTCCTTAACACTAACCTATATTATGTCTCTTTATACAATGTATTGGGTTTGTTCCCATTGGTCTACTCTCTATATGTGTATGTATTATGCTTGTAATGTATTTTCTGTTGAGCCATCTCACTCTTGTATTCAATCATGATTCTAATGTTTGCAAGCCATAAGCTATGCTGTCTGACACATTTTACTGTGTATTTTCTGATTTATTTTTATTTGACTTCACCTATGTCATTTTATTACTGATATTTGGTATCCTATGGCATTGCTTTATTTTGTATACAACTTCTACCCATTTTCCTCATTTGCCCCTTTTGATTTTTAAGTCATTTCACGTTTATGCTTATTTTTTTCTTTTAACCACTTCAGCCCCAAAAGAATTGGCTGCCCAATGATTGGACCATTTTTTGCGATTCGCCACTGTGTCGCTTTAACTGACAATTGCTTGGTCGTGCGAGGCTGTACCCAAACAAAATTTACATCCTTTTTTCCCCACAAATAGAGCTTTCTTTTGATGGTATTTTATTACCTCTGCCGGTTTTTATTTTTTGTGCTATAAACAAAAAAAAAACGACAATTTTGAAAAAATGCTATAATAAATATCCCACATTTAAAATATAAATAAAACATTTCCTCAGTTTAGGTCGATATGTATTCTTCTACATATTATGCTGTCCTGGGCTGGAAGATGCAGACAATTGTTCACATTTACTGTCTGCAGGCTTCAGCCTCCGTATCAGCTGATCAACCTCTCCCTGCTTGTTTTGGTTGTCTATTGTTGGCTGCTGGAGGCTAGCATTCATATTTTTCATAGAAACTGTTAGGCCCCGTACACACGAGGAGATATATCCGATGAAAACGGTCCGACAGACCGTTTTCATAAGACATGTCTTCTGGGAGATTTTGTTTTGATCTGTGTACACACGATCAAACCAAAATCCCCACGGACAGACAGCGCGGTGACGTGGCGGTGACGTTGACGCCGCCACGTCACCGAACCAGGAAGTAAAATACTTCCACGCATTCGCTGAATCCATTCGACGCATGCGGGAGATTTCGGTCCACTGGTTAGGCGTACTAACCAGCGGACATATCCGACAGGCGGCTTTCCAGCAGGTAAGATTTAAAGCATGCTTTAAAACTTCTGTCTGCTGGAAACCTGTCTGCTAGGTCGTACACATGATTGGATATGTCTGCTGGAACTGGTCTGCGGACCAGTTTCAGCAGATATATTCGATCTTGTGTACACGGCCTTAGAGTACTGATATTACTTGTGGCTATTATTTTTAACTTTAGCAATCCTGGCCATCAATTTCTCCATAATGTACAAGTTCAGTGAATAGAATATTCACAAGAGTGGAGACACAAACATTAAAATAATACTACTGTCTTCACAGAATAAAGTCTAAACCCAAAAAAGTGCTGAGATCCACACACAAGGAACAACAGGTAACCCTCTAGGTAGACAATAGAAAGCTAAACACAGCTGTGTTTACTACACCAATATCTGCTACACCCAATTCACTTTTACAAATAAAAAAAATCTATCACCAACTCAGATTATCAACTTATTGCTAGAGTTTACCCTTAAAAAAATTTCAAGGTATAATACAGTATGCTAAATGCACATTATTTTACCCTATACAATTGCTATCAGATATAACATTCCCCCGTTTGGTACTTTACAAGCAATAATATTCTCATTGTCAATTAAATTCCCACAGCTAAAAAAAGCAAAAAAAAAAAAAAAACCTGTTGAACCTTTTCAACAAAACCACCAAGACCACACTCTTTCAGTGTCTTTCTAATAAAACACATATGTACTCTCCATAAAGCAAACTCAAACACTGGTTAGAGATAGAGCAAACAAAAGTGTAGCAATTTAAACAAATAAAATGACACCCAAATGAATAATAAGTGCATCAGTGAAAATAATAACAATAACAATTTAGAAAACATTGAATATTGTAAATAAAAATCTCTAGTGAATGGAATGCTGATCAAAAAGATTTCAATGTGAATAGAAATGGTAGTACTCCCAATGTTCCAAGATGAAGTGCAATAAAGAAATCCACCACTGACCATTGAAAAGGAGGTTTACCAGAGGCAGTCAACCATAATGTCCAGAGGGTCAACTGAGCAGAATATGGGCCACTTGTGAAAAATGGTTTCTCAGCTGTAGTTCCCAGGGAAGTGGCTCACACACCAATCCTAAAGGAGACCAAGGGAATGATTCGAGCAGGTGGATGCTTCCAAAAAATACCCAATAAGGGCCAGGGAATAGAACGGAAATGATGGAATATTAAAAGAAAAGAGAAGGGCACATAGCGTAATACTAATTGTACAACGGTTTTAATGTAGGTAAGAACACTTAGGCCTCATACATGCGACCGAGGAACTCGTTGGAAAAGACACATCGTTTTCCTCCACGAGTTCCTTGTTAGGCTTGATGAGAAACTTGACAAGCTGTCTTTGCGTACACACTGTTAAGACCAAATCTCCTCATTCTCAAACTCAGTGACTTCAACACATACAACGACAGGTGCTGCTTTTGCTAATCTCTTGTTACTGCGTGTTAGGAAAAAGTTTGGTAAGAGACATTTGCACTTTTCAGTCTGTTACAGCGTGACAAATGTGCTATCTCCATTACAAATACAACTTTTACCAAAGGTGCGCAGGTTTCTAAGCATACGCACCAACGTGTTTCTCGTGGAAAACCAGCCCGACGAGGAACATGGCGACTCCCGGTGAGGAAAAAGAGAACTTGCTCTCTTTTTTCCTTGTCGAGTTACTCGATGAAAAGCATGCACACGACCGTTTTCCTCTGCAAAAAAGCTCTCCCACCAAGTTTAGTGATGGATTCTGTCGAGGAAACCGGTCATGTGTACGCGGCCTAATATTTAAAAGCATAAAACAGCACTTATTAAATGGTAAAAATGGCAGCAGTGGAGTTTCCTGACGTGTTTCGCAACAACGTGCATCATCTGGGGGTCAATTGATATTGACCCCAGACAGTCAATTGTTGATATTGTACAATAAACACATTTACATGTTGAAATACCACAAATTTACCACACAGTATTAAGTGTGAGAACTAGAATACAATTGCCTTAAAGCAAAACGATATTGGTCAAATAAAAAAAAAAACTCTTTACAATTATAGCTAGCAACAGGAGCAATAATGAGAGAACGGGGAGATAAATAATAAATAGAAGGTGAGAAGAAAAAGCAGAATAGAAGAAAAGGAAAAAAAAGTAGAAAGTATATGATAGATAAATAGATAGAGCCACTAATAAGAAATGTGGGCCAACCTGAATGTATCAATCGATATAGTTTTAAGCGATAAGTAAAAATTGAAGATGTCTGTAAGTAGGTTTCCAGTAAGTAAGTAGTTCCAGTGGGGTAATCTGTTTCCAGTTTCTAGAAATTGAGTATTGCTGCAATTAATAGATGAGTGAGTATTGTGTGAATATTTGAAGGTTGTGGATCAATGCCTACATGGATATGGAGGCCTACAATATCAGTAACCTTGGATATCCAGAGAAAAACTGTGAAAAAAATCTTGAGGTATTGGGCAGGTCCACCACATGTGAACCAGAGAGATTCCACAGCTCCACATTTCCTCCAAAATTTTATGAAATGGTGAGGGAAAATGCAGGCTAATCTATCTGGGGTATATTGCTAATTGTGGAGGATATTTTTGGCAAAATACCAGGGCAAGATGCGTTTAGACAGCTTAAGGGGCCTAGAGAGTGCAAAGTGCCAGTGTGCTGGTTAAGTAGAAAAAATTTGAGCTTGTTCCCAAGCTTCCATGGTAGGAGTATTATACAATGGTTTGGTCTTAAGGAGAAGTTGACAAACAAAGGAGAAATCCCTTTTGCAAGAAGAAGGAGCAAAATGTGATAAACAATCATAATAGGTTGGAGAGTAGATTATTACTGCTTCCTTGATGACATTGAAATACATGCAGCTAGCTACCATAACCCCGGTATCCTCTTCTTCATCGGGCGGTCCTCTTTCAGATAAAAGTGGTCCCTGCGGCGGATACACTACAAGATTACTTTTATCAGCGGCAGGAGGTTACCATCCATCGACCATTTGACCCCAGATCTCATATTTAGGAGGACCTGTCATGCTTTTTTCTATTACAAGGGATGTTTACATTCCTTGTAATAGGAAAAAAAGTAACCCAAATAAAAAAAATAAAAAAAACAGTGTCAAAATGAAAGTTTAATAAATAAGAAAGAAACGTGACATGTTGGGTATTTACTCGGTGTAACATTATCTTTCACAATATAAAAAAAATTGGGCTCTTCTTCTGGAGATGTAAGAAGAATAAAGGAACTTTGTTCCATATATTCTGGACCTGCCCGAAGATCAGGAAGTACTGGGTAGAAGTACAAAGGATCATACAAAAACTTACACCACACCAAATACCAGATGATCCAGCTTTTTGCCTGTTACACTTGTCACAGATTCCAACTAAGACATATAAAAATTTGATTATTTGCCATTTAATTAATGAGGCTAAAGCGGGAATAGCTCGGAGGTGGAAAAACTCTGAACCACCAACGATCGCAGAATGGCTGCATAGGGTAAGAAATGTAGGGGCCATAGAAGACCTGATGCTATCAGCCCAAGATAGAAAAGAACAATACAATGCGACATGGGGAGTATGGAATGCATTTGTATATTCAGATGAAGAAAAATAAATATTAGGGAGGGAAATTGGAGTGTAGGCATGGTAAGTGGAAGGACAGAAGCCGCCCAGAGGGGTTGGGGGTGGGGGAGAGGGGGGGACTAGGGTTTTCATTTCTCTTTCTTTGGGGTTGGGGTGGGTAGGGGGGAGGGAAAGGCTAAGGAATTTAACAAGGAATTGTCGGATACCTAAAATGGTTAGGAACAGAAAACGAACCGAAGCCATAATAAGGAAAAAGTGTTCAATTAATGAGACAGTGAGGGAACTGGGCAGAAGGGGGGAGTTGTCCCTCTTTCAATGCCTTTTTTTTTTGGTTGATTGGGGACAACAAAATAAGTGACGGGTTCTGGAAAGAAGACCAGATATGTTGGCTTAAACTAGATTAGATGATTAATGAGCATTAGATGTATTGGAAATGGTGTGATTATTCCCTAAAAAATTGTACATGGATTATGTTATGAATTTGGAAAATTTATCAATAAAAAAGTAAATATTTAAAAATAAAATGCGCTAACTTTACCGTTGTCTTATTTTTTTATTAAAAAAAGTTTTTTTTTTTTCTAAAAAAAAGTGCGGTTGTAAGACCGCTGCACAAATACGGTGTGACAAAAAGTATTGCAATGACTGCCATATTATTCTCTAGGGTAAACACCAATTCTCAGAAAGAGGCTCGGTCCTTAAGTGCCTAATAAAATCTATAGTAGATGGCACCTAGCACAGTCTTTATATATAATTTTCATTCATACATACTTTACAGCATTTTTTCACACAAAACTGTCGCAGAACACTGTAAATATGACATGTTTATTATTTTAATAAAAAATTTGGCTTTACTGTCACTTTAATTCTTCCTATCATAATTGTGTAGCTGATTTTCACTTGTTACTGCAGAAAAACTGCAGGGACATTTTCTATTGGCATGCCCTTGATTGCACTGTAAACAAATGTAGTCAGTCAGGCACAAGACTGAACGTTTTTACATTTGTAAAAGAAAATGCAAAGAAAATAAAGAATAATACCAGCTCTAATCACTAATTCTTAGGGGCATATTTATCGACTTTGGCCTAGATTCACAAAGCGATTACGCCTGTGTAAATGTTGTTAGACAGGAGTAATTTCGATTTACGAGCGTTTTTACGCTAGTCGAAATCCTCAAACCATGAAAAGACACCTGCGTGCTAAATTTCGACTTTATTACGTGTTAGTACGCCTTCAGATCTACGCTGCCTGAAAATTGCGGCCACTGGGCGGACTTCCTGTTGTTTTTCACCTTCATGGTATGCTAATGAGCTTTTGCCTGGAATCCACAAAATTTCGCTCTTCAAACGCAATCTCTTACGGCACCTTTAGTCATCTTTTTTTTCCGTTTCACTATACCAGCTTTTTGCTGGTCTAATATTAGACAGCCCATGTTAAGTATGGCCGTCGTTCCCGCGTCGAATTTCAACGTTTTTCGATTTCTTTTATTATTTTTAACGTAAGTCGTCCGGGAATAGGAATGTTCGTAAACGCCGCTACTCAAACAACGAATGACGTCACGACGTGATTTCGCGCAATGCACGGCGGGAAATTCCTGAACAGAGCATGCGCAGTTCGATCGTCGCGGGGACGCGCTTAATTTAAATGCTTCACGCCCCCTACTCACGTATTTCGATTGCGCGGCGGAAAAAAAATACGATACAATAGCGTACGCGCAAAAAAACTACCTGAATTCGGCGTAGAGTCTGGTGATAGACGGCAGCGTAGCGTATTTCGATTACGCAGCGGAAGATTACATCTATGTGAATCTGCCCCTTTGGCTCTAGATCATTTTTATAAATGTAACTCCCTTAACTCCCTGAACAGTATACAGTATATTTACTGAAGGGAGAGGCCATCAAGAATTAAAATAGTAGTTACAATTTGATATGTTGCACAATATATGTGCAACGGTTTATCCTGCACATATTTTTAGAAAACAATATTTTACAATGAATTTTAGTGCACAGTAAGAGAATATAATACCCATTTTTTGCAAAATATAAAAGATCAGATTGTGTCAAGTAAATAGATATCAAGCATGTTAAATCGTAAAATTGCATGTGCTGGTGTTATCGTGAAATTTGTGGTGACACTTCACATGTGTGGTGCAATTGTGGTTTACATACATGTTCAAACCCTGTGATTGTGTTTTTACATTTGTGGGTGCATTCAGGGCAACTAGGGTTCCATTTTATTTGTTTTTAATACATTGTATTTTAATTATATTTGTAAAAAAAATTGCTTTAATTATTATTTAAAATTATTGGGCAGGTGGCAGCTGCTCTTTCTGGAGCAAATGGTGGTCTATTAGACCACAGTGTCTTCCCTGCCCCCCTAAGCAACTAACTGGGCAAAGAGGTGCTTGGTTAGTTGCTTTTCTAGCTGTATCAGCCAAAGAATGACTGCTCTGAAACTGAAAGTGCCAAAATTATCATTGTTTCCAGATTCATTCACTGCAGAGGAGACCAAGGAAGGGTGTTCCTTGGTATCCTCCTATTTGGCACCCTGAAGAGGTTTGATGTGGTCTCAGGTCCCTGGTAAGATCTATGAATTCTGGGAACCATGCGGGGGTGGTGATGGGGAAAGGGACAGCGCCACCCACACTATGAACGTGCTCTATAGCCGTCCAGATCACTTTCACATTACAGCAAATGCAGCCTTGAGCTTGGGCTGAAGCCTTAAATTGGTTGTAAACCTCTGAAAAAAATCCCTCCTCAAAAAAAAACTTGCAAGACAAAGGCATGATCTAGTATGCATCGCATACTAGCTCATTATGAAATACTTACCTTAAAACAAAGCTGTTGCAGCGGTCCCCACACAACAGCAGTGGAGCTTCTTCCGGATTTGTGAGCTCTGCTGTGATTGTCCGGAGCCACAATGATGTCACTCCCATGCATGCGCATTGGGAGCCGCCCTTCATGACATGAGTTTAGAAGGAACGGTACCCATAGGCCGTAACTTCAGAGCACATGCGCCAGTGATGTCACTGGCTGCATGTACTGGAAATATCCCCTAAACTTCACAGGTTTAAGAGATATTTTAAACACCTATAGACAAAAGTTTGCAGAGGAAGTTTACTTCCTCTTTAACTCTCTGGACATACTATGCACATCCATAGACATGAAGTGTTTATACAGCAATGATTCTGACATTCGCCAAACATGTATGCCTCGTACACACGTACAGGTTTTCTGGCACAGTTTTTACTGCCGGGAAACCCGAGGGGAAAGCCGAGAACCTGCTCGGCAGCTATCTTCCCCTACATACAGCCAGTTTTTCTGGTAGGAAAACTGCCATGAGAGCTTTGGCCGGGAAACCCGGCCATGTGTATGCTCCACCGCAGTGTTTCCCACAGGGAAACTGATGGAAAAAGACCTCCGGGAATTGCGGCAGGAAAAAGAGAACATGTTCTCATTGTTTCTGCCAGAATTCCCAGTGATTTTCCTGCCGGTAAAACTGCCATGGAGCATACACATGGCCAGTTTTCCCTCCCAAAAGCTGTCATTGCAGTTTTCCCGACGGTCGTGTGTACGAGGCATAAGTGTAGATGAATCTTGCAATTGCATTTGTTTTAAATGTCAGCAAGTGTTTCTTCACTGCTTTAAAAATAGACCCCCTATACTGTATATTACTGGTACTACTGCTAAATCAATAGTATCTTGGGAACAACACGTATATGGTCTACAATTACGTTTATTGTGTAATCAATATAAGACTGAATCTTAGCAGCACACAAAGGCACACAACTGTTTCTCAGATTTCTTGGAAAGACCTATGTTAATTTTAGGAAATGCCACAGCTAATACTGCAAGATTAACCCCAATTCCCTACTGTACTTTGTCATGTCAAAACAATTATAGTACTATGCTAATATATAGTCATATATAATGTCTAGATTGTGTAATAACTTCCTTTACCACTAATTTTTTTTTCCTTTGTTGCAACATGTATAACTAGCCTAAAAATTCTCGGGATTTAATTAAATAATGTGCTTCTGTGTCACCACTGTGCTTCCTAGGGCAAACAGACTGTAGCCAATGGGCTGTGAGTATTGTTGTTAGGATACAATGTCCCAGTGGAGTAAATTCCTCAATCCACCTCAGCTTTTTTTGTTCAGCCTATGCTTGTGCTAGAGACTGCAGTACCCTGAGGCATGGGCGTAGGAACCGGGGGGGACGGGGGGGACGCATACCCCCAGGAAATAATACGGGGGGGACAGGTATCGTAAAATCCCCCCCAGGTTAGGAGGATAATTAATTATGAGCCCCGAGCGAGCTCCGAGCGAGCGCCGTGTGTTGCCGAGTGTGGAGTCGATAGACACAGATCCTGGCTTCCGGAAGCTGCAGCGCCTGCTCCAATCCATGACTACGGGACATGTGACGTTCATCATAGGCACTGCAAGCTCAGAAGGCAGGAATTACAAAGCCGCCCGGCGCGCCATGATGTCACATGATCCATCCCCGCTCAGGGATCGGCTCGGTACAGCGGCTCTTCTCTCCTCGCCTCCTCGCCTCCTCCTCCATGTTGACACACATCAACATATGTACACAGGTTAGCCATTGTTTTGAAAAGCTTCTTTGTCACGTTTTTTCATTTTATTTGCATTGACTTGCCAGGTATTTTTTGGGGGTAAAATCAGTGGCTTCAGTGTATTTAAATATCCAATAGCATAGCATTAAATTTGCCTCCATTTTTGGGAAAATATCAGCCTTATCGGAAACGAAAAATATCAGCCTTATGGTCCCATTAATGTAATTGGTGATAAGTTAAATTTTTACTGGATACATGGCAACCTTACATAGCATTGGTGTAGGCAGAATGTAGGCAGAATGTCAAATTAATCTTTACATAGTAACATAATACGGTGGACACTTTCCAGGACAAAACGTAATAGAAAATTGCATACTTTCCTATTGCGAGTTTCAGAAGTATTATGCTGGAAGTAAAAATAATTTTCTAATCATTTTTAATCAAAGGCATGTAGGTATGTGCTATTGCTGGATTACATTGTCTGCTGCTAGTGTTCTCCACAGAAAAGATGAAGGTTTTTGCACCTATAGAATTAATTTTGTGAAATGTATGACTTGCCTGGGGTTAATTTTTTCTGATGCCATGTGGGTTAATTTTTACTTATGCCATGTGGGTTGATTTTTACTAATGCCTTGTGGGTTAATTTTTACTTATGCCATGTGGGTTGATTTTTACTAATGCCATGTGGGTTAATTTTTACTTATGGCATGTGGGTTGATTTTTACTAATGCCATGTGGGTTAATTTTTACACAACAGTAGAATAAGGCAGAAACCCTAAGAATCGGATCCCTCTCAACCCTTCAAAATACCATACACATTATAAACAACTCCCAGTTTACTGAATAATATACCTGGCGAGTAAAAATGCTGTCCCCCCCAGATTTGTAAGGGTTCCTACACCCATGCTCTGAGGATAACAATAGCTGTCATACTCATAACACCTGTCATACTGACATATTCACACAGGGAGATGTACAATGAAAGCTTAATGACAGATTAAGCTGCTAAAGTGAAATAAAAACATATTTTTTTTTATATTTTTGGTTATTAAGTGTAAACTGCATTTTAAACATTTGTGTCAGTGTATAAGAGAAGGTGTACCAAATATATATATATATATATATATATATATATATATATATATATATATATTTAGCAAGGAAAATTAGCTATAGTTAGTTACAGTGAAACTAAACCTTATTCCTATTATTCAAAATAATTATATACTTCTACTGCTTAATGGCCCTGTAATCTATATTTTTATGAAAATGTTTATTACTGCATTTTTCTGCTTTATTGTAACTTCCTATATGAGCTCTCAATCTTCATCCCCCCCCCCCACACTTTCATTTGTTAGGAAAGGGCAGTGCATGTTAGTTGTGGTCATGTGCACTGATCTAGGGACACTACAAATCCTATAGTCCATAGTCCGTAGTCCAACTGTGGAGCAAGCAAGGGAGGTTGGCTATGTTCCTACATACAGCAGGGCCATGGAAAATAATGTAACCTCCCGATCTAATAGAAAAGTCGGGTCACAACAGCAAACATTTTTTTAGGGATCTGGAGGAGGCTGAAAGCAATAGAATGTACTTTTTTGAGTTGAGAATACATATTTGAAATACAGTAATACCATGGATTCTGAATAACGCAGTTAACGAGCATCTCAAAATACGAGCTATTACGTTTAAAAATTCCTGACTCAGTTTGTAAATGCTGTCTCGCAAAACAAGCAGGATTCAAGTGCTCTGTGGTATGCAGTACCGCATTTGGCCAGAGATGCATGGGCGCCGGAGACACTCTGAACCGCTTTGGAGCCATTGATATGCAAGTGTTTTGGATCACAAGCATTCTCCTGGAACGGATAATGCTTGTAATCCAAGGATCCACTGTAGATGTTTTTAACCAAAATTTAGAATGACTTTAATAGTAACGTTAACCAATACATACTGATGCTGCTAACTTTGGTCTGTACATTGAAATTTCAATTACTTCTGGCCGCAAAAATGCTAAATGTATCACAAATTAGAGGTGTATGATTGCTAACAGTGTATTGTCATGTATTGACATCTAAATATAAATTATTCAGCGCTGGAAAAAACACACAGTGAAACTAAAAAAAATATATAAAAAAATTGCTAGCCAGCACTTAGGATAAATTCAAATAAAACATTACAACAGAAAATTGTGATAATAAAGTGCAGCGCAAAAACAAAAACAAAAACAAATCAATTTTATTGTTTTTGTTTTTGCGCTGCACTTTATTATCACAATGTATTGACATCTGTCATATGTGGTCATAGATTAATATACATACAAGGTTGAACCCCAAATAAAACTGATAAGTGCATTTGCATGTGGCAAAATGTTTCAGAATCTTTCCCTTATAGATTTACACGAGATGTGAAAAATGCCTTACTGCTCTGCTGAAAGTCTACAACCATAGAATCCACAGTATGTTTTTTTAGGCCTTGTTATTATTGCCATGTTACATATCCATAGCATTAAAAGATCACAGACTCTAGTATATATTTTCAATATACTAATTACACATTAACAAAGATCTTCAAAACAAGGTCAACATGGAAATAATAGCAATATATTCAAACACATAAAATACACTTTTATGGTGGTGGCAACTGGTAGTTTATTCTGCAATAAAAATAATAATAACAGTTTTTTTTTAATTTCAGGACAAAAACAGTATCATGCTGGTATTGCATTTGTACGACCCATTATTTTCTAACAATACAATTATGCACATGGTTTGAATGTTAATTAATTTGTTACTGATGATTTTCTGAGAGAAATCAATGGCAAAGCAACATTTAAGGAGTTACCTTGATCCTTGTGAACCCAAAGAAAAGTAATACAAGCTGTTGACAAATAGCAATAGCTGCATTATTGTGTCTGTCTTTCAAACCATATTTTAGGCAGGAAGTACGATCCTGGACAGAATTAAAGGGTTGAATGTTTTTTCCCCATCCCCATATGACAGCATTGGGTTTCTGTATAACCAATCAGCAAACACCAGTACCTTTCTTTCACGTGGAAGGAAGGCGAGTGAGTCACAGCATAGGGCCAGATTCTCATAGAATTCGGGCGGCGTAGCGTAAGCCATTTACACTACACCGCCGCATCGTACTAGAGCAAGTGCTTTAATCTCAAAGCACTTGCTCCGTAGTTTTCGCCTGCATCGCGTAAATCGCCCAGTGTAAACCCGCGCAATTCAAATGGGGCGGCTTGTATTTAAATTAAGCGCGCCCCCGCGTCAAACGAACTGTGCATGCGCCGGCCGGGGTAAAAGCCCAGTGCGCATGCTCCAAAGGACGTCACATTTTCTCAATGTAAACGACGTAATCGCAGCGTACGCCAGCCCCATTGAGAATCGACGTACGTAAACGACGCACAACACGACGCGGTCCCGAGGCCATACTTAACATGGCATCTGACGGCACCCAACGGCATCCGACGGTACTTCGTAAGGTTACTCCACATCGAAGCTGAGGTAACCTTACGCGGACGAAAACGACGTACGCGACGACGGGGCGGCGTAAAAGCGATCGGGAATCGGCGTACTACCTCATTTGCATACGCAAATGAGAAAACAACGTAAAGGCCACCTAGTGGCCGGAGTTGTCATTACAACTACGATCCGCAAGTGTAATGGTTTTACACTTGTCGGATGTAGAAGCGTATCTATGCAAAAGTGATGCTAAGCATCACTCGCATAGATACGAGCCAAAAAATACGGCGATACGGCAGGGTATCTGAGATACTCCGTCGTAACGCCGCTGAGAATCTGGCCCATAGTCTTTATTTGCTTCTGGTACACTAAAGGCTCGTACACACGATCGGATATCTGATGGAATCTAATCCGATGCCTACACACCATCAGTCAAAAATCCGATTGTGTCCAAACGCGGGGACATACAACACAACGACAAGCCAAAAAAAATGAAGTTCAATGCTTCCAAGCATGCATCGACTTGATTCTGAGCATGCATGGATTTTCGACCATTGGAGACTTTTTCTATCGTTTTTTTATCCATAGGAAGAATTTAAAACAAGTTCTATTTTTTTACACCGATGAAAATAAAACCGATGGGGCCCACACACGATCGGTTTGTCCGATGAAAACAGTTAATCGGTGGGTTTTCAGCGGACAAACCGATCGTGTGTACAGGGCTTAACTCTCTTCTTCTCTTTATAATGGGGGTTAATGGGAGGGAAGTGCACTTTGTTTAACTACATAGCTATCTTTAAAGCTGACAAAAAATACTATAGATTAAAATTTAAAAGCATCTTTCAATCCATAGAATAGTGAAAGATTGTGCACCAATGCTTGGACAACTATAATACCACACTACCCAGCAACTTATAATGGATGTAAACCCTTTTACACCTATTACCACTTAAAGCGGAGCTCCAGCCGCGAAACATTTTTTTTTTAAAGTCAGCAGCTACTAACAGTGTAGCTGCTGACTTTAAATAAGGACACTTACCTGTCCTAGGCGCCCGCGCTGACGGCCCCCCCCGATGCCGGTCCCACGATCGCTCCGGGTCCCGCGCCGCCATTCACACTATGGGAAACAGGCAGTGAAGCCGTACGGCTTCACTGCCCTTTTCCTACTGCGCCTGCGTGAGTCTCACGCTGGCTTGTGAATGGGCGCGCTGCTCTCTGAGAACACACACAGTTCCCAGAAAGCAGCGCGCCCCATTCACAAGGAGAAGGACAAGAAGACATTAAACTGCGGTGTGGAAGAGGCAGATTACGGACTTCCGCATAGCAACAGCTATTTCGGGTGAGTATTTTTTTTTTTAAACAACATGGCAAAATGTTGTTTTGCTGGGTGGAGCTCTGCTTTAAGATCCAAATTTAATAGCAGTGTGAACAACTAAAGCGCTAAAATTAAAAGAGAAAAAGTTCTAATTGGTCTGTGTGTGGTAGAGGATATTAGGCTTACATATAATAGTGCTTTTGACCTTATTCACTGAGGTCTATGATTTTCAGTGAGTGATTTATTAACCACTTGCTGACCGCCGTATGTACATTTACATAGTCAAAATGGCATGGACAGGCAAATGGGCGTACAGGTACCTCCCTTTAAATTTGCGCCATTTGTGGGTGCGTGCGCGACATTACAAGTGGGGGATGTGAGTACAAGTGAAGGAAGAAGGCTGTTTGTGTACAGGGGGTCTGAAATATATACAGATGAGGGGGGAAGCTGACTGCATACAGGTATGATACGTGAAGGGGTGTGCCAGATATAGGAAAGATCATATCATCTGTCCTGTCCTGTATACAGCTATATACACCAATTGTCCTTCCTATATTCCTCCATTATCACGGACTGCAGATATACATCATATGTCCTGTATATAGAGCTGTATATACCCACCTTCCTTCCTCTACAATGGAATGGTTTAGATTAGAGGTCAAACTTTTCAACACACGGGCCATATTGCAGATTTTACAAGTATTTGGGGCCAAAAATATCTGCACGTCTGTGTCCCCATCAGAGTCTCCCCAATATCAGTGTCCTCCATCATAGTTTCCCCCATTATATCAGTGTCCCCAGCAGAGTCTCCCCATCATCAGTGTCCCCAGCATAGTTTTCCCATCATCAGTGTCCCCAGCATAGTTTCCCCCCATTATCAGTGTCCCCAGCAGAGTTTCCCCCCATTATCAGTGTCCCCAGCAGAGTTTCCCCCATCATCAGTGTCCCCAGCATATATTTTCCCCATTATCAGTGTCTCTAGCATAGATGTCCCCATTATTAGTGTCCCTAGCATAGAAGTCCCATTATCAGTGTCCCCATTATCAGTGTCCCCAGCATGGATATCCCCATTATCAGTGTCCCCAGCATAGATGTCCCCATTATCAGTGTCCCCAGTATAGATGTCCCCATTATCAGTGTCCCCAGTATAGATGTCCCCAGTATAGATTTCCCCATTATCAGTGTCCCCAGCATATATGTCCTCCATTATCAGTGTCCCCAGCAGAGTCTCCTGTACATGTATGTGTGCAGATTTATGCCCATTTCACTCTTGCCTGTACAAGCCGACTTCCTCACCCTAGGGGCCAACTTTAGCTCTCCTGCACCTCCTGAGTCCCGCCCACTGCTACACGTGCAGCCTGTTAGGTGAAAGGATTCCTAATGTAAACAGCGGGCGTGAAGCCGTGAGGACCACGCAGATGACGTCACCTCCTAGCAGTCAATCCTCAGCTCAGCACAGCAGCCAATCCTCTGGCAGCACGGGAGGGTGTGCGGGTGTGGCTTTTTGTCCTGGATCTGCTAGACGTTTACTGCCGATAACAGCAACTGATTTTAAAAGCCATCAGATCGGCAGTGCTGTGTTGGCAGAGTCTGGGCAAGCTGGAGGTCGGACAAAACACACCCACGGGCCGGGGTTTGGAGACCCCTGGTTTAGATCAAAGCATATTCATGTGTCAGAATGGACCAGTCAAACTCAGACCTAAATCCAATTGAAAATCTTTGGAAAGACTTGAAAATTGCTGTTTACAGATGCTATCCATCCAATCTGACAGAGCTTGAGATATTTTGCAAAGAAGAAAGGGCAAACATGTCACTCTCAAGATGTAAAAAGCTGGTAAAGACATCCTTAAAAAGACGTGCAGGTGTAATTGCAGTGAAAGGCGGTTCTACAAAGTATTTATTTGTAAAAAAATTGGAAAACCATTTATCATTTTCCTTCCACTTCACAATTGTGTGCCACTTTGTGTTGGTCTATCATATAAACCCCCAATAAAATACATTTACGTTTCGGTTGTAAAATGACAAAACATGGAGAATTGTAAGGGGTATGAATACTTTTTCAAAGAACTGTATATTGTTAATGTCCCAATGAAGGAAATAAAAATGTGCAAGAGAATGACTTAATCAGATGAGTTTTGCTTGATTTGAAATGCCAGGTAGTTCCAGTTTGGGCTAGCTGCTAATTGTCTGAATTACGCACTGATTAATTCTAATTCTCAAGTTTTATTATTTTAAGGCACCACATTCTACATGTTCAAACTTCCATGTATTCTACTCTATGGAAATTTGTGATGGAAGGGAGCATAGCTAGATATCTCACCAATGGTGAGTGTATGGCATTTTACCACTAGAATAATGGTCTCCCATCACAAAATATTAGTTTTATAATTAATCTACATATATTTAAAAAGAAAAATGGTTTTAAAACAGATGCATTTTATCACTATCGGTTTTGTTGAGGCAGATATTAAACTGAACTTTGAACTAAAAGTTAAGGAAGCACACAGAGTTTGTTGAATATTAAATAATTATGTTAATTTTAATCAGATGATTGCATTACATAATTCTCTTTCCATTCTAAGCAGTCTTATTGTGTACTGTTGTAATACCAATATAAATCTGTAATTTTCTGCATACATTACTTTGCCAAATGTTATTTTGTATCCTCTTGTCAATGCCTTTGTTTTTATACTAATATTAATTAAAGGATACATATTTATAGAGGTTTAATAATTTAGAAGATCCCAGCTTTTCTATTAAACACAAAGTAATAGTTTTGACATCGGTGTCAACTAGGCTTAAGTCAGCATGTCTTTTTTTGATATGGCAATTTACTTGGCTTTATGTTGTCAATTAGAATTCCACATTCCTGCTAAGTCAATACAATTAGATTACTACAGAGACTTCATTACAGCCACAAGCAGGACCGCAGCTGAGGTGTATACAATTTTCTCCCTATGATGCCAACAAAGCTAAACTGCTTTTTAAAACAACTGCCATTAATGCTACAATATGCCTTCAAACAGAAAATACAATCAGGTGGTAAAATGTGGTAATGAATTCATAAATATGCCAAGCCTTGTAAAGTTTTCTGAAGAACATTGTAATACAGTACCTGTAAAAAATATATTTAAAAAAAATGTAAGAATAGAGTTCAAGGTGCTCTCTGCAGACTTTATAAACTAACTACATCTTATAGTTTGCGCCTATTCATTTTAAAACTTAATTTGGTGACTTTGGCTTAGTTTGTTGTCTTTCTACTATTTTTTTTTTACCATTAGTTTTGAACTTGACATTTCATACTGACATACTTTCAGTAGATGAATATAGTTCTTAATTTCTTTTGTCAGCCTGTTTAAATTTTTCTTGTGCCTTTGACCAAACTATCACTACCCAAGGATCAAAACCCTTTGATGAAGATGAAAGTTCTGAGAGTAAAGTGTATTGATGATGCCCTAGCTTTTCCCATCTCATGACAGTCATGTTTAATGTGTAGTTTAATGTGAAAATACAAAATCTCTGTTTTCATATAAAGCTGCATTATCTTGGTTGATGCTAAACCATGTCTGTAAGTTATATAAACTATCAGTTATATAATTGATGATGGTGCATGATGAAGTTTATTAACGTTCGACATCACTATACATAATCCTAGTCCTTTATTAAATAATTATACAACATTTAACATTGCAATATTTGCTAATTATATGTCAATAAAATACACAAATTGTTTAAATATATCTGTAAAATCTTTCATAATGTGTATAGTCAATCATATATAAAAAAAATGATTTATTAAATGTTTCTGAAAAGGAATGTATTTCCAATCCTTCCTTTAAAAATTACATACATTTTGTTTTTAAATCAAGGGGGACATGCAAGGAAAATAAAAAAAACAGCATTTTAGCTTGCACATGATTGATTGATAAAATCAGCAGAGCTTCCCCTCATTTCAGAGCTTCCCCTCAGATTTACAGCGATCTACAGCGATTGCACGTTCAAGTGTACTTGCAGTGCACTTGTAGTGCAAAGTGAATTTGCCTTTCGTAAATAACCCCCTTGGTCTCACTTTGTACGAATGCAAATAGAATTTGAATTTCAATCTATTCCATTAACTTTTTTTAAAGGAGTTTGCTGTATAACTTTTGACTGAACAGCAGCTGCATCCAATCAGATTGCAACAGTAGTCCAGCAGGGGGATTCACCTATCCATGCTGTTTAGCATAGATGGGGGAATCTGCTACACCATCAATGTATGGCTAGTTTTATTGTACAGTGGTCTTGTTTGTGCGCAGCAGCAATGAAGTGAGAAAGAGAAAGTGTTGTACAAAATAATATAGTCAGAAGGTAAAAAAAGCAAATAAAATGTAATAAGTAGTATTTCTGGTATTTTCAATTCACCTTAGATTTACTCAGATGTAGGTAGAATTTACTTAAAGTAGTCAATTGGGTAGCATACTTCATAGTATAGCACAGAATAAGCCATGGTTTACACCGGATGCGGCATTGAAGTCACACTACTTCAGTGTGATTTCAAAGCTGCCCATCAGAGCAACTTCATGTGCGGCTTGCTAACATCTGTGCGACTTCATACACAGATGTCAATTAATTTTTCACATGACATCACACACAAATAGTGCAGGAAACTTTTTCAAAGTCACTGTGACTAATGTTGCACCAATTTGAATGGTTCCATAGCAGCAAATAGAGTGCAACCTGTCATATGATTTTGATCTGTCAAGTTGCATGATAAGTCACACCAGGTGCGAACAGGGGCTAAATAAAGGAGACAGTTTTTTTTTGGACAACACCCATTTGTCTCAAGTGAATCTCAGACCTGATCAGGGTGCCTTTCACAGTGTTTGCACTTAAGAAGCACCAGACAGGGGGATGTCATTTGCACTGGGAATAGTGGTGGGGCAACATTGTCATGGCAGTGGGTTAATGCCATCAATGCCAATTGTGATTGACATGGATGTAAATTGCAGGACAATGTGATTGATGATAGATTTACATCAGGGGACTTTGTTCATTTTTTTCAATGGTGTGGGTATTTTTTATTATTTTTTTATTTTATTTTATTTCATACTGTACTTTAGTTACATAGTTAGTCTGGCTGAAAGAAATCCATTTGAGATAATTGGCATACAATAACATATTTCTTTAATTGACATCATGAAAGCCATGTATGCCTGATTTACACCTATAGCCGACTTGCCTGATGGGCAGAAGATCCCTTAAATACACAGTTTCAAAATGTGCACACAGTTCAAAAAATCAGATATTATAAAGCTTTGTTAATAATGATTAAATATATGGTTTACCAGATCATGACAATCAGCATGGTCCCCAGGGATTGGTCAATTGCGTAGTAAGTTCAAGCCGGCTTGGAGTCATCGATAAAATGAAAATCTCTATTTACTACATGGTAAAATACAACTGTAGCAGCCAAACACATTTTGATTATAGCAGCTTTCCTCATAGCACAATTACAAATGGATAAAACACATATCGGTAATTAAAAAGTGCTTAGCCCCCCTAAACAATTTAGGAGGACAGGAATTATGAACTAAAATCAATTAGAAACAATTGCATGACAAGTACCAATATGAAAAAATAAAAAAAACAGAGGAACAAAAAGTTTCTAACACTGCAAGGTCAACAAAACGTGTTTGTCCATATAGTCATAAACAGGAAAAATACTAAGTATTAATATGGACTGGATTGTTGTATCATCAGCATATCTGCACTAACCTTTCTGAATGTCTTGGTGTTTATAAAACCCATACTCACATCTCCTATCAATACCATTTACAAATAATTACTGGTTTCATGATGATGGTCATATAAAAATTCAAAATTTAAGTCATTCAGATTTAGGTAGTGCAGGAAAGTTTTCAGAATCTTCCATGTTATTCCAAACCATTATAAGTTTATTAATGTACCGTCCGTACCATACAATGTCATTCTTAAGCCTCATACACATGATCGGACTTCAAACAAAATTTTCCGTGAATTTTTGTCCGAAGGGCGATGGCCGTGAACTTGGTATGCATACACACGGCAGGACTTTTTCAGCAAACTTTCCCCAAATCACGTGTTTTTTCAGCTCTTTTCTGCTCTTTATTAGTGTTGCTCACGAATATTCGCATTGCGAATATTCGCTACGAATATTGCATATTCGAGTATTCGCGAATAACGCGAATATCGCGGCGAATATTCGCTATTTCGAATATTCTAATGTTTTAAATTTTTTTTTAGAACAGATCACATCCTAGAGATCCCCATCGACGTCTAAAAGCATTGCTGGTATGATTAGAGACCTTGGGCCGAGTAGCTGCAGCGCTCATTTTATATTGCCGAAAAATCGCAATGCGATTATTCGGCAAATAGCGATATCGCGTGATTATTTTATATTGTAATATATCACGAATATTCTGAGCCAATCAGAGTACTCCATTCCGCATTTCTCGAAATTTCGAAATTATTTTGTATTGTAATATATCACGAATATTCTGAGCCAATCAGAGTGCTCCATTCCGCATTTCTCGAATATTCGCAATTATTGTGTATTGTAATATATCACGAATATTCTGAGCCAATCAGAGTACTCCATTCCGCATTTCTCGAAATTTCGAAATTATTTTGTATTGTAATATATCACGAATATTCTGAGCCAATCAGAGTGCTCCATTCCGCATTTCTCGAATATTCGCAATTATTGTGTATTGTAATATATCACGAATATTCTGAGCCAATCAGAGTGCTCCTTCCGCATTTCTCGAATATTCGCAATTATTGTGTATTGTAATATATCACGAATATTCTGAGCCAATCAGAGTGCTCCTTCCGCATTTCTCGAATATTCGCAATTATTGTGTATTGTAATATATCACGAATATTCTGAGCCAATCAGAGTGCTCCTTCCGCATTTGCCGAATATTCGCAATTATTGTGTATTGTAATATATCACGAATATTCTGAGCCAATCAGAGTGCTCCTTCCGCATTTCTCGAATATTCGCAATTATTGTGTATTGTAATATATCACGAATATTCTGAGCCAATCAGAGTGCTCCTTCCGCATTTCTCGAATATTCGCACTCGCAATTCGCAATTCGCAATCGCATTCGCATTCGCGATAGCGAAAATTCGCAATCATTTCATTTAGAAAATATATCACGAATATTCGTATTTAGCGAATATCTGTCGAATATTCGACTATATATTCGAGATATATCGCAAATTCGAATATGGCATATTCTGCTCAACACTACTCTTTATCGCCACACTTCTGCTATTGTTGGTTGATTTTAACATTGGTTCTGAGCATACGTGTTTGTACTTTGGACAAAAGTCTGATGGACTTCTGTACACACGATAGGACTTTGCACCGTAGGACTTTTGTTGCCGAAAAGTTTGTCCGTTTGCAGAGCAAATTTTTGTCCGATGAAAACCAAAAAAGTTTGTCCCATGGAGAGTACAGATTTTTTTGAAAACCTGCTCATTTTGAAGTTTGTTGTCAAAAAGTCTGAGTGCGTGTATGGGGTTTTACAAAAACAGTTCCTCCCACCAATCCATATAGAGATTAGCTAGCAAGGTGGGAAATTTCACCCACATAGGTGCCTTCCAACATTGTACGTAGAATTTGTCATCAAATTCCAATGCTATTTGATGCCATAGGGGAGATTTACTTAAACTGGTGCACTCAGAATCTGATGCAGCTGTGCATGGTAGCCAATCAGCTTCTAAATTCAGCTTTTTAAGTTAAGCTTTGGTAATAAAACCTGGCATCTGACTGGTTTCTGTGAAAAGCTGCACCAGATTTTGCACTTTTCAGTTTTAGTAAATAACCTCAATGTACAGTCTATGTACCCACACATTACTGGTATTCCTAATGTAACCTGGTAGGTGGGTCACCAATGATTAAAGGTGCTGATCTACCCACTCAATATCTTAAAAAGTGACCCTACACAGCTACAATGGTGTATGGGAATTACAGGAATGTCCCCCTTGTGGATTTTGGAAAGGTGATGGAATACAGGAGTAATAGGAATAGGACTATCCACCAGTTTTGGGGCTAAGAATCTTAGAAACATACTCCAAAATGTGTAAAAAGTACATGAGTACATGCTGTTATGGATGCATTAATGTTAACCGCTTAAGGAGCTCCCCATGTACAAATACTGCAGCAGGGCAGCCCTTAATTGCAAAATCACGTTCCCAATTCAAGTAATTGACCTAACTTCTGTTTAAATGTCAAAGTAGGGTTAGAATCCAGTAGATAGATATTAGAGTCATTCAATTAATTAAGGGATTCCTGTTTATAATCATTCAAATTCAAAATTACTACAGCGCCCCCTCTATCTGCTTGATGGATTACAATATCTGTATGCTGCTTTACATTTACTGAAAAAAAATACTGAATGCTTTAAGGGTAAACACATCTAGACTATGATAGACAAGAGGCAGAATAGACACATTCCATCTTATGTGGGACCTGGCTATCTGAGGTAAATCATGGGATGGGTCAAATGTAATTGAGTTTGGTTCAAAAAGGCTTTGGTGTACATTACTAACTTTTAGATAAGAAACCTTAAAGTGGATGTAAACCCCAATTATTATTTTTTAGGTCACAATGTAGAGTATAAGATTTCCTATTATCTGTGCCCAGTCTTGTCACACAGAGTTAATCCAGCACTGAGTAATCCTCTTTTAATGCTCAGTGAAAATTAACAGAATTCCAGATAAAAACTTGCCAAATTATAAAGTCCGTTTCTCTCCCCTTGCTTTGAGTGACAGGTTATTTACATATCTAGCTTGGACATGTTTATCATATGTTATGTTATGTTTATCATAACATGAGGTGATTCACAGTATAAAAAGTGAGAAATCCACCCCTCCCCCACATAACACATCCTGGTAATATACAATGAACTTTGGATCACCTCATGTTATGATAAACATAACATAACATATGATAAACATGTCCAAGCTAGATATGTAAATAGCCTGTCTTTCAAAGCAAGAATAGAGAAAACAGACTTTATAATTTGGCAAGTTTTTATCTGGAATTCTGTTAATTTTCACTGAACATTAAAAGAGGATTACTCAGCGCTGGATAAACTCTGTGTGGCAAGACTGGGCACAGATGATAGGAAATCTTATACTCTACATTGTGACATCAAAAAAAATAAATGGGGTTTACATCCACTTTAAGGTTTCTCATCTAAACGTTAGTAATGTACACCAAAGCCTTTTTGAACCAAACTCAATTACATTTGACCCATCACATGATTTACCTCAGATAGCCAGGTCCCACATAAGATGGAATGTGTCTATTCTGCCTCTTGTCTATCATAGTCTAGATGTGTTTACCCTTAAAGCATTCAGTATTTTTTTTCCAGTAAATGTAAAGCAGCATACAGATATTGTATGAATTATAAAATGAATATTTTGTGATGGGAGACTAGGGGTAAAAAAAAAAAAAAATACAATCACCATTGGTGAGATATCTAGCTATGCTCCCTTCCATCAGAAATTTGTATTTTTTGGGTTTACATCCACTTTAACCATTGAAATCAGTGGGCCAGATTCACGTATTCCAGAGCATCTTTGCTCTGGAGTAACGCTTCTGATTTGCGTTGCGCTGCCGAAATTTTAGGAGCAAGTGCTGTCATTCACGAAGCACTTGCTCCTAAAGTTGCGGCAGCGCATCACAAATGAGCCGGCGGAATTCAAATGTCGCGGGTACGGGGCGTGTAGTATGCTAACTACGCGCGATCCCGCCGCCAACGTACTGCGCATGCGTCGAGTGTCAAAACATCCCCGTGCGCATGCTCCAAAATCTGTGAATGAACGTCAATGACGTCACATTCCCATTCATGACCGTTTTACGCAAGCGACGTTTTTTTTTTTTTTTCCCGACGCGATGACGACGCCTATACCTAACATAGGATACTCCAACCCCATGTAGGTATATCTATGCGCCGCGTATCCCGTCCGGAAACGTCGTATTGTCATTGCGTCGCGCCGGATTTCGATCGTGAATTGCCGATTTCCGCTCATTAACATATTTTTTGAGCGTAAATCGGCGGGAACGCCCCCGGCGCCATTTTTAAGTTGAAGTAACGATGCGATGGCGAAACTAAGTTACGCTGCTCGCATCGGAACTTCAACCCGGCGTTTCTTGTTTTCTGGTTACAGAAAACAGAAACGCCGGCTCAAAGCCACAGTTAGGCTGGCGGATCACTCGATCCGCCAGCGTAACCTTTCCTGAATCTGGCCCAGTGGGAGCCAAATGTTAAAAAAACAGTGATGACCATTTTCTAGATTAATAGGGTAGGGATTGAAAAAATGGCATAAGGGGAAGGGCGCTGCCCTGGGAAACATGTACCAAAGCAAAAAAAATGTAATTCTGTTTGGAAGGGAGCTTTGATTTTAAAGATTTGCTTATAAGATGCCCTGAACAATCCTGCATATTGGTGTATCTGTACAATATATGCAAGCTAGTAGATTAAAACTGGCACTGACAAAGACCAATGCCATTTAAATTGCTGGCAAATGACAGTTTAGAGTTGCTTGCTTATTTCTGTTTATTTTCTGTTTAAAAAAAAGTGGCTGGAGATTATATTTACCTATAATATACCCTTTCCTAGATTAAGGGTCTGATATAAATGGTAATAGGAAATGCTTCAACAAAATAAAACAGCACAGTGTCCCCCTAAAAATATATATCAAATCCTTATCTTTGCTAAGGGTCTGATATGGATGTCAAGAGCAACCCTACGCAAAAAAAAGAAAAGAAAGAAGTGTGGGATTGCCCCCAAAATTGATACCAAGCCCTTATCTGCTTATGCAACAGGTTGCAGGACTGACTAGGAACAAAAGGAAAATGTGCATCACCCACCTGGAACCACATCAGGTTACATGTCCTCTACATGGGGATTCTTTCAGGGGAATGTTTCATGTTGATGAGGGCAAGGGAATGTTTCATGTTGATGAGGGCAAGAGACTTTTCCTCAAAACCCACATATCCCAGTGGTTGTGGCAGTATGTTGGCGGGGGGACTTTCAGAATCTGGAATTATGTGTTCAAGAGATGTCATTGGGTGTAATGAGAGTGGAGGTGGATATAGAATGTTTTCTTTTGGTGGGGGACAATCATCATGGCTGATATAGAACTGCAACTCTAAATGATGTGACTGATGATCGATTTACAATGTGTGACTTGTTGGGGCTTTGTAGTAAAGTCAAAAACAGTCAGTGTGCTTACTTACTGTTTACTTATTCTTTGAATAAGTAACTGAACTATGCACTCATTACTAATTCCATGGTTTATGCTACTGATGAGCGGCTACAAGGCAGCGAAACGCACCAAGTCACCCATTCTCACCTCCATTTTTACAATAGACCCATATTATACTTTATATGACTCAATTCATATTTTTAATTATTACTACCCAAACCATGTTACTCCTTTTTTGTTTCTCCCTTCATTTAATTCAGAAGCATTTTTCAGACCGCTTAGGCTCATGTTTTATCCTGGCTATGTGATTGATATATATCAGCTGCTTTTTCTGTATTCAATATGTGATTGTACACCAGATTGTGGATTACTATGTACTGTGTATTGATAATTCTCCAATGTTTATTGTTTAGAGGCTTTATGCCCAAAATATGTTATATGTGAATGTAAAAATTGGCGTCCTTTTTTTCCCACACATAGAGCTTTCTTTTGGTGGTATTTCATCATCTCTGCGGTTTTTATTTTTTGCACTATAAACAAAAATAGAGTGACTATTTTGAAAAAAAAATCAATATTTTTTACTTTTTGCTATAATAAATATCCCCCAAAAATATATATAAAAAAACATTTGTTTTCCTCAGTTTAGGCCAACAGGTATTCTTCTACATATTTTTCGTAAAAAAAAATCGCAATAAACATTTATTGATTGGTTTGCGCAAAAGTAATAGCGTTTACAAAATAGGGGGTAGTTTTATGGCATTTTTATAAAAATATTTTTTTACTAGTAATGGCGGCGATCAGCGTTTTTTTTTTTTCAGTACTGCGACATTATGGCGGACACTTCGGACACTTTTGACACATTTTTGGGACCATTAGCATTTTTTTAGCGATCAATGCTATAAAAATGCATTGGATTACTATAAAAATGCCATTGGCAGTAAGGGGGTTAACACTAGGGGGCAGGAAAGGGGTTAAGTATGTTCCTGGGTGTGTTCTAACTGTATGGGGGGGTGGATTTACTAGGGGAAATCACTGATCTTCTGTTCATACATTGTATGAACAGAAGATCAGCATTTCCTTCGCTGACAGGACCGGGAGCTGTGTGTTTACACACATAGCTCCCGGTCCTCGCTCTGAAGAGCTGACGTGGCTTCTGAAGAGCCGACGTAGAGCTACGGGCTCTCGCCCAGGAGAGCCGACCTGCCGCAGTAAAATGACGGCGGCAGGTCGGCAAGCAGTTAAAGTCCCAATGCTTGCTCTACCTCTTTTTAAATGCATTACTTATTAACATGAACTTTTATTGTTGTTTTGTTGTTGTATCTTTTTATTGGGGGTGTGGAGTCCAAACAATCAGCCTGAAGGAAAGCTGTCACATTTAACAGCATTATTAATACCACTGAAAATTGTGTCACTTTCCATCACTGCCAGAGGCGTGACTCAGCCTAGCTTCAGTCTGAAGGGGACACTCACCCGTATTTGAATGTCCATCTACATTCATACTTCTCCTGTAGCAATCTGTCACCTGGGGAATGAGCAAATCCACGTATAGGCAAGATGGTCATACAGAGTACGATCTACTGATCGATTTTTGTACAACCAGCCTGATGGATTTTTCCTGAATGATCAGTGTCACTGGCTATAGCCAGCAGCACTGATCAGTGTATTCTTAAGGTGGGGAAGTCTCAAGCTGTCAGAATGCAATAGCACAGTGAGTGGATTCCCACATACCAATTACATTTGTGAATGGGGGAATCGTTTTTTTTTGTTCAACCTGCTGGTTGAATGAAAAAGCAGAAAGATTAATATGACCTCAGGGACTCATTCACTGCTGAAACAAGCACTATTTACATCTTTACACAAGAGTCTGTTAACATATATATACATATAGATATATCTATATATCTATTGATATATCTCTGCTGGCAGCACTCATATGTCTATCTCACAAAGACAACCTCTGGATATGATGCTGAACACGTGCACTCAACTTCTTTGATTGAATCATGGCGAGGCCTGTTCTGAGTGGAACCTATCCTGTTAAACCGCTGTATGGTATTGCCCACTGCACTGCATCTCAGTTTCATAGCCTTAGCAATATTTCTTTAGCCTAGGCCATCTTTATGTAGACAACAATTCTTTTTTTCAGATCCTCAGTGAGTTCTTTGCCATGAGGTGCCATGTTGAACTTCCATTGACCAGTATGAGAGAGTGAGAGTGATAATACCAAATTTAACACACCTGCTCTCCATTCACACCTGTGACCTTGTAACACGAGTCACATGACACAAAGGAGGGACCATTGCTAATTGGGCCCTATATGGATATTTTCACTTACGGGTATACTCACGTTTGTTGCAAGTGGTTTAAATATTAATGCGTGTGGAGTTATTTTGAGTGGACAGCAAATTTACACTGTTATACAAGCTGTATACTCACTACTAGAAATGTGTAATTTCTTCAGTGTTGTCACATGAAAAGATATAATAAAATATTTACAAAAATGTCAGGGGTGTACTCACTTTTGTGAGATACTGTAGGTATTGTCATGTTTACCAGTATATATACCGAAGTTACTAAATGTAGTATTGGCCACCTTTGGTCATGAAGGGGTTACAAAATATGCAACATCCATAAGATCTGTAAATACATAAGAAGAAACTATGTAATATAAAGATATCATTATATTTATATCTATTTTAAACTTTAAATTGGCACTTTAGACAAGCTATGGCTATATACAGAAATTTACCATAGCATTATATCACTTTTTTTTTTTTGGTTAAAAAAAGCCAATGATATTTAAAAACTACAATGTTAATTACACAAATTATATCAGATATTGCTATATTTTTTTTTAGTAAATGACTAAAGCATGCTATTAAATGACCCTGGGCATGCATACTTTGGCTACATTTGTTTTATGGATTAAGTCTGTCCCTGTTGATTATGAATTTTAAATAGCATGTAATTGATCTCTGGTTTCACACTATATACTGTATCTGCTTTTGAGAAGACAGCAGAACATTTACCATGGCATTCTACTTTCTTTGAATTAACTTTGTTTCCACAAATCAATTGCATTTTCTGCTAAATAAGGAACACATTACACATACAAAAAAAAATTCTGGTAGGGAAGGAGAAGCATTCATGCAGCTCTATGCCAGGATGGCATTTCTGGTTTCCTAAATAATATTACTTTATTACCCCTTGACCCGAATACTGCCGGATCCTATGGATCAATGATGGACATACTAACGTTTGGATTATTTTTTCCGCTACCTTGGTGAGTCTCTGTGCTTTATATATATGACTGTGACCATGAGCTGTTTAAAACTTTTATTTATTCTGCTGGTTATATTCATATATACTATGTTACATGTATGTGACTTGCTATATATGTTGTTTTCATTCTAGTTACATCTATCTCCAGCCAGCCTCTTCCCATTACTGAGAAGGCTCACTATCTTCAAAATGTGTGCCTGGTCTTATAGGCGCTATGGCCCAGATTCAGAGAGAATTAGATTATCGTAGAGTATGAGAAATACACTACGCCGCCGTTTTTTACCTGGCTCTACGTGGAATCCAGGTAGATTTTGTCCAGTAAACGACGGCGGCGTAGTGTATTTCTCCCGTCGCAATCCATCTGCGCGAGTATGGGGCGTGAAGCATTTAAAATAGGCGTGTTCCCGCGGCGATCGAACTGCGCATGCTCCATTCGCAAATTTCCCGCCGTGCATTGCGCGAAATCACGTTGTTACGTCGTAGTAGCGTCGTTTACGTACATTCCTATTCCCGAGTGAGTTACGTTAAAAAAAAAATAATAATTTCAAATCGACGCGGGAACGACGGCCATACTTTACATGGGTTACGCACTGTTAGACCAGCAAAAAGCTCCTCTAACATTACGTAGCCAAAAAATGACGTAGGCGATTGCGAGGGACACTTGTACCTTCGTGGATCGCCGTAAAAACGAATTTGCATATCCCGACGCATGAAAACGACGCAAACTCCTCCCAGCGGCTGCAAAAATATCGCAGCGTAGATCCGAAGGCTTGCGAAGACGTAAGCCTCTCGGATCGAAGCCCGAAGCCGCCGTATCATGGTTTGAGGATTCAAACTAGTGATACGGCGCGCGAAATTTGAAATTACTCCTGTCTAAGACAGGCGTAATTGCTCTGTGAATCTGGGCCTATGTTTCTAGTATTTTGCTAATTACAGTCTCTTTATACTGCTCACTATATTACTTTTGATTAGATAGGATATTTTCTTCTATTATTTTTTTATTGATCTATTTATTGCTGGCAACATTTTTCCTTAAAATCTCTCTGTAGTCCAAGGGAGGGGGCGAGCACGACACTGCACACCAGGGAGAAAGCCTTGTATTACCATGTGGAGTTACAGACAGAAAAACAGGAAGTGAGGATTTAAAAATAAGGACATTTAAAAGCAAAATCAAAGAATGAGGTGAGTGAAGGAGGACTGCACTAAGGTTTAGGAAAAACAAATTGTACCATTACAACCCCTTTAACAAAACCCAATGTAGGTTGGCTGTGCAGGTGGCAGGTACTCATTTTGGAGACATTGGGGGCATACTAGATCCCAAAGCAGCTAACCAAACACAGACTATGCTTGGTTAGCTGCTTCCCTGTCTATAACTGCCAGGGAATGTTACCTTTGAAACCAGAGGGAACAAGTTTATTGTCACTTCCAACTTCATCCACTGCAGAGGAGGGGGAACCACACAGCCCACACCATAAAAGTGATCAGCTGGCTCTATATAGTTTCAGTAAATACACTTCAGCTCAAACTGATTTAAGATGCATTTTGGGTTAAGTTTTACTAAAGGTAAACTTAGGTAAATAAAGAACAGTATGTTTCCTTGTTTATTTAAATTGGACTAGTTATATTAATTTCAACACAGGTCTAAAATATATGTTTAAATTACATTATACTTGTCTTTCATTGTTTGGGTGCATGCTCTGATTTTTCCATGTAAAATTGATTTGACAGGGAGATGACACAAAAGGTAAAGGATCACATCTCACAACACCGACACCCCAGGGGATTTTTCTGAATTTGTACAGAGTTTGATTCTACAAACAACGTGGTGCTTTATTGAGAAGAGTAAAGGAAGTGTACAGCATATGCAGTTGCAGTATCATAACATAACATACAAACGGACATGAATGAATCATACATGGGATATAAAAGTATTGGTGTTCCATACACGCTTCTACCACACAGAGGTTAAGCAGGCGAGTACATGAAATAAAAAATTATGCAAGCCTAGTCTAACATCTGACGGGCTTGCAGGCCCAGCTTAATGTGAGGAGAAAATATAAAAACCTATTGTAGAGGGTGTCAGTCAAGTATTTCATTACAAGTAGCAGCATTCCCCAGCTAGTCATCCCATATTTTGCCATATTTTGTAGGGCAACCCCTGTGGACATAAATTTCCTTTTTATAAGGTAGGACCTTAGATTTTCACTTTTTAGTTCTTGATGATGTATCTAAACAAAAAGATAGGTGTGGACAGCATTCTTGTGTTAAAAATGAGACGTGTGGTGGATTAACATATTAACTGCTTGCCAACCAGAAGCCACAGTTATACGGCGGCAGGTCGGCCATGCTGGGCGAGAGCCCATAGCTATACGTCACCTCGCCGAGCAGCCAATAGGGGCACGCGCCGCCGGAGGCCCGCACGCGTGCCCCCCACTCGCCCCTGATGCCGGCGCACGTGCCTGGCCGTCGCGATCACCCCCAGGCACCCGCGATCACTTATTACAGAGCGAGAATCGGGAGCTGTATGTGTAAACACACAGCTCCCGGTCCTGTCAGGGGGGGAAATGACCTATCAGTCCACCCCCCTTCAGTTAGAACACACCCAGGGAACATGATTAACCCCTTCCTTGCCCCCTAGTGTTAACCCCGCCATTACTAGTTAAAAAAAAAAAATACGAAAAATGCCATAAGACTATCCCCTATTTTGTAAACGCTATAACTTTTGCGCAAACCAATCAATAAATGCTTATTGCGATTTTTTTTACGAAAAGTATGTAGATGAATACGTATCGGCCTAAACATGAGGATTTTTTTTTATACATATTTTTGTGGGATATTTATTATAGCAAAAAGTAAAAAATATTCATTTTTTTTTCAAAATTGACGCTCTATTTTTGTTTATAGCGCAAAAACTAAAAACCACAGTGATGATCAAATACCACCAAAAGAAAGCTATATTTGTCGGGAAAAAAGGACGTCAATTTTGTTTGGGAGCCACGTCGCACAACAGCGCAATTGTCAGTTAAAGCAAATCACAAAAAGTGGCCTGGTCTTTGACCAGCAATATGGTCTGGGGGTTAGGTGGTTAAAGGGGTTGTAAAGGTTTGTTTTTTTAATTTCTAAATAGGTTCCCTTAAGCTAGTGCATTCCTTCGATTTCCCTTCTAAATGTTTTTTTTTTGTCTGAATTTCTCACTTCCTGATCTCCCTTAGTAAGCTGTTCTGGCTGACTAACCTCCATGCATTTCTAGACAGCTGACAAGAAACTGAAGAAGAATGTGGGGAAGGTCTTTTCTCTGACACATGCTTTTATTTTCCATTTACTGCTTAACATGAACTAGAAATGTAACAATGCATCCTTGAGTGAGTGAGTGAAGAACTTATATAGCGCAGCACATGCAAACGAAATCACCTCTGGGCGCTTGTTGTTCCTGTCTCCTTTGATATCAAAAGAGATGAGTTTTGATCTTTCTCCTGAATGCTAAGTGGTGCTCCTCCAACCAAATGCTGGTTGGTAAATAGTTCCATAGTCTGGGAGCTTGGAGCGCAAATCTTCTTTCTCCTTTTGACTTGTATTTTGCTTTGGGTATCTGGAGCAGATTTTGGTTGGTGGATCTCAGAGCGCGATTGGAGTTGTGAGGTTTTATTTTTATTTTATTTTTTTAATTATACACCAAATCCTTGGTGTATAATTATTTTACTATAACGGATTCACTTTTCCTAATGTTATCTGTGACAGATTTAACTACATGTTGTTAATTATTTGATATATAGTATATGCATGTGAACCCTATTTGGATGGCTTTTGATTTGCTACGCTTGTTTGACTTCTACCCTCAGGGCTTACTTATTAAATCTTTATTATTTGTGATTAAATATGCACCTGAAGAGTGGGGTTGCATTTAACTGTTGTACAATTGTTATACTTGGAATAAATTAAACATATTGAACACGTTTTGAAGAAATGCAGTGAATTTCCTGGATTATTATTTTACATATATACACTATATTATCAGAAGTATTAGGACTGCATGTACACGCACATACATTTTAATGGCATCCTAGTCTTGGTCCGTAGGGTTCAATATTGAGTTGGCCCACTCTTTTCAGCTATAACAGCTTCAACTCTTCTGGGAAGGCTGTCTACAAAGTTAAAGAGTGTGTCTATGGGAATAAGGAAAAGGTTAACATGCTGAACCTATAAACCAAAATGAAGAAAAAGGAAATTACATAGTTAGCCAAAACAATCAAAAAATTAGCAAAACTGTTAATCACTCTTCAAAGTAAATTAATCGCTTTTAGTGACTCACAAACATGGCAAATGCCTCCACAATGTAGATTTCACGCTTACCAGATAACAAGCGGTGAGGCGCTTGTGGGTAATTACCCAGCTCGGGTCTTGATTGCTGGTCAGATTCAGATGACCTCACACATATGAGAAATTCTCCAATGATAGAGCAGGATGGACTGTCTAGGACCTAAAAGTGAATCCAAGGGAGCCAATCTCATTCAAAGAGGGGACTTGAAGTATCCCAAAAAGGAAATAAGTCTCCATAGTGTAAAAAAAAAGTGGATCATTTATTAAAATAAAAATAGTAATGGACTTACTCATAGGAGCATATAAAACAGCATAAAAAGAAAAGCGGCTGTCTAAAGGTAAATGCCCATCCCTCCAGGTTCATGGCAACACGGTAACGTCAGCACATTCCTATTACTGAAGCATTTCGTCACAATATGACAACGTTATTTTGTGACAAAACATGTCTAAACAGCTGACAACTGCATTTCCCCGAACCCGGAGGGATGAGCGTTTACCTTTAGCCGATCCCTCTGGGTTTGTGGCAATGCAGAGATGTCAACACGTTCCTCCTTCAAAAGGCGTTTCGTCACAATATGACAGTATGATGGGTGTTCACCTTCAGACAGCCGGCTTTTTTTTCATGCTGTTTTATATGCTCCTACGAGTAAGTGCATTACTTTATTTTAATAAATGTTCCACTGGTTTTTACACTATGGGAAGTCTTCTTTCCTTTTGGGTTACTTTGAGTCGCCTCTTTAAGGGAGATTGGCTCCCTTGGAATCGCTTTTAAGTCCTAGACCATCCATCCTGCTCTGACTGGCGTTCAAGGGCCAGGCTGGGTAATTAGCCACAAATGCTACAGCGCTTGCTATCTGGTAAGCATAAAACCTATGTGGTGGAGGGATTTGCCATGTTTGTGAGTCACGGACATCAATAGATTCATTTACTTTGAAGAGTGATTCACAGATTTGCACATTTTCTAATGTTTTTGCTAACTGTGTATTAATTTTTCTTCATTTTGGTATTTAGGTTCACCATGTTACCTTCATATTAAGTTACTATTAGCGAAGCTCCTCTTTTTCCTTTTTAACTCACTCTATGTCTCTTTGGGCCTGCTGGCCTGCACAGGCTCCTGACCTAATTAATCCACCTTTACTCAATTTCACTGAAATTAGTGGAAGCTGAGGAACCAACATCTACCCTCCTATTAACACAGGGTATCTCTCCAATTGCACCCTAATTCCAGCCAAAAGGGGGGCCTATTACCATTGGGCTTACCCCACGGATATACCCGACAAAGGTATTAATTTAGCAGCGCCATTTCCCTTTCTACTATTCATATTTATATTAGCTCCCCACATAGGGATCCTACTGGGAGGCAACAGCTACTTTATTCACCATAGCGCGGACTCCCCTGTTCTTACACGGGAGAGGATCTGCCGACCGCCACTGGGCAAGGTACTGGCAACACTCCATTTCCTTGCCAGTGGCTCTTTTTACCCTAATGGGTAAATATATATTATATATACATTTTTTTCTGTTTAGTATATATTTTAGAATAATTAATATAATAAATATATATTTTTATTTTTTTTAACTAATATAAATGTACTAATTTTAATATTATTATAATTATCTTATTTAATATTATATATATATATATATATATATATATATATATACACACCGACACAACACAAACCTACAAACAGCAACAGACAACGGAATAAAAGCACCTTGCTTCAGGAAGGGAAAAAAATTGGATGTACTTTTGCAATGGAAGGGCATTTCTCTCGGTCTATTTAAGCAATGTGCATAGCTCACTAAGTCTGACGGGCCTAGTTCCTATCTAACTGATAACCATAGTCTGCTTCATGTGCACATGCCCAGTCTGGCCAGCCCTTCATTTGCATGGGGTCACGGCTCATTTCAATGGAACACACCCACAACTTCCCACTTTGAATTACACCGCCTTACGTCTCGGAATTTACATTGCACCGGTGCAAATTGGCCGAAAATACTACGAGGATACGGTACTTGCACCTCGAAATTAAGCCGGTCTAACTTAACCTCCTTGGCGTTTTTCCCGTGTCTGACACGGGGTAAAAATTTGCTGCTACTATTGTTGATCCCGTGTCAGACACGGGCTCGCCTCGCAGAATCCAGAGACTGTTTACTTACCTTCTCCCTGGATCCAGCGATGCATCCCCGCTGTGTGAGCGAGCGGGTGCTCGCTTGATTCACACAGCGTCCCCGTGTGCCGCCGAGCTCCGTTCCCTGCGACGTTACGTCGCACGGGGACGGAGAACGGCGCCAAATTCAAAAATGTAAACAAACACTTTACATACAGTACAATGTAATCTTATAGATTACAGTACTGTATGTAAAAAATACACACCCCCCATGTCCCTAGTGGTCTGCCCAGTGCCCTGCATGTCATTTTATATAATAAAAACTTTTCTTTCTCCCTGCAAACTGTAGATTGCCCATAGCAACCAAAAGTGTCCCTTTATGGCAAAAATTGTTTTAGAGCAGCTAAAAAACAGCGATAATAAATTATAATCACTTGCAGAATTTAGCGATAGCGATCTGTGGGGAAATTCGTCATAAAAAAAAAAAATTATGACAGCAAAAATTCTGCAACTGAGCAAATTTCAGTGATTTTGATTTGATTACATTATTGAATAATTTTTACTATAATTATATTATTATTTGTTATAATTTTTTATAATTATTTATTATATTATAATTTTTAATAAAAAAAAAAAAAAAAAATCATACCCGGGATGCCTATTAGACTCTTGTTTAGATAGATTTAAGTAAGTACTTACTAAGAATTGCAGGCCTATAATACATAACACCACATTTCCTTGCAAAACAATTGCAACGCTTTTGGTACAAAATTCCAGACAGAATCATAACGCCAGGGAGGTTAAAGGAGTTGCACTACGCCGGTCCAAAAATGCGCCGATGTACGTGAATCTGGCCCCATGTCTTTATGGACCTTGCACCAGTGCCAATACTTTTGACAATATAGTGTACATTATGTGATATTCAGGGGATCTAGCATCTTAGGATCACTTTCAAAAGGCAGTTTTCTTAAACATAAAAGTCTTTATTTTCCTTAAGCAAACAAAAAGGAGTTTTCAGCAGCCAAACCAAAACCTCAGTAAATGTAACAAAAAAAAGTCTGCTTATTTTCACCACAACTCCAAATTTTAAACATGCACAAGTCAAATAAGGGTTTTTACCCCAGAGTTACCAGCGTCCAGCTTCAGATGGTTTGTAGCACACATGCAGCACAAAGCCGGGTCCACCGACACTGGGAGTCTTTCTGCCTTATGTGCTGCTTCCTGGAGGCTGCATACCCGGTAGGGATCAGAATCCCTGTAGTCAGGAGTGGAGGCCCTTTTTCTACCTGAATGTCACTCAGGGCCTCCAAAATTCTGGGTCCCAAATAAGGCACTATAAGGCACTATTAATGCAGAGAGGACTGCAAGTCAGTCCTCTGTTCTGTAAAAAAAAGTTGTGGAATCTCTCACCCTGTACGGGTGAGACCTCTGAGTACACCAACCTATCCTTTCTTAAAAGGACCACAACCCAAATATCGATGCCACATAGCACCCGTTTAGGACCCATTCTTGGCACCTTGTACAATATATACTATATATATATATATATATATATATATATATATATATATGTGTGTGTGTGTATATATATAAATATATGTGTATATATATATATATATATATATATATATATATATATATATATATTGTATACAACACAGTCAAACAAAATCTTCTGCACTCAAAAGTGGTGCAATGGCAATGGGAGAACCCTAAAATTCCTATGGATCCCAGTACATGCACAAGCCTTGCTGTCCTCCAAGTGTCAGGGCATACCCAACGGGAACACTGTAAAATAATGAAAAAACCTTGCGCATTACCCAAGCAATATTTTTTTAAACCAAAAAGAAAGAAAATATAGTATATATAGAATAGTATATACCATACATCAGCTTCAAAAAACGTTTTCTCTCAGCAGCTTAGCTTACCCTGTTACCCCCTACTACAACTTAGTTCAATGACATTTAAATGACAGAGGTAATATCCCTTGATCAATGTATAGTGTTGTAAAATATGGAAGAAAACTGTATATAGTTGCTTGGCAGCAAAAATAAATAAAAAAATCACTTTGCATTCCCCAGTCAGGTACCATAATTAACACAGCAACCTATCAGTTACTTCCATTGTTATCTGATGGGAAGAGAATCCTGAACTATGTAAAAATAAATTTTGTTCAAACCAATGTGCCAAATGCTATTTCTGAAGGAATTCTCATCATTATAAAGCCAGACAATACTGGGCTGCTGGAACCCAAACCAGTTCTATTACATACTATGGCTACAGTAGTGCCCTTGATTGTGCCACTAACTGTAGAGTAGTTTTACTACATTTAATGCCTTGATTGGGAAGATGCATGGGAGGTAGTCCCATATATAAAGTCCTGTCCGGGTTGAGGCGGGGGATTTACTAACCAGGGTAAACGGGGATCGCGGGGGCAGACCCATCAATCGCTGCAAATCACCACGCCAAAGGGAGAGTGCTTGTGTGGTTGTTAACCATGTCTGTATTGGGTTGAAGAAATGGGTGAGAATAAAAAGTGTGTCGGTATGCAGATATAATAAAATGCGGTGGAAATATAACAATTTAAAATGATGGAAAGGTGGTGGAAAAAATTACTACATAATGAATAATTGATGTCATAATGTGGTGAGAGTGAGTGTGGTTTAATACATCTGCATATGAAATGCACATGAAAAAGCATATCCATATATAGAGTATGCATTTGATATGCAGATGAGCAGACGAGCTCTATGGTGATTCTGACTTAATTGTTCAGCAGGACTTGCCACCTGCCTACCCACTAAAATCTGGTTCAATGACTGTGGGATTACTGTGCTTGATTGGCCAGCAAACTCGCCTGACCTGAACCCCATAGAGTATATATGGGGCATTGCCAAGAGAAAGATGAGAGACATTAGAACAAACAATGCAGAAGAGCTGCTATTGAAGCCTCCTGGTCTTCCATAACACCTCAGCAGTGCCTCAGGCTGATAGCTTCCATGCCACCCCGCATTGAGGCAGTAATTGCTGCAAAAGGGGCCCAAACCAAGTACTGAGTACATATACATGGTTCTACTTTTCAGAGGTCCGATATTGTTCTATGTACAATCCTTGTTTTATTGATTGCATGTAATATTCTTATTTTCTGAGATTGTGGATTTGGGGTTTTCATGAGCTGTAAGCCATAATCATCACAATTATGACAAATTACGGCTTCAACTATCTTGCTTTGCATGTAATGAGTCTCTCTCCTATATTAGTTTTGCCTTTTAAGTTGCATTAGTGAAATAAATGAACTTTTGCACAATATTCAAATTTTTCGAGTTTCATCTGTATATGGCTAAACTGGAAGGCTTGTAATTAGATTATTCAGGGCATAACCTTGTTCACTTTGCTGAGTTGAAATACATTAGGCGTTATTTTTTTTAGGAATATATAACTTGTTAATATGCGTCTCTTATACATGGATTAAAAAAATAAACATGGTATGAAAATAAACAGCATTCTATCAAAGCACAGAAATACTTTCAAAATAATGAAGATGGCTTTTGTGTTATTTTCAGCCATTATTGTTGCTTGCCTGCAAACTGGAACATTTAATTAGAAGCAGACAATGTTTGTATGTTTTTACATCAGTCCACAGCAAGTATTTGTCTCACTAATTTGAATCTGTGTTTGCATTTTTGTATATTGGTATATGCCTAAGTTGATTCATAGGTCTAGGTTTTATACACTTTCAGCATTTATGTTGTCATGACTGTGTGATAGCTTAATTGTCGTCATTTCTGCTTGTCAACTTGTCTGCTTAATAAGCCTTGAAAGATTCTTCCATTCGCATCAACAGCAGCTATCTGATGTAACATTTAAACTGTGCTACACCATCTCTTCAAAAAGTATCTAGTTTAAAGTAAGTCAAACAACTCTTTGGCATGATTTGGGAAAAATGTTTTAATATACTGTACACTGTTTTAACCACTTAAGGACCGCCTCCTGCACATTTACGTTGGCAGAATGGCACAGCTGGGCACAGGCACAGTGCCCAGCCGTGGGTCGCGGAAACTTGCCCATTACCCGGTCCGAAGCTCCGTGACCACGCCCGCGGGACCCATGGACCTGATCGCCGCTGGTGTCCCGAGAACGGTCACAGGAGCTGAAGAATGGGGAGAGGTGTGTGTAAACACACCTTCCCCGTTCTTCACAGTGGCAATGTCACTGATCGTCTGTTCCCTGATATAGGGAAAGGCGATCAGTGACGTCACACGTCCAGCCCTGCCCCCTACAGTTAGAAACACATATGAGGTCACACATAACCCATACAGCGCCCCCTAGTGGTTAACTCCTAAACTGCAATTGTCATTTTCACATTAAACAATGCATTTTTATAGCACTTTTTGCTGTAAAAATGACAATGGTACCAAAAATGTGTCAAAATTGTACGATGTGTCCACCATAATGCTGCAGTCATGAAAAAAATCACTGATCGCGAAAATATTAATAAAAATTCCAAAAAACTATCCCCTATTTTGTAAACGCTATAAATTTTGCGCAAACCAATCGATAAACGCTTATTGCGATTTTTTTTACCAAAGATAGGTAGAAGAATACATATCGTTTGAAACTGAGAAAACATTTTTTAGATATATATATTTTGGGGGTATTTATTATAGCAAAAAGTTAAAAATATTGTTTTTTTTTCAAAATTGTCGCTCTATTTTTGTTTATAGTGCAAAAAATAAAAACGCAGAGGTGATCAAATGCCACCAAAAGAAAGCTCTACTTGTGGGGAAAAAAGGACGCCAATTTATTTTGGGATCCACATCGCACGACCGCGCAATTGTCAGTTAAAGCGACGCAGTGCTGAATCGCAAAAACTGGCCAGGTCCTTTACCTGCATAATGATCCAGGTCTTAAGTGGTTAATCCTTTTTACCCATACTACATAGTTACAAATTTGATTAGCTTGAAAAAAAGACATGGGTTCATCGCGTTTAACCCGTGTGTGTACAAGTGTGTGATTTTTATTCTTTAACAATTCCCATAGCCCTGCATATTCTGCTTTATGAGGAAGACATATATATATATATATTTTAAAGTTGACACTCTCAGCTAGTACCATGTCCTGTGGGAGGGAGTTTTACATGTTATTGATTTGATAGTAAAAAAAACTTTCTGCAATCTATGGTTAAATCTCTTACCTTTTAACCTGAAATCATGGCCACGTGTAATCTTCAGGGACCTTAGAGCAAACAGTTTATCACAGTTACTGGAGTCTCTTTTAACCACTTACGGACCACCCATCATTGTTGTATGTTGGCTGTTTGAAGAGGAATAACTTTGTTATGGCAGCAGATAGCTGCCATAACCCCTGTATCCTCTTCTTCAGCGGGCGGTCCGCTTTAAGATAAAAGTGGTCTCTGTGGCGGATTCGCCGCAAGATCACTTTTATCGGTGGTGGGACACCCCCTTTACACTGCCCTCCGACTTTATAGAGGAAAGAAATAATAATAGAATTATTTGATTGAAAAAAAAATAGGGGCATCAGAGCATTCAAATAAATCTTGGATGAGGTAGGGTCACAACGAAAAAAATAAAATTTTTATAAAAATAAAAAATAAATAGATTTTTGCACTAAGAATAAAATGTTTTTCTTGAAGTTCATTGAGAGAAACTGGAAAAGTAAGAATCCTATAAAACTGGGTTATGCTGCTGCTTTCAGAAGGTCCCAAGCAATAGGCAGCTGGAACCACCCTTAACTAGCAAAGCAAATCATGGGTAGGAGTTAGTGTATTTAAGGGGTATTTAAAAATTCCATATAGTTTGGGTTAGGTGTAACAAGATGTCTGCTGCTGGCAAACAGCAGCCAAGTGCTGGGTGTACCAAGATGGGCGCTGTGTTGTTTAGTAAAAAGGAGGGGGAAATGTTGGGGGAGGTGAAGTTCGCAAGTTTTTAATTGATAGGGGCAAGTACGTTTGCGGCTACCTCAGATCTCTCATCAAGTGATGGTTATATTGCCGTAACCAATTTACATAACTAGTAAATGTATGAAGAGTAATAGGGGGACAAAGAAAGGGGTGGATGGGAATATGATCTCAGAGGAGATCAAAAAAAGAAAAGGGGGTTACTATGGCAACTAAACAAATGATCCGAAATTTGTATTTAGTACAAGAAAGGAGAATTTTAATTATTAAAATATCTGAGCATAATTAATACAAAAAGGAATATAAATTTGTTCTTTAAGAGGACAAATCAATGGTCAGAATTGATGTGGTACCATGAACATGAATAACAAACAAGACACACAATAGACAACAAAAATCACAACACTAGTCCGGACGAGGAAGTTCAGTCAACAGTATCTCGACACTGTATTCACACAATTGGTATTATTAGTTTGGATTGGATGAATTAATTTAAATATATAAGTGTTAATCAGGGAAAACAATGTATCACCTGGTTATCGGCCAATCGTTACCAAATCGGTGTGATGTCTGTTGGCTGGACTTGGTGTGTGAAAAGAGAGAGAGGTGAGTGGTAGGTAGAAAAGAGAGAGAAATTTTTATCCTTGCTGCAGCAATGTAAGATTCCCAGTCAATCGTGTAATCGCTCATTACATTCAACTCAATTAGCTGGGTCTCGTGAGGGTAATTAGTTCCTGTATAGTCTGATGCTGGTATATGTGGAGACAGATCTGATTGGTGGAGTCAATCCTCAAAATGATGTCAGAATGATATTGTATAAGGATGGGAGCGTTAATGTAAATTCAAAGGTGCTCGTATTGTGGAGCATACAAAATGTCCCTTTATTGTGGGTCAATAATTAAATATTAGGTTGTAACATTCCCATATTTGATGATAATATCGTATGAGGCACTAAAGATTACACATCACCGGCAGTACATACAGACGTAATTATTGCAGGTAATGTCCTGTAATGTTTCTCAAAATCATGCATGATATTTAGAAGAAAGTTCTGTACTTTACCAAGGGACTGTTAGTGTCCATCCAAAGGCAGATTGTGTATAGCGCCGTATGTTGGCTGGGTATACTATTGTAGACCTGAGACGGATCCTCGATTGCTTGGCTGAAATAGCAGATGCTATAGGAATTTGTTGCCTGGTCTTAGTATCACTTACAGCACTTATTGGCCATGTACTGCGGTGGTGCTCATGAGTGCAACGGGGCTCCGCGATCAGATGTTAGTCTCCACGCTGTAGTTGAAACTGGCTTCTCCGGCTCTCTCGTCATCGCTCATCTCTCATCTCTTTCAAACACAGATGGTATTGTCGTCATGTGACTAGCGTCGGTGGTGACGTCGACGCGTTTCGCCGTACCCAATGGCGTAGCTTCTTCCTGGACGTAGTTCTTGGTCAGCTGATGTTCGCCTTTTATTGACGGAAGTCAGCTGCTACTTGTCACCATACAACGGGATGGTGTTGTTCAATGATCGTATAGGGTAAGGTGCATTGTAGTTGTCATGGTAATGTTTCAAACAGCTATTTAACCAATTTTAACATGTATTGAGGAAATTATAATATTCAACTAATATATACATGGGAATAACATTATTCTAATTAGCTATTCTTTTGGCTTTCTTAACTAGAAGAGGGTGCATTTGATAGGAAAATGTAGTGAGAAACAACACAAAAACGCACAAGACATATATAAGGCAAAAATATATATATATATGCATATATATTTTGGATTTCTTATACAGAGATCAGGACAAGGTGATCATTTAAATAAGTAAGGGTTGGTTTAATGATCTAAAAAGACCTGTAGATTGAGTTCTGTATTCAAACCAATAGGCACAAGCGATTTAAGGCGATAGACCCAGGATTTTTCTTTTTGCAGTAAGATTCGGTCATAATCACCCCGCCTATTGGGTAATTTGAGGGCATAAATCCCTTTAACGATCATCCCCTTGGAGTTGCGGTTATGATATTCAGCGAAATGTTTAGCAAGGGGTTTCTCCGGATTTTTCTCTTTTTCATTAATCTCTCTTAAGTGCTCACCTATGCGCACTTTGAGGGGACGCTTTGTTTTCCCAATGTAAATCTTAGGACAGGGACATGTTATCATATATATAACACGTGTGGTGGAACAGTTGATCAAGTCCCGGATCTCATAGGAGCCCTGTCCATAAGCATCATTGAATGTAGTGGTGCGATCAACATAAGGGCAAATTTGGCATCGATTACATGGGAACATTCCCAAGGATCGTGGGTAATTGGAAAGCCAGGTGTTATTTGGTTCCTTGACGAATTCGGACTTGATCAAAATGTCCCCCATATTACGTGCCCGACGGGCGACTAATTTTGGTGTGGCACTGATTATTCTGGTCAGGGCCGGGGCATTGGTTAAAATGCCCCAATGTTTTTCCAGAATGGCTCGAACTGAGTCCCATTGTGAGCCAAAGGAAGTGATAATTCTAATGGGCTCATTTAAATTTGGACTGAGTTTCTCAACAGTTCTTTTTTTAGTTAACAGATCAACACGGTCCCTTATCGCTGCTCTCTTCCTCGCTTTTTTAATTTGGCTATGTGAATAGCCACGCTCACGGAATCTTGTGTAAAGTTCTTGACTTTCACGTCTATAGTCAACTGGGTTGGAACAATTTTGTTTTATTCGTAAGAACTGGCCAACTGGAATGCCGTTCTTCAACCAATGGGGATGGTGACTCGTGGCATATAATAATGTATTGGCCGATGTTTTTTTGCGAAAGGTACAAGTGGTGAGCTTGCCGTTCATAAGAGAAATTTGTAAGTCTAGGAATGATAATTTTTCATGATCGGCGGTGTATGTGAGATGAATGTTGCGTTGGTTCGCATTCAATTCAGACATGAATTGTTTTAGGGACTCAGTTGTCCCATTCCATAACATGAGGACGTCGTCAATGTACCGCCACCAGGTTAATACATGGCGGAGATACATTTGTGAAGTGTAGACGTCCTCTTCTTCCCAGTGTCCTAAATGAAGGCACGCATAGGCCGGTGCCCATGCGGCGCCCATAGAGGTACCTCTAATTTGTCAATAGTACCTGTTCAGGAACTGAAAGAAATTATTTTTGAGTGCAAACTCTAATATTTCAACAATAAATTCGTTTTGTGGTCCAGAGGTGGGGTAGGTACCACTCAGGAAAGTTTCGACGGCCTTGATGCCAGTTTGATGGGGTATGGATGTATATAATGATTCAACATCAATACCGACTAGTAGAATCCCGTCGGGTTGTGTACTGGCACCGAGGTCGTCGAGTTTAGCTAAAACGTGTTGTGTGTCTTGTACAAAAGATTTTAAGTCCATCACCATCTCTTTCAGCATTAAATCCAAGTATTTGCCTATTCGTTCCATAGGCCCCTGACAGGCTGACACTATTGGTCTGCCTGGGGGTTCAGTTAAATTTTTATGGATTTTAGGGATGATGTAAAATGTAGGAACATTAAACTCGAGTACACGTAAATAATTAAATTCCTTGATCGTTAACAACCCCTCATCTCTGGCCAATTTTATTTTTTCGTTCAGTTCATAGACTAGAGCTGGTAGGGGATTGTAATCTAATTTCTCATATGTAGATGTATCATTTAGTAGCCTTTTGGATTCGTTTTCGTATTGATTTTGGGTAAGTAATACAACATTACCCCCTTTATCGCTGTTTTTAATAACGATGCTCTTATCTTTTTGTAGGTCACTCAAGGCCCTCCTTTCTTTAGCCGTTAGATTGTCAGACAATTTTTTGGTCCAATCTATTTTTCCTAAGTCCTGTTGGACCATATCAAGGAACATTTGGAGCCATCTGTTTTTTGATAATGGGGGCATCTTGAGAGATCTAATTTTAAGATTGGCACGCCTGATTGAGGTTGTAGTTGCATCTTCTGGTATGGCGTTCTCAGCCAGTAAGGAATTGAGAATGTCAAGTGCCGCTTGGTCTTCACTCCCAATCACTTCGGGGCTAGTACTGTTCAAGTCATTATCTGAATATAGTGATCGGTAGAAGATTTTGCGTAGAAACAATGTGACATCCTTAAAGACGGTAAATTCGTCCATATTCGTCACTGGTGAGAAGGTCATACCCTTCTGTAGGAGTTTCAGGTGGTCAGATGTTAGAATGAAGTCAGATAGATTAATGACCCTAAGGTCATTGATCACTGATGATGACTGTATCTCTGTGTGATTCATTGTTTTTTCTGACTCCTTGTATAAGTCCGTTCCTGAGTGGTTTTGAGTGGTCGTGGTTGTTTTACACTGGATTTTAGTTTTGGGGGATTGGCCTGATCGTTGTCTATGGTTTCCCCCTGTTGATCTAAAAAAATGACCGTTTTAGTTAGATCATCTTCTGTATCGCTTTGCGTTTTATTACGACGTGTCCTAGATTGTGATCGTCCTGTTCTGATGCCTGATCTATTGCGGCCCCGACGTATTGTGAGGTCGAAGATTTCACCTTTTTCAAAGTCAGTAGTATCTCGTTTGAATTTGCCCTGTTTCGTTATTTTTAAATTGAGTTGAATTTGTTCAATATCCTTTTTTAATAGATCATTTTGTTTTATAAACTCATCCTGTTCTTTCAGTTCATCAAGTCCTTCTGCGCTTATTTGAATCGCTGTTTGGATGGTAAACATTGCTGCAGCAAGGATAAAAAATTCTCTCTCTTTTCTACCTACCACTCACCTCTCTCTCTTTTCACACACCAAGTCCAGCCAACAGACATCACACCGATTTGGTAACGATTGGCCGATAACCAGGTGATACATTGTTTTCCCTGATTAACACTTATATATTTAAATTAATTCATCCAATCCAAACTAATAATACCAATTGTGTGAATACAGTGTCGAGATACTGTTGACTGAACTTCCTCGTCCGGACTAGTGTTGTGATTTTTGTTGTCTATTGTGTGTCTTGTTTGTTATTCATGTTCATGGTACCACATCAATTCTGACCATTGATTTGTCCTCTTAAAGAACAAATTTATATTCCTTTTTGTATTAATTATGCTCAGATATTTTAATAATTAAAATTCTCCTTTCTTGTACTAAATACAAATTTCGGATCATTTGTTTAGTTGCCATAGTAACCCCCTTTTCTTTTTTTGATCTCCTCTGAGATCATATTCCCATCCACCCCTTTCTTTGTCCCCCTATTACTCTTCATACATTTACTAGTCGCTGTGTTGTTTACCCTCCGGCGGAGACACAAAACGTCACTTCCTGTACCGAATGTGACTGCTCTGGTAAGGAATATGCAGCGTTCCAAGGTGTACCAAGATGGGCATCACAGCATGCTTACTAGATGTTAAATGACATGAATGATGAGAGGCAAGGAAGGATTTTGCAATGCTTTATGCCATATAGCATTGCAAAATCCTTCCTTTCCTCTCATTAGAAATGTATTATGCAATTGCCCATCAGTGCTGCATTACAGTGTCCACCAGTGCCGCCTATCAGTGCCCATAAGTGCCTCCTACCAGTACAGCCTATCAGTGCCCATAAGTGCTGCCTATTAGTGCCATTTATCAGTACCCATAAGTGCCACCTATTAGTGCTGCCTATCAGTACCCATAAGTGCCATCAGTGCCCATACGTGCCATCTGTCAGTGCCATCTATCCGTGCCACCAATCAGTGCCCATTAGTCAAATTGTCACATGACTTAAAAAAAAAAGTTTTGTTAATCGGTATCGGCGAGTACTTGATAGAAAGAATTGGTACTTGTACTCTTAAGAAAGTGGTATCAGGACAGCCCTACCACTAACCTTTAAAGGGGCATTTATTATGACTCCCACCAAAAAGGAGGCCCTAATCCTGACCACAAGAATTAGAAAACTATTCTCTGCATTACATAGTCCTGATCTTGATACTACTATTGATGTGTTGTGTATGCTATAACCATAAATCAACAAAGCAATTCTGGTGGTGTTTGTACTGTCCTAGCATGCTATGATCTCAAGAGATTTTAAAGGCAGTCAGAAGTCAAAAAAGCTCTCTCTGTCACATTAAATACATAATAATTTGCAGAGGGATTTATAAAAATTAATTTCCCTTGCTCGTAAATAGATGATTGGAATGTGCACAGTTTCACTAGGCTAACTAAACATTCTACTAATTTAACAAATCAGTCTTATTGTCTCATTAAATAGTGGTGCTAATTAGTATGGAAACTAGTCTCTTGTGAAGGTTGTCTGGAATGGCAACAAAGTTATTTCTTTAATGACATTTTTTTTAATATACAGTAGTGCATTATGAACTCCTGATGACTTCATCACCTTTAAAATAATGGCCAGCAATTACCAGAATTTTGCAAAGTGAATTGTGTATATATCCCTATTCAGCATGTACTACCAGCAAAATCTACTGCTGTTGAGCTTTATTGCTCCAATGTCTGAAAAGTTCTTATCATTTTGATTAAACAACCACAATGTATTATATATGGAAGATTATTGGCTTATTCAAAATGCTGTTAATGAGGACTGTCAGGGTCTTGCATTAACTATTAGATATATTTTACCTTTATAGAGACAAAGTATTTAATGGTCACTTTGTGATTTCATGGCTCATGACATAGAGCTATTCAGAACAAAATAATAGGGTATTTATAAGTCCATGTTTTTCTTTTTATAATTGTGTCATAGTAGATAAAACTCAATAAATGGTGTACTTTATAGTTTGAATGCATAGACAATTCTAAAACTGTTCACCCAAACAAGGTTAAGAAAGTTAGGAGGTTTTCTATGCTGCAATAAAAATACATTTTTCAGAGGCACTTAATTCTTCTAACAACCACTTCTAAAGCACCAGTGTTTTATCTGCTATGTCTCAGTTTTACAACATGGACAGTTGTTGCAAGGGTCAGTAGGCATTGCTGCAATCACATCAGTCATCAGTTTAAAGTCTACGGCCTCGTACACACGACCGAGAAACTTGACAGAATCCATCAATAAACTTGGTCGGAGATCTTTTTTGCTGAGGAAAACGATCGTGTGTATGCTTTTCATTGAGAAAACTGTTGAGGAACTTGACGAGGAAAAAAGAGAGCACGTTCGACGACAAACATATTGGTGTGTATGCTTAGAAACACGCGCACCTTCGGTAAAAGTAGCGTTTGTAATGGAGATAGCACATTTGTCACGCTGTAACAGACTGAAAAGTGCAAATGTCTCTTACCAAACGTTTACCTAACACGCAGTAACATGAGATTAGCAAAAGCAGCCTCAAGGGTTGTGCCAGTGGAATCGAACTTCCCCTGCCGTCGTATGTGTTGATGTAACCGCGTTTGAGAAAGAGGAGATTTGGTCTTGACAGTGTGTACGCAAGTTTCTCGACAAGCCTAACAAGGAACTTGTCAAAGGAAAACGATGTGTCTTTTCCAAAGAGTTCCTCGGTCGTGTGTACGAGGCCTCAGTCTTTATTTGCCACTTTCTAAAAAATGGACAGCAGGAGAGCAGTCAGAAATGACAGTCATAGAGGTCAGTAAGGCTTTATGACAGCCAGATCTGTCAGGTAGCTTAATAGTTGAATACATGTCGCTACATGTGGTAAACCATGTGTTATATCAAATTATTATATTTTTTCTGGATTAGAAACTTCAGGTTTCCACCACCCTCATGTATGAAGCACAAGATCTTCTGGCATTGGCTTTCAGTACACAAGGCTCTTGCAGCCAAAGACAAATGAAAAAGCAATGGAAGTGTTCTACTCCATTATGTCAGCTAGACAGAATGTTGGCCACAAATTAAGTTTGCCTAACACTTCATTAATGTGCTGGAATCTTGATCATGCTAAATGATCTTTTCCTTCTATCTGTAATGCCATGGCTGATGTAGATATCTGCTCTGCCATATGTCATATGTGGGAAAGGTGCATGAACTGTCAATCAAGAAGAAAGAACCATGAGGCTTTTGCAGTTCTGTTGAATCTTGAATTCCATCCAAGTTCTCACAAATTATAGTTGGTATTTTGCTGTTATCCTGTTTTTTTTTCCTAACACTAGTATTAGTAGAAAATAATAGAAATAAGTTCACTGTATGATGCCTATAAATTCAAAAGGTTTACATACACTGATCAGTGATTTTTTTAAATTAAAATGTGATATTGTGTTAACAAAAAAATACACTTTACATAATTACTTAGCAATAGCAGTGTAGGAACTGGACTATGTGGGTAATATCTTTGGATTCCATGATTCATTTACCAATATGAGCCTCGAAAGAGATTGAACATAGTGTATATAAAGGTTAGAACCCCTGACAGCTTGCACTGCCCCAATGGCTTTTACTTTAACCTATTGGCGTAAGTGTCTCAAATGCTATCCCCTTGCCTCGCCTTGTCCTCCCCTTGTTTAACCCAATTACACCGCATAGTATGTCCCTGGGCAGGATATCTCCATGGCTTAACGCACCTATTTTTTAACTCCGGAATTTGGTTCATCCCATCACACAGAGATTACATAATTTTGATACCTTATGTGAGAAATTTGATATACCCTCCCAACGTTTTCATTTTTATTTACAGGTTAGACATTTCTTTTACTCCAAATCTCCTACCCTGACTCTTGATAAACCAACAGCTTTTGAACTTCTGTGTGCCCAGGGCCCCCACCAATTGCACTTAATGAATGAATGAATGAAAAACTTATATAGCGCAACACATGCAAACTTAATCGCCTCTGGGCGCTTGTTGTTCCTGTCTCCTTTGGTATCAAAAGAGATGAGTCTTGATCTTTCTCCTGAACGCTAGGTGGTTCTCTTCCAACCGAATGCTGGTTGGTAAAGCGTTCCATAGTGTAGGACCTTGGACCGCGAATCTTCTATCTCCTTTGGACTTGTAGTTGGCTTTCGGTATCTGGAGAAGATTTTGATTGGTGGATCGCAGAACGCGATTGGGATTGTAAGCTTTTATTTTTTCGCACAGATATTGATAATATCCTCTGTCCACTGTATTATCTATGAGTCGACCCCTCTTTCTGAGACCACACACCTTTACATGAGAAAATGGTCTAATTTATTAGGTAGACCTATCATGGTTCAAGTTTGGGATACGATTTGGTCTTCCACCTTTAAGTCCTCTAAATGTGTAACCCCTAAGGGAAACGTCCATAAAAATTCTCATGTTTTGGTATAAAACCCCTGATGGCATTCACAAATATGATTCCTCAGTCTCACCACACTGCTGGCATTGCAGAACTGATAATGGTTCTTTATTTCATATTTTTTGGCAATGTTCTCTGATTCAATCCTTTTAGCAAGACGTGAGGATACTAATACAGAGGGGCTCTGTGGGAGCCAAACCATCACTTCCAGGACTCCTTGTTCCTCACTCCTAGGAATCCTTATTCTTTGTTATGCTGAAGATAGTTCTTAATGACATTGACTGTATTTTTGATATTGTTGTCCTGCTGCTGAATAAATTTGGTTATGTAAAGAGCACAATAATGGTACAATCAAGGAGTGAGTATGGGCTAAGTTCAATAAAAGAGCAACTGTGTGACTCTTACACACAAGCATAATTTCCAACGGAAAAAGTCAGATGGAATCCGTGTGTATGCCCCATCTGACTTTTTCTGTCGGAAATTCCAACGTAATTAGATAGAGAACATGCTACCAATTTTTAAGAGAATTTCTTTGAATTTCCGTTCGTCTGGATGCAATTCTGATGGACCAAAAACCATGCATGCTCAGAATCAAGTCGATGCATGCTAAGCTTGTTGTAGTGTTGTACATCACCATGTTCTTGATGGTTGGAATTTAGTATGACCATGTGTATGCAAGACAGCTTTAGCGGAAATTCCGTCTGAAAAAACGTTGGAATTTATTCCGAAGGGGAAACTATGCAGGGAGAAAAATCAGCGCCATCTGAGTGCAAGATTACAATTGATTTAATGACAACAAAGAATATGTACACTCACAGGATAAGATTAGGAAGGTCAGCATAGTTCAGTACAGGGTTCATCCTCTCTGTGTGCAGGACAGTGCTGCGGACAGTGCTGCGGCACGTGGAGTGTCCCTCTGGTCATGACCATGCGGGTGGCTCCCAGCAATTCCTAGTCCATGGGTATTGTGGAGATGTTACCCTGTGTCACAGGTGCATGTAAGCAATATATACCTGATTTTGGCAGGAATACTGATTACACACCTGTGGGCTGGGTTTATATTGCTCTCAGAAAGAGAGTTCAGGGCTCACACTTGGGAACAGCTCCACCCTACAGGCAGGTGGCCTGGTGTAGGAGTCAGGAGGGCTTTCAGGTGGAGACAGCTCTCAGAGAGAGAGAGGTGGTCTCTGGGAATCTAAGGCTGCAGGTGGCAGTCAGAGAGTGTATGGCTGCAGGAGGCAGATATGACCCACGACCAAGCAGCACAAAGCTGAGCAAGTAAGCTCCCAGAGGGAGTTTTGAATAAGTAACAGTGAGTGAGCCAGGAGGCTGACATTTATTTTATACAATGAGGGAAGATTATTTTCTGTGAAGTTTGTTTCATTTAAATAAAATTGGGCTGTTACGCCCATAAACATACAGTCTGGACTGACCAGTGTTCCTTAAAAAGCATACACCACTAGAGCTTAATCATCCTGCATCGTCACAGTATGCGCCGCACAGTACAATGGCGCTGATATCACTAACGGATGTTTTTTTTTTCCTAAATATTTCCTTATTAAAAGTTGTCATCATTACAAACCACATTACATACTTATTGGAGAATATAGCACATATCTCAGTATTAAGCTAATAAAAAAAATGTCATTATTTCCAAAACATGACAGAGTCAAACCAAAGAAAATTCGTTTTTTTTTTTGTTATCTTACACATAGTATCTATACAACATAACAAGCATTATAAACACCTACAAATAATAAGAACAGATACACAAAGATACAATTAAACAAACAAACAAACCAAAAAAATACTTCCATTTTAAGGCAATTAACTTTCGTGCTACCTGATGTTTAGAGTGGGGAGGTGCCCTGTGTGCAGGACAGTGCTGCGGCATGAAGAGTGGTCGTGGCCATGCTGGTGGCTACCAGAAATTCCTAGTTCATGGGTATACACAAGAGAATGCCGCTGACATCACTACCGGATGTTTACATAGAGCGGGGAGACGCGCACGTTCGGAGCATGCATGCTCCTTCCTCAGACATTAGGTTCGGCCATCTTAATGGTGATATATATGTAGTTCCAAGATTGGTGGGCAGGGAAAGGCTTAAGGCATCAATCATGGAGAAGAGGGGCAGACACATGCTAATAATAAATACAAGTAAAAGGCGCAAAAAATCTAATATAGTGTTATACAATCAATGAGAAGTTTATGTGCTGGATACATACAATAGAGTAAGCACTGTGTGGCACTGAAATCACAGTCACCTTCATAGTGTAGGTGGTTACCCACAAGGACTTTTAGTCTATGAATATTAGTCAATGGAGAGTTAAAACATGGAAGGAGGAGGGGGGGTGAAGAAAACAAAATTAATTAAAATGGGTAATTAGCCACACTCAGGGCTGCCATCATAGTGGAACTGAGACCATGTTCCCAGTGCTGAAATGACAAGAGGATGAGAGAAGAGGCGCCTCTGACATCATCCCTCTCCGTCTGACATCTCTCTGCATTCCAAGCCTCATGCTGAGGGCACGCTCCACCACAGACTGCTGAACACCATCTAGCAGTGTAGAGCCAACTACCACCCAGGACACACTATAAGACACAGATAAGGAGATCAAGGGATCAACTTCCCCTAAGACAGCCCCATAAAAGGGATATCACTCAATACCTGCTTTTAACTTCATAAATGTGAGTGCATCTCATTAAACTTTACTATATATTACATTTGTTGAAAAATCTGCACCCAGAGGCGCCTCCTCTCACCCCCTCTTGTCACATGCTAATAATAGACTGATTGGGAAACTAGTAAACAGTCGATACATACACAAATGAGTAAAAAGTCACTAAATGGAAAAATATCTTGGATATATAAGAAAAGGAAAAGAAAAAAAGAAAGAAAGGAGGAAGATGGAACAGTGAATTGGAAAAAAAAAATAGAACAAGACAAAGAAAAAATAAGAAGAATTAAAATTGTGAAAAAGTAATAATTAAAAAAATAAGAAGAATGAAAATAAATATAATAATGATAAAAATAAAAATACAAAATAAAAATATAGATAAAAATAAGATTAAAAAAGAGAAAAGAGAAAAAATAAAATAGAACAAATACAAATAGAATAGAAAGAGAAATAGAAATAAGTTGGAAATAACATTAATAATATAAATGGATATAGTACAAAATCTATATAAATTATGAGAATTAAAATGATACATAAAAGGTAAAAAAGAGAGGGGACATAATGCAATCACGCTTAATGAGGATCAAAGATTAAATTAAGGACCATATGGGTCTATTGACTGAAAACAATAGTGGGAGGTAAATCAAATTTTTAAGAGGATATGACAGCAAATATAAGGAAAGTACCTTCAGCTGCTGGCAGTCCAAATAGAGGGCTCATATCTGCGACTTGCATGTCTGCATGTCTGTGGTGTTTTTTATAAAATGGGATTAATCTCTAACTCCTCATTCAGTCCACCAGGTGCCATGGTGTCTAAACAATATATCCAGTATGATTCACAGGCACATAAACTCTTAAAATGTTCTGCTGCAGGAAGGTTCTTGGGCATAACTTTAATCACCCAAACTTGTAATCCTAAAGAAGATTCCTGTGATGTGTGAGAAAATGTTTGGGGATGCTATGTATGTCAGACCCTGCATCCACTAACCACCTGTGTTCACCAAATCTTTTACAAAGGGTTCAAATGGTACAACCAACATAGCCACAGGGACAGGATATGCAATAAACCATAAATTCTGAAGAACATGTGTAAAAGTCAGATATGGTGTAAGTTTTACATTTGGTAGAGAACTCTTTTTGTTTATTACAAACATGTTGGCACGTAAGGCATAATACCATTCGGCACTGATACATACCTCTAATGTTAAAAAAACTTTAAACGAGCACTGCCAGTCATGGAGGTTGATTGATTTAATTTTAATGGGCACAATCTGTGTTTTTATGTTTCTGCCCTGTCTGTATGAAATCCGTGGTCCATCGGTGAAGGTAAGGTGGGGGTCCTCTTGCAGGATAGACCAGTTTTTGATGAATATGCGTTCCATATTTCTGAATTGAGAATGGAAATTAACGGTTGTGCTCTCTAATATTGTTTAACATTAATATCCACTGAAGCCTCATTCTGTTTATAAAATAAAGACCTCTTCTATAATGGTAGAGGGATAACCCTTCTCCAAAAACGTTTGCTTTTAGTCCCATTTCACACTGGAGCATATTGCAGGAGCTATAGCGTTAAAAATAGCGCCTGCAGTACGCCCTTAAATTCGGCCCCCATTTACTCCAGTGTGATAGCAGGATGATAAAAAAAGTCCCGCTAGCTGCATCTTTGGAGCGGAGAAGTAGCAGTGTGTTTACCGCTCCTCCGCCGCTGTTGCCGATTGAAATCCATGAGGCAGGGCAGCTATACCGCGGGTGGTTTTAACCCTTTCTCAGCCGTTAACAGGGGGTAAATGCGCCCTGCTAGCGGCTGAAATGTGACGCAAATCCGCCCATAGCATTGCCGGTAAAAATAGAGGTGTTTTACCACCGACGCTATGGGCGGCACAGTGTGATAGGGCTCAAATAGTAACCCATGGGTCTCATAATCTGTGTCTTTAGTGCAGTTGTGTTTAAGGTGACAATATTGACTCTTTGGGACATTGTTAACCAATCGAGGATGATGACAACTTTTATAATGGAGGTACGAGTTACCTGATGTGGGCTTATTGTAATTTTGGGCATGAATGAAACTTAAATCATGACTAAGCTGAAGATCAAGGAATGCAAGAGTGTTTGGGGCCAATCACATGCCTCCCTGATGGTATGGCATGATGGCAAAGGATCTATATTTCTCAGCATTAAGGACACCATTGATCGCGCAATGTTGAGGACAGTAGACACAGTAATAGACCAAGAAAACTTAATGCAGCTGCAGATAAAAGACTCATCATGCTTACTTCCCTTCAACATCAGTAGCTGTATAGCAGTGCCATCAGCACAGAACTAGTGGTAACCAGTAGGACCCAGGTTCACCAATCTACTGTCTGAAGAAGTCTGTCCAGAAGTGGTCTTCAGAGAAGAATTGTGGGCAAAAAGTTATACCTCCAATGTGCAAACAAGGTTAAATGCCTTAACTGCGCATGAGATGCAGAAAAGTGGCAGCATGTGCTCTGCAACTTCTGCTCTTCTCAGATCTACAGCAACTGCATTTTCAAGTGAACTTTCAGTGCACTTGCAGTGCACTTGTAGTGCAATGTAGATTTGCCTTTAGTAAATAACCCCCTATGTGTACTAGAAGAATGTATGCTGGTTTGAAGACAAAGGGTAGTCACACCAAATATTGATTTGATTTGGATTTCTCTTATATTTATTTACTTTCCAGGTTGTTAAATCATAACAATAAACTATTAACACTTCTATTTCTGAGACCATACTTAATGTACAACATTATTTCACACCTGTCAAAAATGTTTGCACAGTATTGTATATAAAAAAAAAAATTGAGGGAGGAGTGGGTTGAAAAATTAAAAAAAAAATAGAATTTTGATCAGAGCTAGCTTTAAAATATGTAGAGTTAGTGTGGTTGCAGAGTACAAATTCTGTGATCGGTCCAACTTTTTAAACATCTAAATTGATGTTGTTGGTGCACATCATGATTAAATTATTTATAAATTAAATGAAAGGTTTCTGAATTTGATATTTTTTAAACATCATTCCAAAACCAACATAACCAAATGAATGTAAAGGCCGATCACAGAAGTTGTACTCTGCAACCACACTAACTCTACATATTTTAAAGCTAGCTCTGATCAAAATTCAATTTTATTTTTTATTTTTCACCATTTGCCCCCTTCCCTCAATTTTTTTTTTTTTTTATATACAATACTGTGCAAACATTTTTGACAGGTGTGAAATAATGTTGTACATTAAGAATGGTCTCAGAAATAGAAGTGTTAATAGTTTATTTTTATCATTTAACAACCTGGAAAGTAAATGAATATAAGAGAAATCCAAATCAAATCAATATTTGGTGTGACTACCCTTTGTCTTCAAACCAGCATACATTCTTCTAGTACACATAGGGGGTTATTTACTAAAGACAAATCTACATTGCACTACAAGTGCACTGCAAGTGCACTGAAAGTTCACTTGAAAATGCAGTTGCTGTAGATCTGAGAAGAGCAGAAGTTGCAGAGTACAAATTCTGTGATCGGTCCAACTTTTTAAACATCTAAATTGATGTTGTTGGTGCACATCATGATTAAATTATTTATAAAAAGAAATGAAGCGTTTCTGAATTTGATATTTTTTAAACATCATTACAAAACCAACATAACCAAATGAATGTAAAGGCAAATCAGACTTCAAATTTCTAAAAACAATGAACGTTGTATCTTGTTAGGCCGGAGCATGCATTAGGCTATTCCCCTGTTTAACAAAATATCTTTTAGCTTACTTCTATATAAGCAAAATAACTGTAATCAATAACTATCAAACAGGAAATCCTATTACTCTTCAGTTACTGATGTGTATCTAGAATATAATGGTCCTTATTATCTGTGCATCTTAAGAGAGCAATCACCACTTGCAGCTGAAAGGTAGTAAAGATGATTTAAAGTAAAAGAAAACAGGAGACTAAAATAAAATAAGTTTGTGAAGAAAAGCTCTATGAAGAAAAATTGTATTTAAACAGAAGATGTCTGATAGGAAGTGATACAAAAGACAGCACACACATTTTAACCATTCAAAATACATAACAATAGCAGAATAATGAGAATTTAGCTCTTTACCACAGCACATTATTGAAGAGAGCAGCAAATGTGTCTTGAATAAATCTGAACAACTGTCATTCTAAATGACATTATTATAAACACATGGCATATCTAGAGTATGTGACATTTAGAGCAGATCATTTTGAACACCCTCCTTTTCTATACAACATTATGAAAACAAATGAATAATTACAATGGCCAAAAAAGAAGCACGTACAGTAAAAACTGTAGCATCTTTTAAACTGATAGTCAGTGTGGAAGATCTCTTTTACTTTGATGGTCAGTGAATAAGTGCCCCCTTACACTGGTGCTCAGTAAAGAAGAGACCCTAACAATTGGAGGTCAGTAGAGAAATACCACCTTACATTGTTGGTCAGTGCAGTATCTTCAAAGATTCATGAAGGTAGAGGTTAGGATTAATTAGGTGTAACAAATTTCCATCGGGTATTGGAAATAAACCAGATAGCTTATTTTATGCATTAGTGCACTGGTGTGTAAACTGTGCAACAAGTGAGATGAAACTGAATACAAAAATTAACATAGTAAGTGTTAAACTCTGTGTTGAAGGGGTAAATCATAATGACAAATGGCATAATGACTTATGTTTAAACATTCCATTTTAGCACTGACAGAACAGAAGTTTTAATTTGCATTATTGAAAAATAACATCTTGATCTTAATTCTTATTTTAAAACAACAAATTGGCACACAGACCCCCAAAGGTCCCCCCAACCACATAGAAGACCCAAACATTTCTGTTATGCACTGTGGGGGATCTGTAGAGGGGTGTGTGTGCTGTTTATTAAAAAAAAGCCATCAACACAGTTTTCTTTGCTGGATTTTTTTTCTTTGTAAATGTAATTTTTTGTGCAGCATATCTTATGGGCAAGGATGGTATGTATTTTAAGGGGGTACCTCATGTTAAAATATAAATTAAATAAATGCATAATGCCCCTAGGAAATCCATATCAGACCCTTTGGGTCAGGAACTTATTTTAAGGGGGAAAAATAAAAATGTGTGAGGTCTCCCTAAAAAATCTATACCAAACCTTTAACTGCTTCCCGCCCACCATATAGTGAAATGATGGACGGTGCCACATATCCTGAAAATGTTGGAGTGCCTTTTCCCAATAATGATAAGGACAAGGACTTCATCCCCACAACCCTTGCTCACTTGTTGTGGGAGTCTGTGGCATGGGGATTATCAAAATTCATAAACCCCCAATTAATAATAAGGGGGCCCCCAGAAACCACCTACTACATGAATAAGTATGGGGTATATAGTACCCCATACTCATTCACAAAAAAATCACCTAGAAATAGATACATAAACATTTGACAAGTCCTTTATAAAAACAAGTCCCCATAAAAGCCTCTTGTTTTTAAATCCATTCTCAATCACGATGCACACTGCTGACTTGCCCAAAAAATAAAAAAACGTCACACACAACTGATCTCTGATGGTAACACTAACCGAATGACAACTCCCTGAGCTTAAAAGGAAGGAGCAGGGAAAGTACTTAGGCAATGATGTGAGGCTCATTTGCTTACAGGGCTGGGGATTCTCTGCCATGTAGGGAAATATTTCGGGTGATGTCAGTGGTTGGTAAAGAAGCAGCAGGTAAAAGCAACAGCTCCCCTCTTAAAAATCCATTGACAGCCTTTTATAATGGTGACACCATCACCCCATATTTAGAAAATAATGTAACACACTCCAATCCCCCCCCATTTGCTTACATGGCCGGGAATTTTCAGCCTTGTACATGAATAGCCTTGAGTGACATCAGTAGTTGGTAAAGATGCAGTGGGTGCTAGCAGCTGCTGCTTCCTTAGCAGCCATTGACAGCCGGGACAGTGATGGCCATGTAAGTGAATAGGCTGGAGCACATCAGTGATTGGTAAAGACGCAGTGGCTGCTGCTTCCTTATCAACCTATGACAGCTGGAAACTGTCACATTCATCCACTCCAAATGCCCTAAACAATTTGACGACACACACCAATCAAGCATATAGTTACATGGACCACATAATACACAAAAAGTGTTAGTTTAAACACACAAGTATGTTTTTCACTATTACTTTTCTTTATACTGGTATAAAGGAAAAGAAGGAAGGAGGTATTTGGTCCAGAAAAGGGCAGAGTCCCTTCAAATGAGCGAAAGTTGAGAGCTACTGTATGTCCATGTGTAACTTTCAAATTGTAAATCCAGCTGAATGTGAGATCCTCTGTAAGAACATACAGGTACATCACAAAGAACCATATCTCACAATTGCTTTTATATTTCTTCTCTTAGGCCCCGTACACATGAGCAAATGAATCTGCTCAAATTGGTCGGACAGACCGATTTGATCAGATTTGTCTGCTGGCTGTTTTGGTTTGATCGCTGTACACACGATCAAACCAAAATCCCCACCGGCAGACAGCGCGGTGACGTGGCGGTGACGTTGACGCCACCACGTCACCGCACCAGGAAGTAAAACACTTCCGCGCATGCGTCGAATCCATTCGACGCATGTGCGGGCAGATATGTCTGCTGGTTAGCGTACTAACCAGCAAACATATTGGTCCGACGGGTTCCCAGCAGACAGATTTTAAAGCAGGCTTTAAAATCTGTCTGCTGGCCAAATCCGTCGGCTCGCCCATACACATGATCGAATCTGTCTGCTGAGACGGTCTGTCAGAAAAATTAGGAACTTGTTTTAAAATGATCTGATGGATAAAATACATATAGAAAAAAACGTTGACGCATGCTTGGAAGCATTGAACTTTTTTCAGCACTTCGTCGTGTTTTACGCCACCGCGTTCTGACACTATCGTTTTGTTAACCGATGGTGTGTAGGCACGACTGATCATCAGTCAGCTTCATCGGATAACTGATGAAAAAATCCATCAGACCGCTTTCATCGGATGGACCGTTTGTGTGTACAGGGCATAAGAGTAATTTTAAGTTATTTAAATTTATTTTAAGAACTAAAATGTTTGTGTCTTCAATAGTATGGTATGGTTGTGAAAAAGTATGTCCCATGTAATGTGTGCAGTAATAGTCATCCTTGTGTTCTTTGATGGTGTGTTCATTTTTGTTATAATGTGTGTCCTGTTTAATATAACATTCCTTGTTGCACTTGTACTATACAATGAATGGGGTATACATAATAACTCAGAGTACTGTTGTGGGGTAGGGATGAGTCGAACACCCCCCCCCCCCCCGTTTGGTTCGCACCAGAACCTGCAACCTGCGAACAGGCCAAAAGTTTGTGTGAACTTTAGAGCCCCATTAAAATCTATGGGACTCGAACGTTTGAAATCTAAAGTGCTAATTTTAAAGGCTAATATGCAAGTTATTGTCCTAAAAAGTGTTTGGGGACCCGGGTCCTGCCCTTGGGGACATGTATTAATGCAAAAAATTTTTTAAAAACTGCAGTTTTTTCGGGAGCAGTTATTTTAAATTACTTTTTATGCTTCAGAATGACACTTTGTGCAGAGGCAGTTCTAAGCACGGGAAACAAGCGCTGCTTTACAGGCATACTATACACACCCCCTAGGTACAAAATTTAAAGGAATATTTCACTTTAAGCATTATTAAAATCACTGCTCACGAAAAAAACTGCCATTTTTTTAAACTTTTTTTTGCATTGATACATGTCCCCTGGGGCAGGACCCAGGTCCCCAAACACTTTTTATAAACTAGTAATCGTCAGGAAACCTCATTTCGTTATTCCTCAACAAACTTACACTATATAAACATAAATATATAAATTCCCATATAAGAAACATCAAGAAAATTTACAAAAGTAGCAACAACTTTATGTCCAAATAACTGTATCCTTATTCTCTACCCCACAAGAATAAAACCTCAGAATCAAATATAACCCACCTATTGGAAGAAGGCATTGTGCATGATATGACTTCATAACAGTATATAACCAGAAAGTCTTAAAAAAACATTCATTTGATAAAACTTAATAACCAAGTACCCTCAAAAATCCCCAAAAATACAAATTTATTATTGATCAATGCTTTAAAAGTATATTGTATATATGTTGTATCATGAAATAACCAGTTGCTGGTTCCCTCCTTAATACGCTAATGCAAATAAAGCAAAGAGAGAATGTACAAAACAGAAACTCAAACACATGATAGAGCAATAGTAGCACGGGTGAAAAAATGTGTAAAGCAAAAGCAAAAAGTAAAGCTATGCTTAACAAGCATCAATGTTGAAAAATGGTGGTGAGAACCTTGTACATCTATGCTGGTATACTTTAATTAATAATCCGTGTGCATAATATAGGAAAAACACAGTTGAACAGTCAAACCCATAATTCATAAAGAACCTGAAGGTCATAGGTAGGTCATAACCTTCTGTAATTATCTGAAACACACATGCAGTAAAGCCAGAGCCAGAGTCAAAGTTGGTTGAAAAAGCTATGGAGGTCCAATAGAGCTCTGATTGTTTACATTGTATATCCATCAACTGTAGGCTATACAGGCATACCCTACTTTTGTATTGCATTTTATAACATTGTTGAGGCTACTGCAACCTTTTTAAAATTATGTATTCAAGTCTCTTGCATATAGTCCTTCCATATTCTAAAAAAACATGGATTATGTTAACTATTTATTTGACCAAGTAATCCACCACAAACTAATGTAAAATCAGCAAAATACTAAATATTGATTATACTTTCATACTACACCCCCAACCCCTCATAAAACTCCTTAAAGGTAATCCAATCATGCCCTTCAAAGGTCAAAAACTTCATGCGTCAGGTGATGTGATGGAGATAATTACTACTGGTACCATGATGCGTTTCAGGTTAACTTCAGGCAACTTTCTCAAACGCATCAGGTATTGCGATGTCGAACATATCAACACCCTGGCTTTAAATATCTAAAATGGTGCTACATAAGTGATGTTCCGGCGCACATTACATCAAAAATAGTAAAAGGATGTTTTTTATAAAGTTGCTTGTTGTTCATGGACATATTTAAATAGCTAATGGGGTTTACGGTTATTCTTTAAGAGAGAGGCAGACATGTTATATCAGCCCAACAAACTCTGTTTTGGCAAATCTTTGATTAGCATGATAGCCAGGGAAATAACACCTTATTAATAGCAGTATTGGTACATTGTAATAAAGACAATACAAAAATGTCAATGGGCATGCTGTTTAACAAACTCTGTTTTGGCAAATCTTTGATTAGCATGATAGCCAGGGAAATAACACCTTATTAATAGCAGTATTGGTACATTGTAATAAAGACAATACAAAAATGTCAATGGGCATGCTGTTTAGTGTGTGTCACTGGTGCAAAACTAATTGTGAATATAAAAATGAAATATGTGGTTTTCTGTGGCTAAAGTAACTTCACTGAAAGGTGAATACCAAATACCAAAGTGTATACCAAATACATTTATAGATAACTGCCTTAAACAATACGTAAATTATTTGTGCTTAAATCAACATATAACACAAATATCCAAACAATAAAATTCAATACCACTGTCATTTGTGCCAAAACCAGAATTATTATTATTTGCAAAATAAAATGTCCATTAAAAAAGTCCCTTTGTGCCAATAGTGATTTCTTGCATATAATCGCTTATATGGTCATCCACCACCTTCAAAAGTTAACACTCACCAGATGACAGTATCATTCAAGCCTAATAAATTTGTGGGTCTTTGGTCCCCTGTTAAGATCTTTCCTGGGGCACCATATATGTAAAATGATATTCCACAAGTTCTATATTCACTTCACCAAGCTCCCCTCTCATGCACACATGTAATCAGATAAATAGCCATCATTGCGTAACATCCAAGTTTATTAAATTAAATAATCCAAAAAAAATGATTCCACTCATATGTAAAAGTGCCTTTAGACCGTCACCAAGTCTATCCAGCAATCCGCTAAGCCTGTTTTACGACTTTTTAGACCCTTGCTTTACTCTCTGCCTTCAAAACCCATAGGGATCAGAGACACATCTGTAATTTGGTCAGCCTCTATTGCTGTGATACTGAACTTGAGAGCTCAGAAGTGCTCTCAGGTTTGTATGTTACATGTAGGATAAGTAAATGGGAGCTCACCGATCTCTCCTGTTGCTCATTCTGGTTTCCCTTTACAGAGTTCATTCTATAGCCTAGAATTGTTCAGGTGACTGAAAAAACACTTCAGCAAACCAGAGAAATTCCAGCTTTAAAAGTTCTAGCCAGGTTCATGAAGTTGGGAGATTGATTTCAGGGTGGCAGTGCTCTGCCACCCTGAAAGTTCTAGTTCACTAGTCTGCAAGGGCAATAAACAAATGTAATTCTTAAACATATGAAAATGATTCACACACCTAAATTATGGTTAGATTTGTATATAAGAGCGGTACATAATTCTATAATCATTGATTTATGAACATGTTAAACATAAAAAAAATAAACTAAAATTAACCAAAAAACACAATATTACCTAAAAAGGGTTGCATAAAAGTCGATAAAATATTGGTTTATAAATATATAAATGTAAAATGGGAAAACCTTTATCTTAAATATAATATTCTCATTCATCACAAGTGGGTTTTAGATATTAAACCAAAATGTGCTTGTTTAACATGGTGCTTAATATTTGCAGTAAAATTATTATGTTTATATTATATTGTGTGAAAAAACTATATTGTATTAAAAATATCTCTACAACAGACCACAAATAGACTCAAAGAAAGCAAATATTTTTCTCTCTCACATTGAGACACATGGTCCACAAACTTAACTTCCAAAGACTGACTTTCAAAATGGATTCATTACAGTATATTAGGTTTTTTTCTGGCCAATATAAGTGCTGAGCCAACCAAACTAGAATCAAACTGATTGATTCAATTCAGCTTGTTTTCAGCACATTGTGCTTTTCAACACAAATAATGTAGTAAATAGACAAGACCTTGAAAGTTAGAGAACAACAGGTCTAGCCTGATATAATTCAAGAGCACTCTGTTTCTGTATTGTAATTTTTTGTAAGAATTGGAGAAAATAGAAGAATTTAGCAGAAAATAGAAAATCAAACCAATATTTATTTGTGTGCATTAATTATTTTCTTTCCTCTAGATTTATCCTTTATCTTGCATTTCCTGTAAGCCAATTTTTTTTTTGTAAGGTCTGATAAAAGACACTGTTACAAGAAAAAATATTCAAGAATTTAAAGAGGAAGTAAACTTCCATGGATGATAAGGCTTGCCTATAGGTACTGTAAATATCTCCTAAACGTGCACCGTTTAGGAGATATTTACTCTATATGCATCAGATGACGTCTGGTGGAATGGCCACTCATGTAATTTCTGGTGGCTCCTAGACACATGCGCGGGAGTGGCGTCACGCGGCTTCGGCCAGTCACACAGCCTGAGTTCACGGACCCGGAAGGAAGATGGGCAAAGATGCATGCGGCCTCCAGCGGTGACAATGAGCTTCATTTGCAGGTAAGGTTCCTTTGGTTTCCATTTTTTATCTCTTAGAGGGTGATAAGGAGAAGTCCTAGCAGTCAGAGGCACATATTATTACACAAGAAGTGTTTCCTACTCGTTAGATGAGAATCGGTAGAAGGGGAAATCCTGATACTCAAATGTCTCACTCCAGGCCAAGCAGATGTCGCCCACCCTCAAACTAAGACCACTATTAAATGTCCCACCCACATTACAATTTTATTGTGCAATCTGTTAAAGTGTATGTAAACCCAAATATTGTTTTAAATCTCTTTTCACTGTGTAACTGTAGTTGTAAAGGTAAAAGTTTAACCACTTGTCGACTGCCACTTAGCAGATTTACTGCTAGAGGGCGGCCGCGCTGAGCAAGATCATATACTGAGCGGTATACATACGCAATCCTGCACTTCTGGGTATTGGGCACGAGAAAAAAAATCCCATAGTTTGTAGACGCTATAAATTTTGTGCAAACTAGGGCCGTTACCGATCAAAATGTTTGTGTTCGATTAATTAATTATTTTTTAATCGATTAATCGACTAATTTCGATTAATTACAGATTAAGCACATACAGATCCAACTACTTTTAGCTGATCTCTTTGCAGGCTGATTCCCAGTGCAACTACCAACCACTGGGAAAATGGATAGCAGGATACAAAAAACACACAAAGGCAGCGCTCGATGGGAGTAGCATTAAAAATGTTATAGTCTTGAAGACTATAGGTAGCAAAATAAATATTGCACTGGAGATAAAATCGATGTAGCTATATAAACTGTAAAAATGGTGTGAATAATACCAAACGGTAGCAAAAGCAGTCATAAAAAAAGGGATTTTTAAATACAGCTTACCTGTAAAATCCTTTTCTTGGAGTACATCACGGGACACAGAGCGGCATATTCATTACTATATGGGTTATATGGAGTACCTTCAGGTGTGGACACTGGCAATCTCAAACAGGAAGTCCCCTCCCTATATAACCCCCTCCCCTAGAGGGAGTCCCTCAGTTTTGTAGCAAGCAGTATGCCTCCCAAAAATGTTCCCCAAAAGAGGGGTGGGAGCTCTGTGTCCCGTGATGTACTCCAAGAAAAGGATTTTACAGGTAAGCTGTATTTAAAAATCCCTTTTTCTTTCTCGTACATCACGGGACACAGAGCGGCATATTCATTACTATATGGGATGTCCGAAAGCAATGCTTTAATGAGGGGAGGGAGACATCTTCTCAAAAGAGATTTAATTTAGAGGTATACTCAAATAATAATAATAATAAATCCAACTTAGTCAAGAAAAAAACTTTTTTTTTTTTTTTACACCCAAGGGTGCCCCTGATCCCGAGGATCTTAAACCGCAGCCTGTAGTACTGCCTGCCCAAAGGCTGAATCCGCATTCCTTCTCACGTCTAGTTGATAAAACCTTGTAAACGTGTGGACTGATGACCACGTCGCCGCCTTGCATATCTGAGCCATAGAGATCTGATGGTGTGCTGCCCAGGAGGTGCCCATGGCCCTGGTAGAATGGGCCTTTACCGACAAAGGAGGAGGCAACCTCTTCAAACCGTAGGCCTGAATGATTAATTGTCTAATCCATCTCGAGATGGTGGATTTTGCAGCTGCCTGCCCCTTCTTGGGGCCATCTGGTAGAACGAACAACACATCTGTTTTCCGGATCTTTTCTGTAGCTTTAAGATAGGCCTTCATGGCCCGGACAATATCCAAGGTATGCAGCAACCCCTCCTTTCTAGATGTGGGTTTCGGAAAGAAGGATGGAAGTACCAAATCCTGGTTCAAGTGAAAATTGGATATAACCTTTGGTAGAAAGGCAGGATGGGGCCGGAGAACTGCCCTGTCCTTATGTAGAATGAGATATGGTTCCTTACACGATAAGGCTGCCAACTCTGACACTCTCCTGGCCGAAACTATGGCGACCAAGAATACCAACTTTCTTGTCAGTAAAACTAAAGGAATCTCAGCCAACGGCTCAAAGGGTTGTTTCTGTAGAGTGGACAGGACAAGATTTAAGTCCCATGGACAAATTGGTGACTTGACAGGAGGATTAATACGCAAGACCCCCTGTATGAAGGTCTTTACCAGCGAGTGGGTGGCCAGCGGCCTCTGAAACCACACTGACAGAGCTGAAATCTGTCCCTTGATTGTGCTTAAAGCCAGGCCTTTATCCACTCCTAGCTGGAGAAAACCTAACACCCTATCAATGGTATATTTGCGGGAATTCCATCTTTTGGATTCACACCAGCCTACGTAGTTCCTCCACACCCTGTAATAAATCACCCTGGAGGCCGGCTTTCTAGCCCTAATCAGGGTAGGAATTACCTGCCTAGACAGACCTCTACCCCTGAGAATCAGGGATTCAGCCTCCAGGCCGTCAAATTTAGACGCTGTAATGTAGGGTGGAGGATCAGGCCTTGTGAGAGTAGGTCTGGTCGTAGAGGAAGAGTCCAAGGGTCTCCCACTGCCATCCTCAGGACTAGTGAGTACCATGTCCTCCGGGCCAAGCTGGAGCTACTAGAATGACTGGCTTGTGCTCCACTCTGATCCTGCGCAACAGGCGCGGAAGTAACTGTAGCGGAGGGAATGCATATAGAAGTTTGAATTGATGCCAAGGGCAAACCAACGCATCGGTTCCGCAGGCCATAGGGTCCCTCGCTCGAGACACGAACCTGTCTAGTTTCTTGTTGAACCTGGATGCCATTATATCTACGTCTGGCATTCCCCACTTCTGGCAGATTGTCTGAAAGACCTGGGGATGCAGAGACCACTCCCCCGGCGACAGAATCTGGCGACTTAAGAAGTCTGCCTGCAGGTTGTCCACTCCGGGAATGAATATCGCCGAAATGCAGGGTACATGAACCTCTGCCCACTGAAAAATCAAGCTCACCTCCCTCTGAGCGGCCTGACTCCTGGTTCCCCCTTGGTGGTTTATGTATGCCACCGCTGTGGCATTGTCTGACTGGATTCTCACCGGGGACCCCTGTAATCTGGAGGTCCATGCCAGGAGGGCTAGGCGAGCAGCTCTGATCTCCAAGACATTGATGGGTAGCTGCCTCTCTGCTTCCACCCAAGTTCCCTGGCGAGAGAACCCCTCCAAGACCGCCCCCCAGCCTGCCAGGCTGGCGTCTGTGGTAACTACCTTCCAGACAACGGGGCTGAAGGACCTTCCCTTTAGAAGATTCTGAGGGTTCAACCACCAAGCCAGGCTTTGTCGGACCCTTGATGATAGCGTCAAAGGGGACTCCAAGGCATGTGCTCTCTTGCCCCAGGCTGCTAGAATGGCTGCCTGTAGGACGCGAGTGTGGATCTGAGCGTATGGTACTGCCTCGAACGTGGCCACTAGCTTGCCTAGTAATCGCATACACAGGCGAATAGTTGTTTTTTTCTTGCTTAGAACCAACTGAACCAACCCCTTGATAGCCTCGATCTTTACAAGGGGCAGGAACACCCTTTGCTGTTCTGTGTCTAACCTCATGCCGAGGTATTCCAACTGCTTTGTAGGCTGGAACGCTGACTTTTCCCGGTTTAGGACCCAGCCGAACCTTTCGAGGTACTGAACCGTGAGGTTTACTGCCTGTTGCAGACACGGCCGTGAGTGATCTATGATTAAAAGGTCGTCCAAGTATGCTAGGACTGTGACCCCTTGGATCCTTAGATTGGCCAAAACTGGGGCTAGGATCTTCGTGAATACCCGGGGGGCCGTGGCTAGCCCGAAGAGGAGCGCCCTGAATTGGAAGTGTCGCTGCCCCACTGCGAAGCGTAAAAATCTTTGATGCGACTGAAAGATTGGTACATGAAGGTAAGCATCCTTTATGTCTATGGAAGCCAGAAAATCGTCCCTCTGGAGCGTGGCGACTGCTGACCGGATGGATTCCATCCGGAAGGAACGAACCCTTAGGTAAACGTTTAAACTCTTTAGGTCCAAGATTGGCCTGACATCGCCATTGGGCTTTGGTATGACAAAGAGATTGGAATAGAAACCTAGCCCCTGCTCTTGGGCTGGTACCTCTATTATCACGCCCTGGCAAAGCAGGTGATCCAAAGCTGCCAGCATTGAGGCCTTCTTTGCTGGATCTTTTGGTAGCCTTGACTCTTGAAAATGAGGCGGAGGAAACTTTAGAAACTCCAGTCTGTAGCCTGTGGTTATAGACGCCCGGACCCATTTGTCGGGGATCTTGGCTTCCCAAACTTCTGAGAAGAAACAAAGCCTTCCCCCCACCCGCGAGAGTGGGGGCGCCCCTTCATAAGGCAGACTTAGGGGCTGGTTTTGTCGGCTTGCGATACCATGGTCTCTTACCCCCAGGGGCCTGTCCCTGTGATCTACTGTTAAAGTTGGATCGCGCAGGCGGCCGTCGATACTGCCTGGAATTTGAGGGCCCTGAGACAGGAAAGAGCTGCCTTTTAAATGTAGGAATGTCTTTTTGACTGGTAAAAGGGTACTTTTGCCACTTGAAATAGTCTGAATGTATTTATCCAGATCCTCTCCGAAGAGTCGTCCTCCATGGAAGGGAAACCCTGCCAGAAGCTTTTTGCATGGGGGCTCAGTTCTTCAACCATAAGAGCCTTCTCATGTGCACCAAAAATAGTGATAAACGAGAGGCCTGCTGGATGGAATCCTTTATAGCATCTACCGCAAAACACAGAGCTCTGGGAATGTCAGAAAACTCTTCTGCCTGTTGGGTAGGCATGTCTTTTAGCATTTCTTTTGTCTGGTCCTTTAACGCCTGACTAACTCCAATCGCAGCCACAGCTGGCTGCACCACTGCTCCTGCCGTAGCAAAGGATGCTTTTAAAAGTGTCTCTAACCGTTTATCAACCGGATCTTTAAACATTTGTATGTTTTCCACCGGGCAAGTTAGTGATTTATTCACACATGAGATGGCTGCATCCACCACTGGGAGCTTCCACCTCTTCGAGAATTTTTCCTCCATAGGGTAAATGACCGCAAATCTCTTCGGCGGCAGAAAAATCCTGTCCGGTCGTACCCAATCCTGAAATATCAATTCCTCCAAGAGAGGATGGACCGGAAAAACTGCGTTGCTTAAAGGAGCTTTCAAAGAGCCCAGAGAGGATACCGCAGGAACCTGAGGCTCTGGCAATGGTAAATTAAATGCCGAGCGGACCATGTCCGTCAAAGACTGCACCCACAGTCTCTCTGTCTGGGAGTCTGAAAATGGTTCCTCAGAGGTAGATCCCTCAATCCCTGAACCCTCTTGGTTTAGGTCTAGTTGATCCTCCTGCGATTCCAATTCCTCCAGAGAGAGAATTTCAGCATCTGAGGATACACCTTTTGGTGATGGGGATCTAGCCCGTTTCTTGCCAGGAATAGATCTAGCGATCAACGCTGCTAATCTCTCTTCTAGCCCCCCTAGGGTTACAGCTAGCATCTCCTCTGTGATAAACACAGGGCTGGGCTGATCTGGGCCAGCCTCAGCACCAGACCCCCCTAATGGCTCATCCAAGGCGACCTTCATGGGAATAAGCTGCGGGGAAAGTATCGGCATATCATCAGAATCAGAGGGGGAACCCCTTTGTTTTTTGGTCTTTTTTGTACCCTTTGACCCTGAACCTTTGGAAGCCATAATACAAAATCGAGGGACTCCGCCTACAACAGCAGACTGTAGTGGCCAGGAGTACAAAAACTAGGGTTTAGGGGACAATAGATCACTAATGCCCAAAAACTGATGGGGCCCCGTATGTTCTCTTTTATTTTTTTTTTTTTTTTTAAATATATAAGTCCTTCTTTTTTTTATTTTTTTAAAACATACAGCGACCCCAAACTTAGTTTGCCAGCCTCCAACCTGTTGCAAAAAGGGGGATTTTTTTTTTTTTGGCTTAACAGAAAAGCATTGGAACCAAGTCCAGCATGTACTACCCCTCTTCCGCCACCGGGAGTCACTGTTCTGCCGCTCTGCGTCCTCTCCCTTTCAGATCAGCCTCAGACTGAGCACTGACTATAGCCTGCTGATGTATAACAGCACAAGGCGCGCCCCTGATGACGCTGCAGGCACGCCCCCCCCCCCCGCCCTCCCCTCCGAACGGCGCGAAAAACGTCTATAAGACGTGCGCGCGCACGCGCGCGTATGCCGGAGCAGGAAGAACATGGAGGAGCCGCGCTGCTGGAGACCCAGGAATGCAGTACCAAGCGGCAGAATCAAACCCCCGGCCAGGTAGGACTCTCCAAAAGGCCCCATAGGGGTCCTTACTTAGCCCTAGGAAGAAAGCAGCAGGTAGCTAGCAAACACAATTGTTTCTTAGACAGGGGAACCTAGTGATGGGGGAATGAGATCATCCTGTCTTCTCAGACATAGTGAGCAAGGTTGCCAATGCAGAGCATACTTAGGCTACCCCCCTTTTAGGTTACCCCGGAGAGCCTGCTGTCGAACCAAGTCCCGCAGGCTCCCCTCTTACCTGCTCCATGCTGCAGGATGTTTGTCTAGCAAAACGATCCAATCTTCTCCCATCTCCGTGGGTAGCGTAATAGACCTTCAGGCCCTGGGGTCCTATGAAGGTACCCACTGTCCTGGACCTATATAGCACCCTGGCAAACAGGAACTTATGGTCTTTACGAACTCCAAGTCCTGGGCCCAGGGTCCAGCCCTCCAAAGAGGAGCATTATAGGCAAAACCCCACGGTTTGGGGCCCGGGTACTGTCCACTTTGGCACTGAGGCTCCTTGGACAGATCCGGTTAGCCCGCCCTTAATCCCAAGGATGTGGAGCAAAGCTATTCCGTGACCAACACCTAAGACACTGGCGAAAAAACTGAGGGACTCCCTCTAGGGGAGGGGGTTATATAGGGAGGGGACTTCCTGTTTGAGATTGCCAGTTTCCACACCTGAAGGTACTCCATATAACCCATATAGTAATGAATATGCCGCTCTGTGTCCCGTGATGTACGAGAAAGAAACATGTATGATAAGTATGATAAGTATGATACTTGTATAAAAATGTGTACAATGATACCACTGCTGAATCCAGATGAGGAGAGGTTAACATCAGTCCGTTGGCATGTAGATGTCCCGTGAAGGGAACTATCACAACTCCCAGTGGATGGTTGTAGAATCCCAGGTTGATAGAGGGAAGTGATAGAGGGAAGTGTAACAACCCTTGCGTGTGGCAGATAGTAAGGTCCGGCCGGCATGCAGATATGAAGGCACAGCCCTTAAGATGGACACGGCAAGCCCGCCGGTGTCCGTGACTTTACCGGATTTCCGACGGGACTATCTGAAGGCCCGGAAGCCGGCGGAGAGGTGAGTACCAATCAAAAACATTTTGATCGATCAAAAAAATTAAAGATTAATCGACAAATTAATAGTTAATTTCCACAGCCCTGGTGAAAACCAATCAATATATGCTTATTGGGATTTTTTTACCAAAAATATGTTGTAGAATACATATTGGCCTAGATTTATGAAGAAATTTGTTTTTTTCTTCATTTTTTTTTTTTGGATGTGATTTAGAGTAGAAAGTAGAAAAATATTGTTTTATTCTCTAAATTGTTTATAGCACAAAAAATGCAGAAAGAAAGCTCTATTGGTGGGAAAAATGAAATTGTATTTGGGTACAGTGTCTGTCAATTAAAGTAACAGTGTCATATCACAAAAAATGGCCTGGTCAGGAAGGATGGTAAATCTTCTGAAGATCAAGTGGTTAATAAATACCTGTCAGTTTCTACTGTGTTTGAGATAATATTATTATTATTATTATTATCATCATTATATAGTCCAAATTTGTATTTTTAAAAAGCACATAAAGTATGCAGGGATATAGTGTTGGTATGTCTTTAAGAGAATCAACATAATCATCTATTTACATTTTTTGGGATAATTAAATTCTTCTTTTAAAAACATTGCCAGATCATCTCTTTTTTAGACTATGGTGGACCAGGAGATTTACATACATCCAACCACAACAAGCTAGATACAGAAAATAACATTCTATGTCTGAGAACATAAGTTCTTCCAATATGAATATATCACCCAACTATTCCTTATTTATCTCACGCCCTATCTAGGACAATTGGAATTATCAGTTTAACTCCCCCACTCACTACCACTCACTGTTGTGTTGCCTTTTAATCTGCTCATTTCACTAAGAAAGTGTAAAGCCTTGTACACACGATCAGTCCATCCAATGAGAACGGTCCAAAGGACCATTTTCATCGGTTAACCGATGAAGCTGACTGAGGGTCTGATGTGCCTACACACCATTGGTTAAAAAAACAATTGTGTTAGAACGCGGTGACCTAAAACACAACGATGTGCTCAAAAAAATGAAGTTCAATGCTTCCAAGCATGCGTCGACTTGATTCTGAGCATGCGTGGATTTTTAACCTATGGTCGTGCATACTAACGATCAGTTTTGACCTATCGGTTAGGCGTCCATTGGTTATATTTTAAAGCAAGTTGTCTTTGTTTTAACCGAAGGTTAATTAACCGATGGGGCCTACACACGATCGTTTTTTACCAATGAAAACGGTCCATCAGATCATTGTCCTCTGGTTAACCGATCGTGTGTACGCGGCCTAAGAAGATTATATCAGATACAATGGGGGTTATTTACGAAAAGAAAAGTCTACTTTGCACTAAAAGTACAAACTACAAGTGCAAAGTGCACTTGTAATTGCACTGAAAGTGCAGTTGCTGTAAATCTGAGGGGTAGATCTGAAATGAGGGGAAGTTCTGCTGATTTTATCATCCAATCATGTGCAAGCTAAAATGCTGTTTTTTATTTTCCTTGCATGTCCCCCTCAGATCTACAGTGACTGCACTTCCAAGTGCACTTTCAGTGCAATTTCAAGTGTACTTTGCACTTGTAGTTTGCATTTGTAGTGCAAAGTGGATTTGACTTTAGCAAATAACCCCCAGTGTGTAAGTATTTCAATTATTTCTTGGTTAAGGTGTCAACACCACTATAGATGAAACAGGAAAAGAGGTGGTAAAGACAAATATCCCTGAGGTGTTCATGAAGAGGTAGTAATTAATAACTGAATATATCCAGCTAAAACCCTTATATAAAGTATATGTGTGTATACACACACACACACACAGCGGGTAAAATAAGTATTGAACATGTCACCATTTTTCTAGGTAAATAGATTTCTTAAGGTGATATTGACATGCAATTTTCACCACATGTCCATAACAACCCATGCAATCCATACAAACAAAAGAAAAACAATTAAATTATGTGTAATAAAATGGAATGACACAGGGAAAAGTATTGAACACATGAAGGCATGGAAAGCCAAGGCATCAGCTGAAATCTTTCAGTAATTAAAAAGCAACCCTGCCACTTGTCAGTGCAAATTAATATCAGCTGGTTCCGTCTCAACTGATGGCCTATAAAAAGATGTCTCATCATCAAAGTGTCACACAAAAAACAGCTCATGATGGGTAAAAGCAAAGGGCTCGCTAAAGACCTTTGCAAACTTATTGTGGCAAAACACACTGATGGCATTGGTTACATTAGGATTTCTAAAATTTCTAAACGTCGGAATGTTACCATATCACCATAAACCAACCACGACCAAGTGTTCCTCACAAGATTTCTGACAGAAAAGTGAAAACAATTATCAGAAGAGTTGGCCAAGAGACAATGACCACTTGAGAGCTTCAGAAAGACCTGGAATTACCAGGTACAAGAAACAATAAGTAATGCACTCAAGCACCATGGCCTGTATGCGTTCTCACCATGCAAGACATTTCTGAAGTAAAAGCATGTTCAAGCTCATTTAAAGTTTTCTGCAAAACATTCAGATAAGCCTGTGAAATACTGGGAGAATATAATCTGGTCAGATGAGACCAAAATTTAACTCCTGGATGCCATAATACACACCATGTTTGGAAGTCAAATGGCACTGCACATTACTCCAAAAACACAATACCAACAGTGATGTTTGGAGCTGGGAACATCATGGTATGGGGCTATTTTTCAGCATACGGTACAGGCAAACTGTCATTGAAAGAAAGATGAATGGAAAAATGTCCCAAGACATTCTTGATAAAAATCTGCTGCCATCTTCAGTACCAGAAGGATGAAGATGAAACAAGGGTGGACATTTCAGCAAGACGATGGTCCCAAACACAAAGCTAAGAAAACTCTCAATTGGTTTCAATAAAGAAAGAAAATAAATCTGCTAGAATGACCCAGACAATCACCTGACTTAAATCCAATAGAAACATCTATGGAAAGAAGAGTAAATATCAGAGTTCATAGAACAGGCCCACTAAACCTTCAAGATTTCAAGACTGTGTGGAAGAATGGACCAAAATCAATGCATGTGACTAGTTTCTCCATTAAGGAGGTGTCTTAAAGCTGTATTTTCCAACAAAGGATTTTTTGCGACGTATTAAATCAATTATAGTTAGCGCGTTTAATACTTTTTCCATTTTATTACACACTGTAACTCATTTTATAGATTCAGCAAATAACACACAGAAGCATTCCCTTACATTTTGCAATAAAACCACGGCATTCTTTTTTGCAGGTGTTTTGGCACATTCAGGATTTGGTGTTCCTTCTAAAACAAAATATATTTGAAAGAAAGCAACTGATTGCTCATGAAAGAAACATTTTCAGATGTATAAACAGAACATTAAAGAAGATGAAATATATTTACATATACTTATCTAATGAGACTGGTAGGCAAGGAAATATTTTAACAGTCCCAATTTTCATCTTTACTGGTTCCTTGTCATGATGTGTAGATGGTTCTTTGCTGTGTCCTGGAAAATAAAATAAATTATTATTTAAAGAAGAAGAAAAGAAACCAAGTTGTGGAAGAATAGAAGAGAAATGGAAAAAAATAGATAGACCAAGGCTTTAAATTATGCAGAACTAACTGAGACACACAGAGGATAATAGCCAACATATTTAGGAGTCCATTACATCCCCAGATGGCAAAAAAAACCTCTTGTAATGCAATTCACCATACTGGTTATAAATTATGCAGAAATCATCTGCTTAATACTCTAGCATTCATATTCAATGCGCCTTAATACGGACATTTGACTTTTTTTTTTATTTATGTTGCATAGCCATCATATATCGGAGTTACAGTAGCTCAGAGAAAGTTAGTGTTGTCATTATGTCTATATTTTAAAATAATAATGAACCCACTTTTTTGCTGTTAAAATCATTTGCTATAGTTAAAAGTACAGTTTTTATTTTATTTCCAGTTGTTTATTTATAAGGTAGATAATGGAAAAGAAAAACAAATGTTTTGCCATCTGAATATTTGTATGGATTATTATATTTATTTGTTTTATTTCTATATTTTATAGCTATTTTTTCCTAGCTAAGGTAATTTTTTAATTTGTGCACAAAAAAATATTAAAACACATAACATAATGAAACATGCATGTATGCACATTTTTCCACATCTACCAGTTTAAAGCTGTGTAGCACATAGAGGGCCAGATTCACATACACTTAATATTGCACTGCGTAATTGAAATACTCTACGCTGCCGTATTTTACCAGGCTCTACACCGAATTCTGGTAGATTTTTGCCCGTTCGCTACGGCGGCGTAGTCTATTTCTCGCCGCGTAATCAAAATACGAGATTAGGGGGCGTGAAGCATTTAAATTAAGCGCGTCCCCGCGGCGATCGAACTGCGCATGCTCCGTTTAGAAATTTCCCGCCGTGCATTGCGCGAAATTACGTCGTTACGTCATTCATTGTTTGAGTAGTGTCGTTTACGAACATTCCTATTCCCGGACGACTTACGTCAAAAAAAATAAAAGACGTCGGAAAACGTAGAAATTCGACGTGGGAACGACGGCCATACTTAACATGGGCTGTCTAATATTAGAGCAGCAAAAAGCTGGTATAGTGTTACGCAAAAAAAAGATGACTAAAGGTGCCGTAAGAGATTGCGAATGAAGATCGTAATTTCGGGGATCGCCGGCAAAAGCTCATTTGCATACCCAGACGCGGAAAACGACGGGAAGTCCACCCAGTGGCCGCAATTTTATTGCAGCGTAGATCCGAAGGCGTATGAACACGTAATCCAGTCGAATTGAAGCCTGCAGCCGTCTATTCATGGTTTGAGGTTTTCAACTAGCTAGAAAACGCACGTAATTGGAAATTACTCCAGTCTAACACCAGTTAGACAGGCGTAATGGCTCTCTGAATCTGGGCCAGAGTTTTTACTTGTCTCATTTAATTCTGCTTTTTTCCAAGTAAGCCAGTTATCTCATCATTCCACATTCTCTTTCACAGGTCTCCTTTTTAGTTCTTTCCTCTTTAAATAGTAAGTCATTTTCCTTTTCTTAAGCCAACTCAGCACCTAACTGCTAAAGCATTCTTGTGTGTTAAGATGCTGAATTAAAAACAGTAATTCTTAAAGCATAAAAAATTGACACTGCTTCACATCAACCTAATACATCTAAGAATGCAAAATACATTGCTATGCCCAGTAAAGACATTGATGCAAGAGCAGCCTTGGATCCATAATAATTATAAGGCATTAAATACAATGCATATATTGTCCATGGAAGACTCTACTTAAAGGGGTTGTAAAGGTTTGTCTTTTATTTTCTAAATAGGTTCCTTTAAGCTAGTGCATTGTTGGTTCACTTACCTTTTCCTTCAATTTCCATTCTAAATGTTTTTTTCTTTGTTTGAATTTCTCACTTCCTGTTTCTCCTCAGTAAGCTTTCCACCATCATCCAAGCGGTGGAAAGTCATTTAGAACAGCTTAGGCTGGGTTCACACTACGATTTTCCCATCCGTCAGCCGCATACGATTTATATGAAAAAACGTATGCGGCTGAAACGGATTGAACCGTATGTAAACGTATGCGTTTATAAAACGTATACGGTTTCAAAAAGTGCGTACGGTTCCATCCAATTTTGATTAAAAAAACGCATACGTTTTTGGAATTAGTGTCATTTAATAAAAAAAGATTTTCTTGTTTTGAAAATGCGCATGCGCAGACGAAAAACGCATACGGTTTATACGTATGGAACCGCACATATGTGCGTTTTCCATTGACTTTAATGTTAAAAAAAAACGTATGCGTTTGCCATACGGTTTCAAAAACTGACTCAAAACCGTGGTCGAACACGGTTTTGTGTACTGTTAAAAAACGTTTTGCCAGCAAATCGTACGCACCCGGATGCATCTGAGTGCATACGATTTGCAATGCATTGTCTATGTATGCGTTTTCCCGTACGGGCCCATACGTTTTCAAAACTGAAATCGTATGCGGCTGACGGACGGGAAAATAGTAGTGTGAACCCAGCCTTACAGAACACCTTACTGGGGAGGAACAGGAAGTAAGAAATTTAGACAAAGAAAACAAAGAAAAAAACATTTAGAAGGGGAATGCAGTAGCTTAAAGGAACCTATTTAGAAAATAAAAAATGAACCTTTACAACCCCTTTAAAGCATGTCAACTATAACTTCAGAGAAAAAAAGTCTGAGCATGGGTAATGCCGCGTACACACGATCACTTTATGTGATGAAAAAAAATGACGTTTTTAAAAACGTCAATTTCATTGACCGTGTGTAGGGGAAAACGTTGTTTTATGTCTTGTAAAAAACGACAAAAAAAAAATTGAAGCATGCTTTAATTTTTTGTGTCGTTTTTTGTTTCACCGTGTGTAGCAAAAAACGTTGTTTAAAATGACGTATTTCAACCCGCGCATGCCCAGAAGCTAGTTATGAAGCAAGCTTCAATGGAAAAGAGTGGTGAACGTAACCTCACTTTGCTAGAGCATTGTGAAAAAACGATGGTGTGTAGGCAACATCGTCTTTGAAAATTGAAGTTTCAAAAACGTCGTTTTTTACTTCACAGAAAACATTGTTTTTTCTCATCACATAAAGTGATCGTGTGTACGCGGCATAAGACTGGCAATAAAGACACAAAGTAGAGAAAGGTGGAGGTTAGGTCACTGCAAATGAAAATTATAAATCATTGTTTTTTCTTTTAACACTCACTAGAAATATTAGGAAGATACATACAAACACTTGCCCTTTCCAGTTAAATAACAATACTACAAAAACAATGACATCAAAATATTGAGGGATGGTATTGTGTTAGTGGTAGAATAAACCAAACAGTTGTGTTTTAAAAGTGTTAAAAATTACATTAACCTTTTTTTCTTTTCACCATTGGCGGCATATACAAAACTGTGTTTGCAAATTTGGCTGTTTCATAAATAGGGTTGCACCGTTACACCGTTTTTACAGTTTCCTTGGCTGTCAATAATGTACCCCAAATAGTGGACCAAATGTGAATGCATGTATTAGTCTGCTCCCAGTCATTGGCAGAATTTTTGCTACTGTGTAATATCATAATACCTGAGTTCAGGGTAAAAAAAAACAAAAACATAAAACACATATAACACATGTGGTGTGTTTTATGTTGGCAAAACCAAGCGGGTATTTTCCAGATGCATACATGGTCATTTATATTATCATGATGCCGGGTTACTATATACAACAATATGCAAACATGTGGTATTGAATCACAGCTACGATCCATCATACATTTCATTTTTTGCTTTAGAGGTAATCTCTGAACTAGAAAAAGGTGGTGACTTTGATAAAATGAGCCCTATCATTTCGGGCAGTGATCATGGAAATAAAAAATGGTGGTGCCGGTACAGGGACTACTTTGAAGTCGGCACAACTTGAAGTCATACTAATATGAATGGTAGTCATTGGAATTCATGGGGAACGACTTGTCATACGACTTTGCAGTCCATCGTAGGACAAGTCGTAGGACAAGTCATACAACCGTGAAAGTAGCCTAACATGGTTTCTTCTAAGATTGCCCTGTATTTGTCTCCATCTATCTTCCTATCAACTCTGATCATCTTCCCTGTCCCTGCAGATGAAAAGCATCCCAATAACACAATGCTTCCACCACCATGTTTCACGGTGGGGATGGTGTGTTTAGGGTGATGTGCGGTGTTCGTATTCTGCCACAGCGTTTTGCTTTTTGGCAAAACAGTTCAATTTTGGTCTCATAAGACCAGAGCACTTTCTTCCACATGTTTGCTGTGTCCCCACATGGCTGCTTGCAAACTGCAAATGGGACTTCTTATGGCTTTTTTTCAGCTATTTTCTTGCTACTCTTCCATAAAAGCCAGATTTGTAGAGTATACGACTAATAGTTGTCCTGTGGACAGATTCTCCTACCTGAGCTGTGGATCTCTGCAGCTCCTCCAGAGTTACCATGGGTCTCTTAGCTGCTTCTCTGATTAATGCTCTCCTTGCTGTCAGTTTAGGTGGACGGCCATGTCTTGGTAGGTTTGAAGTTGTGCCATACTCTTTCCATTTTGGATGATGGATTGAACAGCACTCCATGAGATGTTTAAAGCTTGGGATATATTTTTTTATAACCCTACTTTAAACTTCTCCACAACTGTATCCCTGACCTGTCTGGTGTGTCCCTTGGTCTTCATGATGCTGTTTGTTCACTAAGGTTCTTTAACAAACCTCTGAGGGCTTCACAGAACAGCTGTATTTATACTGTGATTAAATTATACAAAGGTTGACTCTATTTACTAATTAGGTGACTTTTGAAGGCAATTGGTTCCACTAGATTTTTAGTTAGGGGTATCAAAGTAAAGAGGGCTGAATACAAACGCACGCCATACTTTTAACATATTTATTTGTAAAAAAAAAACTTGTGAAAAACATTTATTATTTCCCTTCCACTTCACAATTATGTGCCACTTTGTGTTGGTATATCACATAAAATCCCCTATTTTCTTTTTTTTTTTTTGGTTGCAACATGACAAAATGTGGAATATTTCAAGGGGTATGAATACTTTTCAAGGCACTGTATATATATTATCAGACCAGAATCCTTTAACATTAGGAGGGTCTTTAGTAAGGTGGTCTGGTAATGCCAATTTTCTTCTTCTTTCCATTTACTTTGGTCCCATGATGACCTTCTTCCAGGAAGAAGTTGTTCAACATCTGCTATTGCAAATGACAGGAGTGTTGGAATTTAAACAGCAACAGAAAACATGGGTGATGTCATTGAGCAATGGTCATGACCATATTTGTTTAATGAGGTCACCTGTGAACTCTGCCAGCCATGTTCACAATTCAAAACAGAAGCCAGCAAAAATGTGTTAAGAGGTGGAACTGGTACTGTTGCAAGTTGATAGATTTTCCCCTGCATCAAAGTTCAGGCTGGCAGGAGGGTGAATTGGCCAAACAGTCTGGGTTCAGATAAACTCACGTTCAACTCAAACCCAGAGCTCATCTCTATTTCAGTCTCTAACTCTGTAAATGTAACTAAAGCAAGCAAATCCCAGTCAACCGTCAACCAGAATACAAATCATTTTCAACAGATTTCATCCTGAACATGCCATTACCCATCAGCTTCTTCTGCTGTCCAATCAGCAGTCATCTAACCCTCAGCTACCAATGTCTTCTGGCTGCCATAAATCTAAGGCTAAAATTAAAAGCCACCTTTACTTAGCTCTGCTAAATGTGATTTGTGATCACTTACCTGTCTTTATAATCTGATTTCTACACCTACATTGGCATGCCTTTTCTAGCCATCCATGACTATGCAGCATGCAGTTATCATCTATCAATGAATAAACCCACTTCCAGTAGTGTTTTGTTGCTCTTGCCCTATGGGCTGAAAACTACAGTACTCTTGCATCTGAAACTGAACCTACTTACACTTCATGGGAGTATTTCATATTTGAAAAGGGGGGTTTTTGGTCCTAAAGAAAGCACTAAGACAGTGTGCTTCTATGGACCTAGCGGTTATCAAGGTAGTGACGGACAATAACTGAATATGAAAATAGTAATTTTTTATTATATAGTTAACACAAGAGATGTATATAAATATTATAAACAATGTCTAATATTAAAAAGGTACAGATTCTGAGACCTAGGTATGTTAAGATTATCAACTGGTGAAAGCTGGCCAAAGCTGCACCCGTGAAAATTAAAATTGTTATTCACTAACCGGTACTGACAAAACATGCACAAAACAAAAACAGGGACAGACAAAGACCAACAAAAATAAAAAGACAGCTGTCCGGACGCTTCAGTACGGTATCCCCGTGAGCATTCCCAAGGATATTGCCGTGTGAATGTGGGGCAATATCGTAGAAGTATTAGGAAAATTAAAAGCCACCTTTACTTAGCTCTGCTAAGTGTGATTTGTGATCACTTACCTGTCTTTATAATCTGATTTCTACACCTACATTGGCATGCCTTTTCTAGCCATCCATGACTATGCAGCATGCAGTTATCATCTATCAATGAATAAACCCACTTCCAGTAGTGTTTTGTTGCTCTTGCCCTATGGGCTGAAAACTACAGTACTCTTGCATCTGAAACTGAACCTACTTACACTTCATGGGAGTATTTCATATTTGAAAAGGGGGGTTTTTGGTCCTAAAGAAAGCACTAAGACAGTGTGCTTCTATGGACCTAGCGGTTATCAAGGTAGTGACGGACAATAACTGAATATGAAAATAGTAATTTTTTATTATATAGTTAACACAAGAGATGTATATAAATATTATAAACAATGTCTAATATTAAAAAGGTACAGATTCTGAGACCTAGGTATGATAAGATTATCAACTGGTGAAAGCTGGCCAAAGCTGCACCCGTGAAAATTAAAATTGTTATTCACTAACCGGTACTGACAAAACATGCACAAAACAAAAACAGGGACAGACAAAGACCAACAAAAATAAAAAGACAGCTGTCCGGACGCTTCAGTACGGTATCCCCGTGAGCATTCCCAAGGATATTGCCGTGTGAATGTGGGGCAATATCGTAGAAGTATTAGGAAAATTAAAAGCCACCTTTACTTAGCTCTGCTAAGTGTGATTTGTGATCACTTACCTGTCTTTATAATCTGATTTCTACACCTACATTGGCATGCCTTTTCTAGCCATCCATGACTATGCAGCATGCAGTTATCATCTATCAATGAATAAACCCACTTCCAGTAGTGTTATGTTGCTCTTGCCCTAGGGGCTGAAAACTACAGTACTCTTGCATCTGAAACTGAACCTACTTACACTTCATGTTAGTATTTCATATTCCCTCCAAACATTAATATTCCTAGCCCTAATGTAACATAATAGAGTCCCTGCTATCCATTCTGAACTTAGAGAAACCCAGTATACAACCAAAGTTTTGTTGCCCATTCCCACTCTTCTGAATCCTTGTTTTGGCAAATTTGTTTCTGCTTAGTATACTGTAGTTTGACGTTCAGCTTTCTCCTGACATATGCTTGTCTGCCACCCAGTCTGGGTTGTTGCCTGCCACCCAGTCTGTCTCTGTAGAGTTAAGCCCTGTACACATGATCAGTCCATCCGATGAGAACGGTCTGATGGCCGTCTTCATCTGTTAACCGATGAGGCTGACTGATGGTCAGTTGTGCCTACACACCATCGGTTAAAAAAATTATTGTGTCAGAACTCAGTGACGTAAAACACAACGACGTGCAGAAAAAAATGAAGTTCAATGCTTCCAAGCATGCATCGACTTGTTTCTGAGCATGCGTGAATTTTTAACCGATGGTCGTGCCTACAAACGCTTGTTTTTTTGCTATCGGTTAGGTATCTATCGATTAAATTTAAAACAAGTTTGCTTTTTTAACCAATGGATAAATAACCGATGGCGCCCACACCGTTCTCATCGGTTTAACCAATTGTGTGTGGTTAATACATGTAATAGTTTTTACTTCACAGTTAAATCCTGCCTAAATGGTCAGAAAATGGACAGTTACAGAGCAGCAAAAAGCTGGTATAGTGTTACGCAAAAAAAGATGACTAAAGATGCCGTAAGAGATTGCGATTGAAGATCGTAATTTCGGGGATCGCCGGCAAAAGCTCATTAGCATACCCCGATGCGGAAAACGACGGGAAGTCCACCCAGTGGCCGCAATTTTATTGCAGCGTAGATCCGAAGGCGTACGAACACGTAATCCAGTCGAATTGAAGCCCGCAGCTGTCTATTCATTGTTTGAGGTTTCCGACTAGCTAAAATGCGCGTAATTTGAAATTACTCCAGTCTAACACCAGTTAGACAGGAGTAAGGGCTCTGTGAATCTGGCCCCATATGTTTAACAGCTGTGTTAATTGAGACATATGCAAATATCTTACTGTTTCAAATTATTTTATTATTAACAATCCTCTGCAATATTATTCATTACAAAGTTATTATCAAAATGTTTTTGTTGTTTTACATGCTCAACTTTTTTAGTTACTAAAATAATCTAAGACTTGAATTATTCCTAATTATTTCTGTAATTGAGATAAACACATGTGAAAAAAATGTGTAATAATCTGTGCAAATGTTTTGCTCTAAATGAAGATAGATAAATTAAGTTGCATTACTTTCAATTGTTTTACTGCTGTCCATCGAAAGTTTAAATGCCTAACGACGATATCTAATTTACTGTATCTCTCAGAATTTCCTCTTCAAACCTGTTGAGCATGATTTGCATTTACTTTCTTTATTTTGTATCCTAGGATTTTGAGTGATATTACAGTATGTGCAGGCACATGAAATAATTTGAACTAATACAGAGTACAGGGTGCCCATATGTTGATGTTGGCTCTCAAGTGAAAGCTGTAGTCCAGAAAATCTCTAAATTGGCTGGCTGAATAGAAACAAGATTGTTTTTCCCAACAAGTGGGAACAAAAAGGGAAAAACCACAAAATAAACAAAAATGGTCAGATAAATAAAAGAAAGAAGCACTTGAAGGCTACTTTAACACTTTACCAGTGTGAATGAGACCTTAGTGTTCATTGGACACTAGAAAGCTTTTCAATAATTTGGATATTGGATAGCCTTTCCAAAATTTAGGTATGACCATCCTGGACACTAGGGATGAGCCGAACACACCCCCCCCCCATACGCGTACAAACAATAACACGACTGATTCATTTTTATGAATGTGACCCTATCAACGGAGTCTGTGGACATGCACACACTTTGATCTGTTTAAAACCCTTCAGCAGCCCTGAATGTGCATTCAGAAAGCACGCTGGATGTAGAACAGGCCAGTCGTTCATATTGAGCAAGTTCTGGCCAGTGGTCCATCCTCAAGACCTAGTAACCCAGTGAATGCACTGTTGGAAAGGTCTTCAAGTCTGCTCTTTCCCCTAGATTTTCCTGCACCATTTAATGCAGACGCTGGTGATGGTTGCTTGAACTGATTAGACCTTGGCACTGAGGAATAAATAAATGTTTAAAGGCATCGGTCAGCCTGCCACGTTCTCCACCGCTCTTCCTCTGACTGAATGAAGCCTCAGCAACACGTTGTCCAGCACTAGGAAATGGTAACCCTCCAGGGTCTGGAAATGCATTACACAAACCTTTCTTCAAGGCCTTCTGAAGATGTTTCATCCTCTGCTCCCTCTGCGAAGGCAGAATGAGTTCTGCAACTTTACCCTTGTAACATGGATCAAGAAGGGTTGCCAGCTAGTAATGGGTCCTAGGGTCTTTTCACGGGCTTTGTAGAATCAGTCTGTATCTGTAACTACCTCCTCCCAGCCTCATACATCTCCTCTGGGGAATGAAAACCATCCCTTGAAGACTGCTGCTGAGTGTTATCCTCTACATCCATTCTAACACAATCCTCCTCCTCCTCTTCTTCCTGTGTGTTTGGCAGGCCCACAGGAATGCTATCTGGATAAAGGGGGCCTTGAGAGGAAAGGAAGTCCTCCTCTTCCTCCCGCTGTTCTGCCTCAAGTGCCCTGTCAATGCTTCCATGAAGCATGTGCTCCAGCAGGAAGACTAGAGGGACAGTGTCACTGATGCATGCATTGTCGCTGCTCACCATCCTCGTGGCCTCCTAAAATGGTGACAGGACAGTGCATGCATCCTTGATCAGTAGCCACTAGCAAAAAGAAGCCAAGCTTCCCTAACCCTGTCCTGGTGTCATTCTTGCACAGGTACTCATTGGTGGCCCTCTGCTGTGTGTGCAGCTGCAGCATTGCCAATGTTGAGTTCCAACTGGTGGGCATGTCACAAACGAGGTGGTTGGTGGGCAGGCTGTATTCCCTTTGAATATCAGCCAGCCAAGCACTGGCATTGCATGAATCAGACTTGGCCTACCTCAAGAGATCTTGTAAGCCTGGGTACCTGGTCAAGAACCGCTGCACCACCAAATTCAGGACATGTGCTAAACATGGAACATGGGTCAAGTGTCCTGTTGGAGGGCGGAGATAAGGCTGGAGCCATTGTTGCATACAACCATTCCTGACTGACAGAATCTCTGCCCCAATGTGACTCCTGTCCCTGAGGCAGACCAACTCAAGCACTGCATGGCATCTTTTAGCCTAACTGCTTGCATAGCCCCTTGAATGCTTATGTAGCACTGCTGGTTCAGAGGACAAATCTGAGGAAGAGGCCATAGAGGAAGAAGAAGGGGAGTGGGTGGAGGAGAGAGCTCTGGCAGAAACACCACTAGCATTTTAAAGGTGTGGTGGCAGAACAAGCTCCAACAACACTGAACCCTGTTCTGCATTGTTCCCAGCTGCCAGCAGACTCACCCATCGTGAAGGAAAGGTAATGTCCCTGCCCATGCTTGCTGGACCATGAGTCAGTGGTAATATGAACCTTACTGCTGACCACCCTGTCTAACGAGGCCAAAACATTGCCTTCCACATGCTGGTAGAGAGCCAGAATGGCCTTCAGTGAAAAGAATTGGGATTTTGGAACAACACTTTCCACAAATTCATGAACGGGGGTAGAGTCTACCAGCTGAAAAGGCAGCAATTGCAGTGCTAAAAATGTGGCTAAGCTAGAATTGAGGCGCTGAGCATGTGGATAGCTGGGACCAAATTTATTTTTACGGTTCAGCAAATGGGTTAAGGAAATTTGCCTGCTAAAATCAATTGGTGGTGTACTGCTAGCAGATTGGCTGCAAGTACTTGGGACACCTATATTTATCCCTCTCAGTGCAGGTTTTTGAGAGGACTGGAGGTATAGTAGGTTTGGAGATCCCAGCTGAGGAGCAAGAAGAAGTCTTTTTCTATATTCTAGGTTTTTCAAGTGCTGTTGCCAATGGACTGCATGGGAGGTTGTCATATCTATGGTCAAACACGTGGTGCCAAAGTTGCTGCTGTTCTGGCCACACTAGATCCGCTTCAGACATAGGTTGCAAACAGCAATAGTGCAATCTGCTACACAGGTGTCAAAAAAGAGCCACACCAAGGAACTTTTAAAAGTCAGCAGGGAGTCAGCAGTGCCCTATACCTACAGAGCTCTGGTGTGATGCAACAGAGTGGCTGTCCTTAAGCTGCCCCTAGAGGACATCCTGCCTCATTGGAGTTGTGCCTCCTCTTCTCTTCTCGCAGGCACCCAAGTACAGGCAGTGACCTTATCATCCTCTACCTCCTCAACACTGAAGCAAACTTGACAGTATGCTGCAGCTGGGAGAACATGACTGCCAGTTTCTTGTCCTTCTGTGGCACCCCCTCTCTCTAGGCTCACGTCACTCCCTTTCTTAACCTGTGAACCAACATCAGAGCCTTCAAATCACTGTGCATTCCCCAGCAGCATATAATCAAATAGATCTGGGGACTCCTCAGTGCATGATGGTGGAGTTATGGAAGGAGTGATGGTGACCAAGGGTCGGTGGAATAGGCTGCTTTGGCATCTGCATTGGAAGGCAAACTACTCTGAGCCTGGGTACAGAGGATGAGGAGGATGAGGACAGCTTTGTTATCCACTCCACCAACTCTTCTGCATGTTGTGGCTCAATAACATGGCCAGCAGCCAGAAAAAAGGACAAGCGTGCCCCACGGCCACCTGCAGAGGATGCACCATGTCCTAGACCACCATGGTTGACTGTAAACACAGAGGCTGCTCACCCTCTTTTAGTGGCCTGTGAGCATATGTCTCTCCTTGGTGGCCTTCCGGACATGAGGTATTTTTGGTTTTGCATCACCACACTACACTGTATTAGATACTGTGTATACCGCCCGAAGTGTATTAGAAACTATACACCACCAAATACACTGTATATATATGCTACACTGAGTGCAGAGAGTGTATATATATATATATATATATATATATATTTATATTAGCACAGGGTTCCACAGGGTTCCACTGTATTAGATAGTGTGTACACCACCTGCACTGTATTAGAAACTGTACAATGGCTGCACTGTATTATAAACTGTGTACTCCACCAGAAGTGTATTGGAAGCTGTACACACTGTAATAGATACTGTGTACACCGCCTGCACTATATTATAAACTGTACAATGGCTGCACTGTATTGTATACTGTGTACACCACCAGAAGTGTATTAGAAACTGTACACACTGTATTCGATTCTGTGTACACCACCTGAAGTTTATTAGAAACTGTAAACACTGTATTAGACATTGTGTACACCGCCTGAAGTGTATTAGAAACTAGACACCACTGAATGCACTATATATATATATATATATATATATATATATATATATATATATATATATATAAATACAGACCACAAGTTTGGACACACCTTCTCATTCCAAGAGTTTTCTTTATTTTCATGACCATGAAAATTGTAGATTCACACTGAAGGCATCAAAACTATGAATTACCACATGTGGAATTATATACATAACAAAAAAGTGTGAAACAACTGAAAATATGTCATATTCTAGGTTCTTCAAAGTCGCCACCTTTTGCTTTGATTACTGCTTTGCACACTCTTGGCATTCTCTTGATGAGCTTCAAGAGGTAGTAACCTGAAATGGTCTTCCAACAGTCTTGAAGGAGTTCCCAGAAATGCTTAGCACTTGTTGGCCCTTTTGCCTTCACTCTGAGGTCCAGCTCATCCCAAACCACCTTGATTGGGTTCAGGTCCGGTGACTGTGGAGGCCAGGTCATCTGGCGCAGCACCCCATCACTCTCCTTCTTGGTCAAATAGCCCTTACACAGCCTGGAGGTGTGTTTGGGGTCATTGTCCTTTTGAAAAATAAATGATGGTCCAACTAAATGCAAACCGGATGGAATAGCATTCCGCTGCAAGATGCTGTGGTAGCCATGCTGGTTCAGTATGCCTTCAATTTTGAATAAATCCCCAACAGTTTCACCAGCAAAGCACCCCCACACCTCCTCCTCCATGCTTCACGGTGGGAACCGGGCATGTAGAGTCCATCCGTTCACCTTTTCTGCATCGCACAAAGATACTGTGTTTGGAACCAAAGATCTCAAGTTTGGACTCATCAGACCAAAGCACAGATTTCCACTGGTCTAATGTCCATTCCTTGTGTTCGTTAGCCCAAACAAGGGCCAGATTCTCATATATTTTCGGCGGCGTAGCGTAAGCCATTTACACTACGCCGCCGCTGCGTACTAGAGCAAGTGCTTTATTCTCAAAGCACTTGCTCCGTAGTTTTCGCCGGCGTCTCGTAAATCGCCAAGCGTAAACCCGCGCAATTCAAATGGGGCGGCTTGTATTTAAATTAAGCGCGCCCCCGCGTAGAACGAACTGCGCATGCGCCAGCCGGGGAAAAAGCCCAGTGCGCATGCTCCAGCTCACGTCGGGAAGCGTCGTTGAAACCGACGTCAAAACGACGTGAGCGTCATTTACGCAAGTCCCTATTCGCGAACGAGTTAGTAAAACGACGTAAGCGACGGAAAAAGCCGACGCTGACCCGACGCCATACTTAACATGGCGTCCGACGGCACCCGACGGCATCCGACGGAACTTCGTAAGGTTACTCCACATAGAAGCTGGGGTAACCTTACGAGTCCGTAAACGACGTACGCGACGACGGGGCGGCGTAAAAGCGTTCGGGAATCGCCGTACTAGCCTCATTTGCATATGCAAATGAAAAAACAACGTGAAGGCCACCTAGTGGCCGGAGTTGTCATTACACCTACGATCCGAAAGTGTAATGCTTTTACACTTGTCGGATGTAGAAGCGTATCTATGCAAAAGTGATGCTAAGCATCACTCGCATAGATACGAGGACAAAAAAAAGGCGATACGACGGGGTATCTGAGATACTCCGTCGTAACGCCTCTGAGAATCTGGCCCCAAGTTTCTTCTGCTTGTTGCCTTTCTTTAGCAGTGGTTTCCTAGCAGATATTCTACCATGAAGGCCTGATTCACACAGTCTCCTCTTAACAGTTGTTCTAGAGATGTGTCTGCTGCAAAAGGTGGCGACTTTGAAGAACCTAGAATATGACATATATTTTCAGTTGTTTCACACTTTTTTGTTATGTATATAATTCCACATGTGTTAATTCATAGTTTTGATGCCTGCAGTGTGACTCTACAATTTTCATAGTGATGAAAATAAAGAAAACTCTTGGAATGAGAAGGTGTGTCCAAACTTTTGGTCTGTACTGTGTGTATATATAGACTACACTGAATGCTGAATGCAGAGTATATTTTATACACTAGACTGTATATATATATGTATATATATGTATATATATATATATATATATATATATATATATATATATATATATATATATACACCGTCTGAAGTCTATTATATACTATACACCCCTGAATGCACTGTATATATATGCTACACTGAATGCAGAGTATATATATCTATATATATATATATAGATATATATGGATAGATAGATAGATAGATAGATAGATAGATAGATAGATAGATAGATAGATAGATAGATAGATAGATAGATAGATAGACTTCAAAGAGCATTGGGAGGGATGGAGTCTTCAGTCTTGTGTCCGGGCTTTCCAGAAGTTCTGCAAGGTGTTTGTGTGTCCAGGTGCCCACACTGATTATAAGGCAGATCTGAGAATAGCTTAAGTGAGTTGGTGTTGAGCAGTTGCTGCAGCCAGGAGGGAGGTGTGCTACTGTTTCTGTACACTTGGGGGTCACCACTGTGGTCAAACAAGGTGGTACTGCGTAGTACCAGTAGGTGGAGCCAAGAAGTACATGCTATGCTTGATGTTAATCACTAGTGTTGCTCACGAATATTCGTATTGCGAATATTCGGCTCGAATATGGCATATTCGAGTATTCGCGATATATTGCGAATTTCGCGGTGAATATTCGCTATTTTGAATATTCGTATTTTTTTTTTTTTAGAACAGATCACATCCTAGAGATCCCCATCGACGTCTAAAAGCATTGCTGGTATGATTAGAGACCTTGGGCCGAGTAGCTGCAGCGATCAATTTATATTGCCGAAAAATCGCAATGCGATTATTCGGCAATAGCGATATCGCGCGATTATTTTCGAGAAATTCGCAATATTGTTTTTAGCTAAAATAACACATATATTCGATTTCAGAGTGTTACTGTCGAAATTCCGCAATACATTTCTCATTCGCATTTTTGCGAAATTACGATAAAATATCAAGAATATTCTGAGCCAATCAGAGTGCTCCATTCCGCATTTCTCGAATATTCGCAATTATTTTGTATTGTAATATATCAAGAATATTCTGAGCCAATCAGAGTGCTCCATTCTGCATTTCTCGAATATTCGCAATTATTTTGTATTGTAATATATCAAGAATATTCTGAGCCAATCAGAGTGCTCCTTCCACATTTGCCGAATATTCGCAATTATTTTGTATTGTAATATATCACGAATATTCTGAGCCAATCAGAGTGCTCCTTCCGCATTTGCCGAATATTCGCAATTATTTTGTATTGTAATATATCACGAATATTCTGAGCCAATCAGAGTGCTCCTTCCGCATTTGCCGGATATTCGCAATTATTTTGTATTGTAATATATCACGAATATTCTGAGCCAATCAGAGTGCTCCTTCCGCATTTGCCGAATATTCGCAATTATTTTGTATTGTAATATATCACGAATATTCTGAGCCAATCAGAGTGCTCCTTCCGCATTTGCCGAATATTCGCAATTATTTTGTCTTGTAATATATCACGAATATTCTGAGCCAATCAGAGTGCTCCATTCCGCATTTCTCGAATATTCGCAATTATTTTGTATTATAAAATATCACGAATATTCTGAGCCAATCAGAGTGCTCCATTCCGCATTTCTCGAATATTCGCAATAGCGAAAAATCGCAATAGCGAAAAATCGCAATCATTTCATTTCCAAAAAATATCACGAATATTCATATTTAGCGAATATATCTCGAATATTCGACTATATATTCGAGATATATCGCGAAATCGAATATGGCATATTCTGCTCAACACTATTAATCACAAGAGGAACTGGTTGGTACCATATTTATTAGCAGTGTGGCAAATATTATCAAGGTTCTCTGAGAGGATGCTTGAAGTTACAGATGGAAGGTGCTCAGGAGAACGTTTGTAAACATCAGATGTTTCTCCGCCTAATGCGGCCACTAAGAAAACTTCTGCTAGACGTGGTGGTAGAGGTTTTTTTCTGTCATTCACAAATTAAAGTACCCAGAGACACTGCAGGGGGGGGGGACTGATGGTATCGGAAGTGGCAACATTATTTATGATCTGTTGCTGGTTGGTACTGCTAACAATGGTTTAATTGCTGTGGGGAACCTCAGATAAGTTGTTAAACCAAACAAACCTGTTGTGATGGGAAAAACTGGTGTCGGTGAGGGAAAAGATGGTTCCCCATCAGGCAAAGTATTAGGAACAGGTTCCCTATATCAAGAAAGTGAGGGTATCAGGGAAGGCAGAGTTCCTCCGAGAAAAGAAAAAAGGCCAGGAACCCCAGAAGAGGGAGAAAGCGTAGAATAGAAACGAGTGGTATCCCATGGAGAGTCAGGGTAGGACTTACCTGGAAAAAATGTTGGGCCTATGTGGCTAACAGTCCGCACATAGGTATCCCAACCCTGATGACGGGTGCTGTTGTTCCTCCCTCCATAACGAAACAAATATGGGGATATGTGCGAGTGAGAGCCCCTGTCTCGGTGAAAATTAGTTTAAAATAGACACAGGTCTCTTAACCACTTAACCCCCGGACCATATTGCTGCCCAAAGACCAGAGCACTTTTTGTGATTCGGCACTGCGTCTCTTTAACTGACAATTGCGCAGTCGTGCGGTGTGGCTCCCAAACAAAATTGGCGTCCTTTTTTTCCCACAAATAGAGCTTTCTTTTGGTGGTATTTGATCATCTCTGCGTTTTTTATTTTTTGTGCTATAAACAAAAATAGAGCGACAATTTTGAAAAAAATTCAATATTTATTAAATTTTGCTATAATATATATCCCCCAAAAAAATATAAAAAACATTTTTTTTTCCTCAGTTTAGGCCGATACGTATTCTTCTACATATTTTTCGTAAAAAAAATTGCAATTAACGTTTATTGATTGGTTTGCACAAAAGTTATAGCGTTTACAAAATATGGGGTCGTTTTATGGCATTTTTATTAATATTTTTTTTTTACTAGTAATGGCGGCGATCAGCAATTTTTTTTCAGTACTGCGACATTATGGTGGACACTTTGGACACTTTTGACACATTTTTGGGACCATTGGCATTTTTATAGCGATCAGTGCTATAAAAATGCATTGGATTACTATAAAAATGCCATTGGCAGTGAAGGGGTTAACACTAGGGGGCAGGGAAGGGGTTAAGTATGTTCCTGGGTGTGTTCTTACTGTATGGGGGGGTGGCCTCACTAGGGGAAATCACTGATATTCTGTTCATACATTGTATGAACAGAAGATCAGCATTTCCCCCGCTGACAGGACCGGGAGCTGCGTGTTTACACACATAGCTCCCAGTCCTCGCTTTGTACCGAGCAATCGCGTGTGCCCGGCATCGATAGTACCCGCCAGGCACGCGCGCGGGAGATTTGTGAGCAGAGAAAACTATGCTTTAAGTTTTCTCTGGATTTTGTAAGTCTGGATTGGGGCTGGAAACTTGAAGACTTTAAAGAGCTTTGGAAGAAATGGAGTCTTCATTCTTGTGCCTGGGCTTTCCAGAAGTCCTGCAGGGTGCGTTTGTGTCCAGGTGCAGATCTGAGCATAGCTCAAGGGAGTTGATGTTGGAGCGATTTCGGCAGCCAGGAGGGAGGTGTGCTACTGTTTAAGAACCCAGGCAATATCATTGAGATGGCACTCCATGTGGGAGAGGTTCCAGGTAAGTGGACTAAGAGAGTTGGGCCAGTTGAGAGAGTCGGGGAGCTGAGACAGCTGGAAGAGAAAGTCCTGTTACTTTCAACAAAAGTGGGCTACCACACCCTTAAACTGAAGTTCCTGTTGGCTGTGAACTCACTAAAAACACATCTTCCACTGAGATAGACATCCCCCATATTACAAGATATATATATATATATATATAGTGACAGGAAGTCAGGTAAATCTGTGTGTGTTGTCATAGACAGAAGATACTTTTTTGCCTTGTGTAGCCACCCAGGGAACAATAGGGGTGCCACCTTATCCCCTCAAATCCAGCCCGCTAATAATCCATACCCCTATGGGGGCCCTGGCTCCTTTGGCCAGGACCCCCAACAGTGGGGTTTTCATCGACCCAGTCAGGGTATCAAACGGGCCGGAGATCCAATAGAGGAGTCAGAGGGGGAAGAAGGATACGACTTAAAAAGAAAAAAAGTCTAACCACTTCTGGTATTTTTAATCTAAGCACTGTGACCTTAAACCAATCTGAAAAATCAATTTTAGACAAAGGTCTGAAATTTGTACTACCACGTAGACTAAATAAATTTGAGACCTATATGGACACGCATAAGTTTATACGGAAATTGAACATTAAAAGGTATCTGCTTTCTAATCCCATTACTACTGGCCAATCGGCCTCTACCACTTTTTCACATACAGATTTGTCCAATGCACCTCTTTATAATCCTCCGGGGGCGGTGGCCCCTTCTATCAAAGTATTCAGGGACATTGTCCTTAGGGATCTGGATAGACTTCCTATTAAAAAGATGAGGTCTGACCACAATCTTAAGGCCGGCCTAGATTCTCTCTGTGAAAATAAACAGATTGTTATCAGGCCCGTGGATAAGGGGGGTGGAATGGTTATCCTCGATAGGAAGGACTATTTCGATGAAATGTATAGAATTTTGGGTGATAGGGACACCTATACCCCTTTGGTGTCTGACCCCAAAAACTCTTACCTTAAACAATTTGAAAAACTTGTTTCTAGAGGCTTCAAAGAAGGAATACTCAATAAGAAAGAAATACTTTATCTTATTCCAAAAGCACCTAGAACACCTGTGATTTACTATCTTCCGAAGATACACAAACACCTTACCTGCCCCCCGGGACGTCCCATAGTGAGTGGGATAGACTCGCTTACGTCCCGGGTGGGCAGATACATTGATTTCTTCCTCCAACCTTTGGTATCTAAAATGCCCTCCCATTTAAAGGATTCACGACATGTGATCAACATACTGTCAGAACTTAAACCTACCAAAGACATGTGGTTGGTCACCGCTGACGTGACTTCGTTATACACAGTGATCCCCCATGACCTAGGCCTTTCAGCGGTGGAATATTATCTCAGACGAGATTCTGGGCTGTTTGATGAGCAAATTTGTTTCATATTGGAGCTATTACAATTTGCCGCCTCAAGGAACTATTTTTGGTTTCAAAACCAATTTTTTCGCCAGGATAGGGGTGTCGCGATGGGGGCCAAATATGCCCCTAGCCTGGCGAATTTGTTTATGGCTATGTGGGAGGAGGATGTTGTCTATGTTTGCCACCAGCCCCAACTCAAGTTGTGGGCCAGGTACATTGACGACATCCTCCTCTTATGGGATGGTTCCCTTCAGGAAGTCCAATCCTTTATGTGATTTCTCAACAACAACCCCAGAGGCATCCATCTGAGCTTTGAGGCTAATCAATCCAGCATAAACTTCCTGGACCTTAAGATCTCAATATCTCAAGATGAATTTTCTACAAGTACTTATTTCAAAGATACTGACAGAAACTCATATATTCCCATGGATAGCTGCCACCATGAATTGTGGCTGAAATCCGTTCCTAAAAGCCAGTATCTACGCATTAAACGTAATTGTTCGAATGAAACTGACTTTTTAAATCAGTCTGCTATCTTGACAGAAAGATTCCTAGAAAAGGGATATAGACTGGACTCTCTTATGTCTCCATTGGAGTAGGTGAAATCAAGGAATAGAATCGACCTATTGGCTAAAAAACATATACAAACTAAGGGGTTTACTGTAGCTCCATTCATTACTACATATTCTACCCAACACTATAGTGTAAAAAATGTAATAAAGAAACATTGGCACATTTTAAGAAATGGCCTCTCACCTCCCAGATCAGACCCTATAATGAGATCAGGGTCAATAGCACTTTCCCATAAGGGATAAATCCAGGGGATGAAGTTGACAGCTGACAAGCATGAAGCCAAAACAGATACACTCCGACCAGATGATGATTCATTCATATAAAAAAAGGAGATAACATAGTGTACTCTGTATGCGCACAAGGTTTAATAAAACAAATGTATAAAACTCACATTTTCAAGGCACTGATCCAGTGCCAGGGTAAACAGGGATAAAAAACATGTGTTGCTTGTGTTGCAGTGGCTGTGGGTGCCGTCACGTCCTTCCCTCCGAACGTTGCGTCCCTAGGACAGGACTTCTTCAGCGGAATGTAGGGATGAACGGACAAACACCCAAGATATCTTGTTTGTCCAGCGCTATTGACCCATATCTCATTATAGGGTCTGATCTGGGAGGTGAGAGGCCATTTTTACTACTGGTGGAGGTGTTTTTCTTCTATCCACGATTCATCACCTGCATGTGTGTGAATTTTACCATTATTGGATTATCACACGGAGGATCTTTGGATGGACTTTTATATAGCGCTGCACTATTCTTTGTTTATATCTTTCCAGGAACTTATCTAATTGATTCCTAGTGTTCAGCTGCTCACTATTATATTATTTTATGTTTTTATTGCGCTGATTGATTTTCTTTTACATTTTAAGAAATGATCCAGTGCTGGGTGCCATTTTACCCGAAAAACCACAAGTGATTTTCAGGGGGGGGGTCAGCTTTGAGACATAAATTAGCCCCCAATGTTCTAGAACCCCCCATTGTGAAAACTACATTTCTTAATTCATTTACAGGTTTTTATCAGTGTAGAAAATGTCGTGTTTGCTCCTTTAGTAGCTGCCCGCACAGACACACTCATAAGTTTATTTCTACAACCACCCTGCAAGAACACATAATCAAACCGTTTATCACATGCTCAACCGAGGAGGTGGTCTACTTGCTCCAATGCCCATGTGGGCTTCAATATGTGGGCCGGACCAAGAGACCCCTCTCGGTTAGACTAAATGAACACATCACTAGAATTAAAGCTGTTTTTTTAAAGCACCCGGTGTCGAGGCATTACCTTCTGGTTCATGATAAGGACCCCTCCAAAACGCTGTTTTTGGGAATAGATAGGTTCAGTCCCCACTGGCGTGGTAGCTCATTGGTGAGGAGTATTTTAAAACTAGAAATGGCATGGATCCATAGAATCAAAAGCTATACCCCCTTTGGGCTCAATGTCGAAATAGATGTTAATGCCTTTATCGACAATTTGTAAATTAACAAACATTTTCGTCATTGAACTGCATAAATGTGTTTGTTCAAAATTTTCTGTGAACTCGATCTGATTCAGGTGGAGGGTCTCTTTGTTGGCCTATATGAAACCAACATGTGATAATACATTGTTGTTTATGTCCGATCTTAAGACAATTTAGATCAATTTTTCAATAATTATATATTTTATATTTTAATATTTTTAGTATTTTTTATTTTCGGTTGTATATATATATTATTTACATTTATACTTCTCTATACAGTTATTTACTAATCAATCTATTTACTACAGTCGATTGGCTTACTCTCATACACTGGTTGGTGTCAATTTCTGCTCAGTGTGTACATACTCTCACTCATATTATCTAATTTTTGATGAGAAGTAACATATCTGGTGGTTTGCAATGATGATTTGTGTACCACTAGACTGACTTTGACTCCTAATTAAGCTGTGAGCTTCCCAGGTTGGTCGTTCCAATATTGTTGTCCTTTTTCTTTTTTGCATTTTTAATATATGTTTTTGGTCCTGCAAGGCCACCATATGTGGATACCTTAGCCCTTTCATTTAGATCGAGGCTTGGTTTTTGGTCTTGTCGGGCCATCATGGATGGCCATGTACTGATTCAGATCGAGGCTTGGTCTTTTCCAAATTGGTATTTCACGCGGTGCGTCAGTGCGTCGCCCGTGCCCCTAGACGACGTCAAATGTGTGACGAAACGTACGTCGGGAAGGTGACGTGCTGACGCAATACGTGACGATCCAAGTGGAACAGGCGTTTAACTAAGGCGGCCGGCTTTGCTTTCTTTTTGCCTGTATTTACGAGATGTTTTTAAGTTTAATCTTAATTAAACCTTTTTAGCCTTTTTTACTTACTTCACTATGTGGGCTTTTCTTATTTCTTATTGTCAATCGCCGCTGATGTGATATTGAGAGGATCTTAGGACATCCAGCTAGCAGCGGTACCATACAAGGCCCTGACTAAGGGTTTTTTAGCCATAGGAGGATCAATACCTGGCTTCTGTTTTCTACAACCTTTCATCATTGCAGAGGATATCTAAAGGCCCGGGCTAGGGTTTATAGCCGCAAGCCTGTTGAGCTTGCCTTTTGGTAAGCCTCCATTCATTCATTTATTGGTGCAATCTCGGTGGTGGTTCTGTTTACACATTGGATTTCCTTATGACTGTTTGCATCACAACTATCATCCAATTAAGGATTATATATTTTTTGTGGAACTGATGGATTATTTTTACTGTCTATATTAAGCAATTTTTTTGGACATTATTTGTTTTCATTAAGGCACTGTGCTCCTTAACGGACTTGGAACCTTTATTTTTCTATATATATTTATTATATATATTTTTTATATACTTTTTTGCATAGTTAGTTCACTTTGTTTGTCTTTTTTATTTTTCACTCAGCGCAACTCCAACCTTTTTTGCTTTCCATATTGTGTAGACAATACACCAATTACTATTGGGCGTCGGCTGTAGAATTGGCCAGAGAGGTTTGGGGAGTTAGAAGCCTTCAGCTGTTCAAAATGAAGCAATTAAAGCCCCTATAAATAAAGCCTAAGGATAACGACTGATTGCTGCATTCCTGAGGCTGTGTGAGTGAAGGAGCAGTCACCAGCACTTCTGAAGAGGTGAGGTGCTGATGGATATTGTGTGAGAAATATCAAAGAGATTGTTTTGTTGTTTTCTGCTGTAGGACCAGCAGTGTCTGCCCAGCAGTAGGCTGTGCCAGACTCAGTAGGTAGGTTACTTTGTTGGGAAGGTAGACGCCCCAAGGGTTTATTTTGTGTTTTGTTTTGTTTATACTGTTTTGATGCTTGCACGTGTATCCCGCAAGATGGAAAAATAAACCATATCATTTGTTTTCAGTCATCCTCAAGTGCCTTTTTGTACAGTTCACCGTGTAGTGAACCCATAGAGGGGGTCACACACACCCGCTACCGAGTTAATCCCTCACAATATATATATATTGATACACCGCCTGAAGTGTATTATATGCTGTACACCCCTGAATGCACTGTATATACACGCTACACTGAATGCAGAGTATATACACACACACACCAGACTGTGTATATATCAATACACTATCTAAAGTGAATTAGAAACAGTACACCACTGGATGCACTGTAGATATAGGCTACACAGATATAGGCTACACTGGATGCAGAGTATATATACAGGGAGTGCAGAATTATTAGGCAAATAAGTATTTTGACCACATCATCCTCTTTATGCATGTTGTCTTACTCCAAGCTGTATAGGCTCGAAAGCCTACTACCAATTAAGCATATTAGGTGATGTGCATCTCTGTAATGAGAAGGGGTGTGGTCTAATGACATCAACACCCTATATCAGGTGTGCATAATTATTAGGCAACTTCCTTTCCTTTGGCAAAATGGGTCAAAAGAAGGACTTGACAGGCTCAGAAAAGTCAAAAATAGTGAGATATCTTGCAGAGGGATGCAGCACTCTTAAAATTGCAAAGCTTCTGAAGCGTGATCATCGAACAATCAAGCGTTTCATTCAAAATAGTCAACAGGGTCGCAAAAAGCGTGTGGAAAAACCAAGGAGCAAAATAACTGCCCATGAACTGAGAAAAGTCAAGTGTGCAGCTGCCAAGATGCCACTTGCCACCAGTTTGGCCATATTTCAGAGCTGCAACATCACTGGAGTGCCCAAAAGCACAAGGTGTGCAATACTCAGAGACATGGCCAAGGTAAGAAAGGCTGAAATACGACCACCACTGAACAAGACACACAAGCTGAAACGTCAAGACTGGGCCAAGAAATATCTCAAGACTGATTTTTCTAAGGTTTTATGGACTGATGAAATGAGAGTGAGTCTTGATGGGCCAGATGGATGGGCCCGTGGCTGGATTGGTAAAGGGCAGAGAGCTCCAGTCCGACTCAGACGTCAGCAAGGTGGAGGTGGAGTACTGGTTTGGGCTGGTATCATCAAAGATGAGCTTGTGGGGCCTTTTCGGGTTGAGGATGGAGTCAAGCTCAACTCCCAGTCCTACTGCCAGTTTCTGGAAGACACCTTCTTCAAGCAGTGGTACAGGAAGAAGTCTGCATCCTTCAAGAAAAACATGATTTTCATGCAGGACAATGCTCCATCACACGCGTCCAAGTACTCAACAGCGTGGCTGGCAAGAAAGGGTATAAAAGAAGAAAAACTAATGACATGGCCTCCTTGTTCACCTGATCTGAACCCCATTGAGAACCTGTGGTCCATCATCAAATGTGAGATTTACAAGGAGGGAAAACAGTACACCTCTCTGAACAGTGTCTGGGAGGCTGTGGTTGCTGCTGCACGCAATGTTGATGGTGAACAGATCAAAACACTGACAGAATCCATGGATGGCAGGCTGCATGAGTGTCCTTGCAAAGAAAGGTGGCTATATTGGTCACTGATTTGTTTTTGTTTTGTTTTTGAATGTCAGAAATGTATATTTGTGAATGTTGAGATGTTATATTGGTTTCACTGGTAAAAATAAATAATTGAAATGGGTATATATATTTTTTTTGTTAAGTTGCCTAATAATTATGCACAGTAATAGTCACCTGCACACACAGATATCCCCCTAAAATAGCTAAAACTAAAAACAAACTAAAAACTACTTCCAAAAATATTCAGCTTTGATATTAATGAGTTTTTTGGGTTCATTGAGAACTTGGTTGTTGTTCAATAATAAAATTAATCCTCAAAAATACAACTTGCCTAATAATTCTGCACTCCCTGTATATATATATATACACTATATACACTAGACTATATATATATTACACTTCCTGCATAATCTAATTCACGCTAACGCTCTGTTCATGCCAACAACACTGCACACGGCCGCTATGTAAGCAGCCTTATATAGTGTGGGGTGTGGACTTAGTCCCCCTGAGCCACGATTGGCCTAGTTGATAGCACAGTTAGAACACATTTGATGTTCAGTTTGGAACACATGCAATGCTGTAGATAATTTTACATGGTTAAAGGTGATGGAGCAATTTCCAAGGATATTGTAACACAGCTACACAGAAAGATTGTGGGCTTTGCAACATTGTATATTGTTTTTAGCACATGTTTGCATTAAAGCACAATTTGTGTATGTGAATATATTATTATTTTTATTGAATCACAGCTCTTTTTCATATTTGAAGACTTTATAACAATTGTTGTTGTATTGTATTGGATAGCGCAGTTGTAGGAAATATTAAAGAGGCAGTGATAAAATTAAATGTTGTGCAGTCCTCCCCAAAATTCATATTAGAGCTAAAGGGTCCGGTATGGATTTTACAGAGAAACAAAAAAAGAGTGTGAAGTTGGCTTAAAGAAGAACATTGAATCCTGGTAGTGATGGATTGGCCCCCACCCAGCCCTGATCCCAACATCACTGAGTCTGTCAGGGATAACATCCCAGACAGAGAAAAGAGGAATGGAGGCAGCCTAGATCCACCGAAGATCTGTTGGTTCTCCAAGATGATATATTTACACTTGTACTTGCACAAAAAGTGCCATCAGGATAGCTCCCCCCTCCCTCCCCACGATGAGCCACTCATTGGATGTTATGGTATTGTATCATTGATTTAGCTTCTTTAGCACTTTAGCACAATTATAATAAAAATATATATTTTTTTTTAATTGTCAAACACTTGTACAAGAAAGCCACACTGGGCCACTAAAACCATGGCAAAAGACAAACTTAACAATCTATATAAAAATAATAGGCTAGATTTAAACATTTAACTAACAATATAAAAAAGCAAGAGCATTCCTAATGTGATGAATATTTAAGAAAGATGCTTTGGAACTATACTGATATTAAGATGCTGAACATGAATTATTCCCATGACACCAAATGTGATCATTTGCATTGCGTCCGCAAGAAACATTTTCAATAACAATAGAGATTTTATTGTAGTTATTTTCATGGTAAGAGCCAATATATTGTGATTTTTTTGACATGTTAAAAGCCTTTTGTTATTGCTGGAATAATTAAATTCTAGGTTTAGCAAATTATACAATAAAAAAGCACACCTTATTTCCACTGGGAATAATTTGCCCTACAGAAATGTGTTAAAACATTTAAATTAAATTGTTAATCAGGGACTGTTTATTGCTGCACCTGTTCCTATTTGTTGCATTAAACTGTGTAATCACTGGCACTTCACGGAGATCTAACTGGTTGATAACCTTTTATACAAGCAAAGAATAATGTGAGACATTCACATCAGGTACTGTTCTTTCTCTAAAGAAGTAAAAGGAGGGCACACATTCTAAAGGTGTCATCAAATAAATGATTTGTATATATAATTATTTAAAAAATTAAATAAAAAAATAAACATTTAAATTAAAGTAAATGCATATATTTGTCAAATGTCTATTAATTCTCCTTTTAAAGACTAACACAATTTCAAATGATTGTCCTTTTTTGTGATATTTCTCAAAAAAATGTTTTGGATAAAAATATGTATTATGCCACAGGAGAGTTTTCTCGGCACTCCATGCTCGTGAGAACACATTCCTCCCCGCCCTCTACCTTCTAACCACCTTCTTCTTCTTTTGTCTCTCTTAGTTTCCATTCTTATTATTCTTTCTTGCTCGTCTATTCACCCCCCCCCCCAAATGGGGGACTTTCTTTTGAAAAAGGGAAAATGAAGGGATCAAGCCCTGGGGCTTCGACATTCCACACCACCATTTAATGGATACACATATATCCTCCCCTGAGAAGGAGGACTTTCTCTCACCACTGTTCACATTGTACAGATGAGACTCTCGGGCAGACACCAGAGATACGAGAGACACTGTACAGACATGTAATGTTGCTTGTGCCTCACTTGATGCTCTTGTTTGTCAGAAATGCTGTTCTGTTTGATATGATATATTGTCTTAAGCTTTACTTATGTGATTTTATCCTACCGTTTGTATTACTCTGTACTATGTCAGCCCATGTTAGCCCCTTCCCTGTTATAATTAACAATAAAAAATAAAATTAAATAATAAGATATATATATATATATATATATATATATATATATATATATATATATATATATATATATATATAAGTTCTAGACAGGTATGGAGCTGATAAATCCCCACGTGACCTCCAAATTGACACTCAACTCTAGAGGTATTTTTTTAACTCTAAACGTACCACCTATTGCTTTTAACCTTCTCCAAATCTCAAAATTTAGAGTTAGAGTGTCTACATTCGATATCCGTGATCCTGTTGTATGTAGGAACATCGCCGCCCTCTCTTTCTTGCTTCTGAGATGGACTATGGGATTTATAGTGTGCATAGAGCACACTTGTTCCAAACAAAATGGAAGTATCAGGAAAAAGGAGGAATTCAGAAGCTCATGCAGCATGTTACCAGGAAGCAGAATAACACTTTATTAAAACAATTTCATAAAAAATAATTACAGGGCCTTCAACCACTTCCTGCCCGGTCACTAGCAGATTGACGTCCGGAAAGTGGTTGCATTATCCTGACTGGGCGTCATGTGACGTCCAGCCGAGTAACAGCCACTGCGTGCCTGGGGGGCCGGCAATCGCAGTGCCCATCAGTGCTGCCCAATGCCCATCAGTGCCACTTATCCATGCTATCAGTGCCCACCAGTGCCACCAATCAGTGCCAATTATCAGTGCCACCCATTAGTGCTGCCTATCAGTGCTCATCAGTGCCACTAATAAGTACCACCTATCAGTGCCCATAAGTGTGGTATATTTGTGCCTCCTCATCAGTGCCGCCCCATCAGTGCCCATAAGTACCTCTTCATCAGTGCCCATCAATGCAGCCTATCAGTGCCCATCAGTGCTGCCTCATCAGCATTCATTAGTGAAGGAGAAAAATGAGTTATTTACAAAATTTACTGACAGAAACAAAGAAAAACTTTTTTCTTTCCAAATTTTCTTTTAGAAAAAAAACCCAGAAGTGAGTAACCACTTAAGGACCCCTTCACGCCAATATACGTTGGCAGAAGGGCACAAACACGTACCTGTACGTCACCTTAAAGAGCCCAGCCGTGGGTCGTGAGTGCGCCGCTGGCAGCGTACTCGCGGTTTTTGACAATTAATTTATTAAAAAATAGAAAATAGTGTCTTTCAATGTAAATACGTTTTCAAGCACGCTGCCCACTGATCTGAAAAATGAAATGAAAAATGCTCCATCTCTTGGGAGGCCTCCCATTGAATGCCTGCTCTTCACTTTGACATTTCTTATATAGGTAAGGGGCAGGGCCAATTGGCTACGTCACCCAGGTGGCCTCACCCCTTATCTATATAAAAAATGTCCTTTCCTGACTCGAACAGACTACAAGCTCAGTTAAGGGTTTGGTTTGGATTTTGGCAAGATACCCCGCCATTTTTTTTAAATGTTTCTATTGTCCGTCAATTGCCGGCGTTGTTTTATTTACATTCACCTGTCAGTGGGGAAGCCCACTGACAGATGATGACTCATGGATGTTAAGGACGTGGACAGCCGGCTTTCCGGCCAGCTGCCTATCAACCAATTATTTCTTCACACAGAATTTGAATCGGCCAATCTGAATTCCAATCATTCTGAAAAGTTGGAATTTGTTAGAAAATGTATGAAGGAAACAAAATTTAACAAAAACAAAACTAATTTTAATTAAAACTAAACTAAACAAACTCCAAAACAAAACTAAACAAATTCCATAACAAAATGAAATTAGTAACATAACGAATCTAACAAAACAAAAAATAGACTATTAGGCCTTGTACACACGATCAGTCCATCCAATGAGAACAGTCTGAAGGACCGTTCTCATTGGTTAAACGATGAAGCTTACTGATGGTCTGATGTGTCTACACACCATCGGTTAAAAAAATGATTGTGTCAGAATGCGTTGACGTAAAACACAACGACGTGATGGAAAAAATGAAGTTCAATGCTTCCAATCATGCGTTGGCTTGATTCTGAGCATACGTGGATTTTTAACCAATGTTCGTGCCTACTAACGATCGGTTTTGACCTATCGTTAGGCGTCCATCGATTAAATTTTTAAAGCAAGTTGGCTTTTTTTTAACCGAAGGTTAAATAACCTATGGGGCCTACACACGATCGGTTTTGACCAATTAAAACGGTCCATCGGACCGTTGTCCTCTGGTTAACCAATCGTGCGTATGCGGCCTTAGACTATTCTTATCTTACTAGAATTTGCATGTGAATTTTACATTTGATTATGTACAATTTGCAATGTGCCTGAGTGAAAAGTTTGGTACTGTAATTTAAGGAAAATTAAAGGCAAAACATGTTATTAAAAAAAAATTGTTTATAGGGGCACAAATAACCACAAAGCCTGCTTTGCAATCCTGCAATTTATCCAGAATACTATACACTGGTGTCCAAATTGTATGCTACAATCCCAATTTGAAGTGTGTATTAAATATTTAAATGCTGCTTTAGTGCAGCATGTACAAATATTATTACAAACTCCTCCACTCCAAGCTGTAGTGTATGAAAGCACGCTTGCACACCGAAGTAGATATATCTATGAATGTGCACTGTGATAACATGAACATATAAATGTATGCACTTTGTGTTGTTTTGTTCCTCGACCCTAAAACATTAGTTGAAATCATATATAAATTATACACACATTGCTACATACATGGCATCCATTCAGCCAAGGCAGTGTATAGAAATCACATCAAATGCATTGTAGCTAGTACAAGCATATCCATGCGTATCACAGATGCACAGCAGATCAGGAATATTCAATTTGGATGTCCATATATGAGCAATAAACAGTGAATGCAAGTAGGCTTAAGTAGATAAGGCCTAGTATGTATTATTCAGACAAATGACAGGGCAACAACTCCCAGACTGTAGTGGGCCTTTCAACTTTTAGCATCAAAAGCCCTCCCCACACAAACTAAGCAATGCTAAATATAAGGCTAAGTATACCTAATTCATAGTTATGAGTTATAATGTTTTAAAGTAAATCAAAAACCAATTACTAAGTTATCTTAATTCTTATTAACCACTTAAGACCCGGACCAATACGCTGGTAAATGACCCAAGGTGTTTTTGCGATTCGGCACTGCGTCGCTTTAACAGACAATTGCGCGGTCGTGCGACGTGGCTCCTAAACAAAATTTGCGTCCTTTTCTTCCCACAAATAGAGCTTTCTTTTGGTGGTATTTGATCACCTCTGCGATTTTTATTTTTTGCGCTATATACAAAAATAGAGCGACATTTTTGAAAAAAAAACACTATTTTTTACTTTTTGTTAAAAAAAAATCAAATAAACTAAATTTTAGTCAAACATTTAGGCCAAAATTTATTTAGCCACATGTCTTTAGTAAAAAAAAAAAATCGCAATAAAAAAAAATAGCTACCTAGCGGGAACAGCGACACTAATACAGCGATCAGAAAAATGATCGCTTAGTGACGCTGGCAATAGGGAGTGAAAGGGTTAACTAGGGCGGTGATCAGGGGGTTAAAACTTTATTAGGGGGGGTGGGGGGGCTATCCTGAACCTAACACTAACTGTTTTTTACAGTGCCTGTCACACTGACACTAAATGCAGTGATTAAATCACTGCATTCAGTAACACTGTGACAGGGGGGTGGGGGGGGCGATCACAAGGGGTTAATATGCCTATGTGAGTGTGTGTCAGTGTTGTGTTGGTGCACACTTACTTGGCATGTCTTCTCTCATCAGCAGCGCTGGGAAACAGCGCTGCGATGAGAGAAATTATCATTTCCTCCTTCCTGTGTAAACACAGGAGGAGGAAGTGACAGGCTGGGAGCGCGCTCCCATTGGCTGGGAGCGATCGCGGGGGGGGCGGAAAACACGGACATCCGCCCGCAGATCCCGGATCGCTCCCAGAGGTAGGGAGACCCCCGCACGCCGCACGTATATGCTAGTACAAGCATATCCATGCGTATGACAGATGCACAGCAGATCAGGAATATTCAATTTGGATGTCCATATATGAGCAATAAACAGTGAATGCAAGTAGGCTTAAGTAGATAAGGCCTAGTATGTATTATTCAGACAAATGACAGGGCAACAACTCCCAGACTGTAGTGGGCCTTTCAACTTTTAGCATCAAAAGCCCTCCCCACACAAACTAAGCAATGCTAAATATAAGGCTAAGTATACCTAATTCATAGTTATGAGTTATAATGTTTTAAAGTAAATCAAAAACCAATTCAGTAACACTGTGACAGGGGGGTGGGGGGGGGCGATCACAAGGGGTTAATATGCCTATGTGAGTGTGTGTCAGTGTTGTGTTGGTGCACACTTACTTGGCATGTCTTCTCTCATCAGCAGCGCTGGGAAACAGCGCTGCGATGAGAGAAATGATCATTTCCTCCTTCCTGTGTAAACACAGGAGGAGGAAGTGACAGGCTGGGAGCGCGCTCCCATTGGCTGGGAGCGATCGCGGGGGGGGCGGAAAACACGGACATCCGCCCGCAGATCCCGGATCGCTCCCAGAGGTAGGGAGACCCCCGCACGCCGCGGAGGGGGTCCCGATGGGACCCCCGAACCGCACTCAGGCGGGGACGTAAATTTACGCCCTTGTGCCTGTACGAGCCATGTTGAGGCCGTATATGTGCGTGCGGGGGTCTTTAAGTGGTTAAATCTGCAGATTTGATTTAAATAAAACATCTGGTGATCCTTCCATGAAAGCCTTTGTTTGAGCATTTCCTGTTATGGAGCGACAACTGTGTTTTAATTGTGCTTCTGAGTTGTCTCTCTATCACATGCGCCCCCAGTAGAGACTATAAATGGGCATGTTTTGTCACACAAGACAGCCGTTCATCACAATCACAAACAATATTATTTTATTGGGAAAATAGCAATTCTTAATGATGCACAGTATTTTATTTAACATTAAGAACTACTTAGAAATTAAATGTTTTGATTATTGTATACTTTTAAACATAAATAGTTATTTCATGTTGGAATTAACTGCTTATACTATATCATACTATAATACACTATACCATAATGAATTAAGCTCTATCCACCAAAGTGATGAATATGTACAGTGAGTGGCATGGCTGGTCACTGGCATATTTTGTTTTCTCTTAGAGAGGTATTCATTTGGAAAAGGGTTGACTGTAGTGAAATAGACTTCTCTGAACAATTGATTCAGAAATGGTCAAGACTAAAGATAATATTCTGGGTTCCACTGTGTTAGATTGTGTAAAGTTTTACTCTCAAAAGTAATTAAGGCTATCATTTAGGTTATAATTCAAAAATCTGACAAATGGAACTGACTGGAATTGAACAGTTCTGCAAAGGAGTGTTTTAACCACTTGCTTACTGGGCACATATACCCCCTCCTGCCCAGGTGAAATTTCAGCTTCCGGCACTGCGTCGCTTTAACTGACAATTGTGCGGTCTTGCGACGTGGCTCCCAAACAAAATTTTTTTCTCCACAAGTAGTGCTTTCTTTTGGTGGTATTTGATCGCCTGTGCGGTTTTTATTTTTTGCGATATAAACAAAAAAGAGCGACAATTTTGAAAAAAAAATACAATATTTTTTACTTGTTGCTATAATAAATATCCCAATTTAAAAAAAAACTCATTTTTTCTCAGTTTAGGGCAATACGTATTTAGGGCCAACACAGAGCTTCCCCGCTGTGCGCTCTGGAGCGCATGCTGGGAACGCCCAAAGGGGCGGCCGTCACAAGACAGCGGCTTGGATATTCAGCTTGGATATTCAGACCCGCGCTGTAGCCGTCATTCGGCTATAGCGTGGGTCTGAAGTGGTTAACCACTTAAGACCCGGACCAATACGCTGGTAAATGACCCAAGGTGTTTTTGCGATTCGGCACTGCGTCGCTTTAACAGACAATTGCGCGGTCGTGCGACGTGGCTCCCAAACAAAATTTGCATCCTTTTCTTCCCACAAATAGAGCTTTCTTTTGGTGGTATTTGATCACCTCTGCAATTTTTATTTTTTGCGCTATATACAAAAATAGAGCGACATTTTTGAAAAAAAAACACTATTTTTTACTTTTTGTTAAAAAAAAATCAAATAAACTAAATTTTAGTCAAACATTTAGGCCAAAATTTATTTAGCCACATGTCTTTAGTAAAAAAAAAAATCGCAATAAAAAAAAATAGCTACCTAGTGGGAACAGCGACACTAATACAGCGATCAGAAAAATGATCGCTTAGTGACGCTGGCAATAGGGAGTGAAAGGGTTAACTAGGGCGGTGATAAGGGGGTTAAAACTTTATTAGGGGTGGTGGGGGGGCTATCCTGAACCTAACACTAACTGATTTTACACTGCCTGTCACACTGACACTAACTGCAGTGATTAGATCACTGCATTCAGTGACACTGTGACAGGGGGGTGGGGGGGGGCGATCACAAGGGGTTAATGTGCCTATGTGAGTGTGTGTCAGTGTTGTGTTGGTGCACACTTACTTGTGATGTCTTCTCTCATCAGCAGCGGTGGGAAACACCGCTGCGATGAGAGGTGACATCATTTCCTCCTTCCTGTGTAAACACAGGAGGAGGAAGTTACATGAAGAGGGAGCTCTCCCATTGGCTGGGAGCGATCGCGGGGGGGCGGGTAAACGCCGACATCCGCCGCTAGTCCCGACCCCCGCACGTCGCGGAGGGGGTCCCGATGGGACCCCCGAACCGCACTTAGGCGGCGACGTAAATTTACGCCCTTGTGCCTGTACGAGCCATTCTGTGGCCGTATATGTGCGTGCGGGGGTCCTTAAGTGGTTAAAGATGATCACTGGTTACACTCAGTGCAGCCAAAACCTTTCTAACATAGCAGAATATATGGTACAGTTCTGCATTTGGTATTGACCAGATTTTAAAGGGGTTGTAAAGGTTTGTTTTTTATTTTCCAAATAGGTTCCTTTAAGCTAGTGCATTGTTGGTTAACTTACCTTTTCTTTCCATTTCCCTTTTAAATGTTTATTTTCTTTATCTAAATTTATCACTTCCTGCTTCTCCCCAGTAAACTTCACACCATCATCCGAGCGGTGTTTAGTCAGCCAGAACAGCTTACTGAGGAAGAACAGGAAGTAAAAATTTCAGACAAAGAAAACAAAGAATTGAAGGAAACGGTAAGTGAACCAACAATGCACTAGGTTAAAGGACCCTATTTAGAAAAAAAAAAAAAAAACGTTTACAACCCCTTTAAGATTTTTATGCATTGATTTTTCAGTAAATTATACAATTCATTACTTATACTACATATCCTTTATGTGTGATCCGAACAAATAAAACTTGGAATACAGTATCATTTGAAACTGTCATTACAACAGATACAATCATATTGGCAACATGAAATGTCTGTCTACAGTTCAGTTACTACCATTATTGCAACATTTTTGCTAGATGAGTTTAATACACTCTGACACAAACCTCATAATGAATATACAAAAACAGATGCACAATCAAACTTTTTTTCTGCCTTTTGTATTTCCATGCAAAATTGGACATCTGCTAAATATGTCAACATAAATATTATCTTCTCCAGATAATGATGCAAATTACAATTGAAAAATGTATGACTATTTCATTTTAAGCTAGCTACATCAGACAAGGCGCATTTTTATATTCAATTGTATATCAGATTTCAAATTGCCTTTAACCCTCCTCTTATGTTAGCTTTCTGTTACTATCCATGATGTTAACGGGTCGGTTTTGACCCGTGTCTTAAATCAGCCATAAAATACCCTCTGAACAATTATTTATCATCCAATTTGTTTCTTACCTCTTGTTAGGCTTCTTTATCCTTGAAAAGATTGGTTTTAATATTTTTGGTGTGACCCCTTAGACCTTTCTTTTGATAGCATACCTCTCATTTTCAAATTTAAAAAATGGTAAAATAAAGTCAGCAACTCTGAAATGTATTGGTCCTATGTTTCTTTACTTTATTTAGAGAAGCAGACAAGCAGGCAAAGAGATAGGCCCCTCCCTGACTACAGCTCACAGGGTTCAGAGGTGATTGGCTGTCAGTGTTACTAAGCAGAGAGAGTGTTTATGATTTAAGTTTTGGCACTTATTAGTTTCCTATAATCCTATATTATAACTGGGTCAGAATTGACCCTAACACCATAAACATCTTAATTTTCACCACAGTATTTTATAATTTAGTGAAAAGGATTATTTTTCTATTACATTGTTTAAATAGAGGTTCCTGACAAAGTAAAAAAATCTTGATGCAATAAACAAATTTATGTGATACTTATAGACATTCAAAACCTGAAAACGGGTCGGTTCTGACCCTAACATAAGAGGAGGGTTAAAAGGGGAAAATTTAAAATTAAATTATATATGAACCTATTTACTGAAATATCACATAATCTTAAATATTTAACCACTTACTGACCAGTCCTTTTCTGGAACTTGTCGTTTACATTAGTATTCTTTGCTAGAAAATTACTTTTAACCCCCAAAAATTATATATATACTTTAGCAGAGATCCTAGAGAATATAATGTCAATCTTTGCAATATTTTATGAAACACTGTATTTGCACATTGAAAATACACTTCAATGAATTAAAATAAAAACAAAACAGTGGTTAGCCAAAGTTTTTTTATAGTGTGAAAGATGTTGTTATGCTGAGTAAATAGAGACCGAGCATGTCATGCTTTAATTATATATATATTGTGATAAAGTCGCAAAATTAGCAATAAATGTAGAGTTGCACAGTCACTGGTCTTCAAGCAGAAATAGCAAAAAACACGGTTTTATTGCATCCAACAGAAAAATATACAGGGGTTTTCACAGTCCATACAAAATGGTACCTTCAGCCTGCTGGCTTACACATATAACGGAAAATACCGAGCCACCTGGCTATCTTTAGCAGTAGCACCACACTGCTCAGGCTCCCTCGTGAAGCCTTCCTGACTCCTGTCAGCCACCCCAGACTCACTCCTGTCAGCCACCTCAGACTCAGGCCTCTGGGTATTATAGTGCAGCCTGCACTCTCCAGGTTCTCTAGCTTCTCCAGCTAATTTAGTGCACACCTGCACTCTCAGGGTTCTCCCTTCCAGACCTGGACTCCTCGGGAGGGTGTAGCCCAGAATGCTGGTCCTGAGTCTCCTATCAGGCCCACACACACCTGCACAATCAGTGTGCTGATCTATCTGAAAATATGGACCCAGGACTGGGGATTTCATCCCACCCAGATCTCTGTGGAATCCCCGGGCTCCAGGTCCCAAACTGGATTTTATTAACAAATGAGGAAACTGGAAGGCCAGTTTCCTCTGTAAACTATTAGTTTCCTGGAGCCCCTCAACCAGACCGGTTAAGAATCCTGGGTCACCACACCCCTGGGGTACCAGACTATTACAATATATATATATATATATATATATATATATATATACAGTATATATATATATATATATATATATATATATATATATATACACTGCCACTAACTGAATAAACTGCCTGCTTAATCTAACTCAAGCTATCTCTCTGTCCATGCCAACAACACTACACACAGCCACTATGTAAGCAGCGTTACATAGTGTGGGGCATGGACTTAGTCCCCCTGAGCCATGATTGGCCAAAGGCCAATTATGGCTCTTCCAGCAGAGCGCACTTGACGTGCATGCTTTGGCCAATCATCCTACAACAATCCACTGCGATCTCATAGTGCATTATGGGGTGTTCCGTGGCACTCAAATTTCCCACTAACGCCCCCTATGTTTGGTTCATTTTAGAACAATTCAATGTTAGAGTCAAACTTACGTTTGACTTCAACCAATGGCTCATACCTACTGGCCAGGATTTAAAACGAGGACCACACTGCTGTAAGGCAGGGTTGCCACCTTCTATGTCTTAATTTTGCTTAGCCTCTTGAGTGGTTATACTGTATACAGTAATGTGAATGCAGAAAAATGTTTTTGACGTAACTGCATTTCTTTAATACCATACACACTGTATGAGCATATTTGAAATGTTCACGTTTATTTTTGTAAAATGTACTTTTTTCATGTGGAATAAAACTTCAGTGTTATAGACATATTGGCCCAGATTCACAGAGCGATTACGCCTGCGCAACAGGAGATGCGCGTGCGTAAGTCGAAATGTGCGCGTGCGTTTCGTTGCGCGGCATCCCAGGACGAGATACGCAAAAATCGATTTGTCCCACGTAATTTCGTTAGACTGGAGCATCCTTCCGCGCAAAAGTGCGCTAGACACACCATTGATTTGCTAGTCAAATATGCTAATGAGGGACTTACGGGGATCCACAAAACAACGTTGGGGCAGCGCAGGCGACGCAGTGTGCGCAACAGCAAAATGTCCTGTCTAAAATTAGAGCTGATAAAAGCTGGTCTAAAAAAAGAAAAAAAGTCTACTTGTTAGATAAAGCAACACTGTTAGTGAGCAGCTCAGCAGTCACACGTGTTGCACAACAATCTGTATGCCAACATGCCAGGGGCATCGTCGCACATAGCTATACTACTGACTTTAGATGAACAAAGAAGGATGAGGGCACGGAGGATGGCACGGAGGAGGGCACAGGAGAGGATATACCGCACCCGCATAGACCTGTTTGGCATGAGTGATTCTGAGGTGTTTCGCATCTTCAGATTCACCCCTCATGTCATCCTGGAATTAACCACAACCCTGCAGGAGGACATCACCATTGTGTACGTGGGATAGGGGCGCTAAAAGAATGATTAAATAAATAGGTAAATAGGTGCAACCTATCCCAATATAGACATAAATCCTATTGCAAACTACTTAAAACACCTGCAGTAAAATAGTGTACAATTACATATAAATTAAATAATAATGAACTAATAATTAAAACACCTGCAGTGAAATAGTGTACAATTGCATATAAATTAAATAATAATAAACAATATACAGTGAACCGTATTGTGACCATAAATAATATTAACCACTTTCCCACCGCGCCATAAGCATTTTACTGCTACGGCGCGGCGGGGTTATCTTGGGACGACGTCCCTGGGACGTCGTCCTTCACTTTCACGATTGCGCGTCCCCTGGGACGCGCTCGCGAAAGTGTCCGTGCTCGCCGGGTCTAGAAGACCCGGCGCATCACGGATCACGGTAAATTGCCGCTGATCGCGGCCGTTTACCACGTGATCGCGCCGTCAAATGACGGCGCGATCACTTGTAAACAAACCGGCGTCATTTGATGACGCCGGTTCCTCCCTCTCCTCCCTCTCCTCTCTGTACAGTGTGCGAGGAGAGGGGGGGGGGTGTCAGCAGCTGAGCTGTGGCTGAATCTGCGACAAATGCAGTCACAGATCCAGCCATCCCTCAAAACATCCCAGCTCTGCAATCCCCCCAGTACCCAGCAATCCCCCCAGTACCCAGCAACCCCCCCAGTACCCAGCAACCCCCCCAGTACCCAGCAATCCCCCCAGTACCCAGCAATCCCCCCAGTACTCAACAATACCCCAGTACTCAACAATACCCCAGTACTCAACAATACCCCAGTACTCAACAATACCCCAATACTCAACAATACCCCAATACTCCAGTACTCAACAATACCCCAGTACTCGGCAATACCCCAATACTCCAGTACTCAACAATACCCCAGTACTCGGCAATACCCCAATACTCGACAATACCCCAATACTCAACAATACCCCAGTACTCGGCAATACCCCAGTCCTCGGCAATACCCCAATACTCGACAATACCCCAATACTCGACAATACCCCAATACTCAACAATACCCCAGTACTCGGCAATACCCCAGTACTCGGCAATACCCCAATACTCAACAATACCCCAATACTCGGCAATACCCCAGTACTCGGCAATACCCCAGTACTCGGCAATACCCCGATACTCGGCAATACCCCGATACTCGGCAATACCCCAATACTCGGCAATACCCCAATACTCGGCAATACCCCAAGACTCGGCAATACCCCAATACCCTGCATGATACTTTGCAATACCCCAATACTCTGCAATACCGCCTATGGGGATTTTTAAGTAGCGAAGTTTGGCGCCATTCCACGAGTGTGCGCAATTTTGAAGTGTGACATGTTGGGTATCTATTTACTCGGCGTAACTTCATCTTTCACATTATGAAAAAAAATTGGGCTAACTTTACTGTTTTGTTTTGTTTGAAGCACAAAACATTTTTTTTAAAAACACGCGTTCAATAAATTTCTGCGAAAATACCGTGCGAGATAAAAAGTTGTAACGGCCGCCATTGTATTCTCTAGGGTCTTTGCTAAAAAGCATATATAATGTTTTGGGGTTCTATGTAATTTTCTAGCGAATAAATGATGATTTTTCCATGTAGGAGAGAAATGTCAGAATTGGTCTGGGTGTTCCAGAACGCCTGGTGGCGCTCCCTGCATGTTGGGCCTCTGTATGTGGCCACGCTGTGTAAAATTCCCACACATGGGGTATCGCCATACTCGGGAGGAATAGCAGAATGTGTTTTGGGGTGTAATTTGTGGTATGCATATGCTGTGTGTGAGAAATAACCTGCTAATATGACAGAAACAAGTTTTATTTTTATTTTTTTTACAGAATTTTCAGTCGTTTTTCTTTTATAGCGCAAAAAATAAAAAACCCAGAGGTGATCAAATACCACCAAAAGAAAGCTCTATTTGTGTGAAAAAAAGGACAAAAATTTCAAATGGGTAGAATGTTGTATGACTGAGTAATTGTCATTCAAACTGTGAGAGCACCGAAAGCTGAAAATTGGTCTGGTTAGGAAGGGGGTTTAAGTGCCCAGTGGTCAAGTGGTTAATAACTAATAATAAATGGTAAAGTGCTCCGTGCTCAAATATCCATGTGATAGGTTCCACCTCCACCAATGGGACACCTCAAGTGGGGATGGATGGCTCCTTACCAGATGATGTTGACCTAATGTTAAATAAGGTCAATAGAGCTTGGGTAACAACACCTTTCCCATAGGGATTCCAATGCAGTTGACAGATACTTGCAGATATCATAAAGAAAAAAGAAGAACAGCTCCCATAGTGTAAAACTATTTAATAGGATGTAAAATACAAATACACAGTGCCAAGTGGCCTCTTACTTCAATAAGTGCCCGTATCCCGGCACTGAGGCTGTGAGCTTGTATAATGTGGAGAGAGAACGAAAGCCGGCGTGCGTTTCACTGCTGGTAGCCAGGAAACCAAAAAACCGGATGTGGATAATCAATGCGTGCCCAGGTACCGCCTCAGACATCACCAGCCCAACACACCGCTCACATGCAGTGCAGCCACTGGTCAAGGTCATGGCAACACTCCATTTCCTTGCCAGTGGCTCTTTTCAGCGTACAAGTGGAGTGGTGGCTGGGATGTCACAGTCCTCCATGAGCAGATGTGTGCACCAGGTTGTCCCTGCAATCCTCAGACGCATGGCCAACCAAATCATCAAACCCACCACTGAGGAGCTGCGGCTGAAGGCAATGACAGATTTCTACAGAATTGCCAGATTCCCACGCACTGTGGGGGCCATTGATTGCACACATGTGGCACTCCAGCCCCCCCAGGAGACAGAGCACATGTACCGCAATCGGAAGCATTGGCATTCCATCAATGTACAGGTGATAGTCGATGCCCAAGGCCTCATATGGCACGTCCGTGCCAAACACCCAGGGTCCAGCCATGACAGCTACATATACAATCAATGCCACATCCGATTGGAATTCGATCAGAACGTGTATGGGGACAGCTGGCTGGTTGGTGAGTGACATGGGTGGCAGGCATGACTATCCCCTCCCATGATGCACATCACAAGGGGCACATGCATGACTAACATCCTCCTGTCTTTTCCCTTACAGGTGACTCTGCATATCCACTGGGACCCCATCTCATGACTCCTATCCGGAACCCCCAAACCCCAGGAGAGGAAAGATACAATCAAGCACATGCCCAAACACGAGCAGTGGTGGAGCGCACCTTTGGCCTCCTAAAGTCACGTTTCCGATGCCTGGATAAGTCTGTGGGTACCCTCTTGTATTCCCCAAACTTCGTGTGCCAGATCATCGGTGCATGTTGCATGCTGCACAACTTTGCAGAAAGAAAGGGCCTGCAGATTGACCTACGTGATGACCTGACCCCTGAACCAGACAATCCCCCCCTAACCGAGGCTACCCCGTCTTCTGAGGGAAGAGCAGCCAGGAGACAGCTCACATTGGGCATCTTTGCACGTTAAACATACACATTAATCATGGCACAATGAGAATGCATGCATGCACACCACTGTGGTCCCTAGCACAGACACACCACATCCACATCAAATTGGATTGGCACCAGTCCACCATGCTGGACTTGTGAGCAGCAACGCCACGCCAAGGCTCCAATTATGTCACTGAAAATTCATACACCAATCACACGGACCTGGGGATCACTTCTCCCTGGTCCTGGGGAACCCTTCTCCACCAAAATAGAGGGTGACACCCCTTTTCCGGCAGTAATGTCACCCCCACATTCACACAGCATTTCACAACACAAAAAAAAAAAATGACCAGCAAAAGCAAAAAATTTCCAGCCAAAAAAAAAAATGACAAAAAAAATTTGTAAAAAAAAAAAATGGGGGAAAAACAAATTACTGCCCTCTGCGTGAGCCACGCCTGGGGCGCCCCGGCCACGGCCCCGGCTTCTCAGGGGAGACTCATGGGGAAGGGGTAAAACCGGGGAAGGAGGATCAGCCTCTGATCTCTGCCCACCTGGTGGCCTGCCCTCCAAGGCCACGGCAATTCTGTCCAGGGCAGCACCAAGTGTTGCCGTGTTGGCCTGGATAGCCTGGGTAAGGGCCCTCACATCCTGCCCAACGCCTGCTGATGTCGTCTGCAGTTCGTTTAGGCAGGTTGTGAAAGCCCGGGAGTGGGAGTCCAGGTTCCCCAGCGTATCCTTGATGGAGGACAGGCTCTCCTCCATTCGCACCAATGTCTGGCTGACCTGTCCCAGATGGTGGGTCTGGAGGAACTGGTCCCTTCTCAGGGTGGCGGGCAGGAGATCGGCCAACCCCCTGGTGGTCTGGGATGACATCCTGCCTCCAGCTGATGCTCGTGGCCGGGGAGAAGGGGAGGCCCTTGTGAGGGGAGCCATGTTGGGGGAGGAGGGGGGGCTCCCCCTTAGGGAGGCCGGCCTGCTGCCAGCCAGAGGGGAGGAGTCCTCAAAACCCAAACGTCCAGTGCCTGACATGGACTCCTCCTCCTCATGATTCTCCTCCTCCTCATGATTCTCCTCCTCCTCATGATTGTCCTGCTCCTGTTGAACCTCCTCCGCGGACTCCGGCCTTGTTGGGGGGGCCTCATTAGGCTGCTGTCCTGGGGTTGGTGCGGTCAGGCCAGATGGCCCTGCACCCTCCTGCACATCTGTGGATGACACAAAACATTCACAAGTTGGAGGATCCACACACTTGCCACATATTCCCTTTCACCCCCTCCCCCACACATGCTACACACCTGATATTAAAAAATAAAACAACTTACCTGGCACCACAGCTGGGGACTGGAGTCAAAGCCGGGCAGGCCCTCAACTTCATGCCGATGAAAGGTCAGGGCCACCGCACGCTCCTCCGCTGTCAGGCTAATACGGCATGGTGGGCCCCCTCCTGTGCCCCTGGCATGGGCATGCATTCTGGCCAACTTCTTTTTGACCAGACGCCGGAGGTCATTGATTTTTTTGTCAATCCCAGACCTGGTCCGTGTCTCCCCCTGCCCCGCAGAATTCACCTGGTCAGTGATCCTATCCAAAATCTCCCTCCTCCTGGCCGGGGTGGTGTTGGCACTCTCTGGGCCGTGGAGGTAACCCCCATACTCGCTAATGGCCCGGGCAAGAATCTGTTTTTCCACAACTGTAAAATTCAGCTTTCGTTTTCTCTCAGTCATCCTTCCAAAAAAAAACAGTCCCAGTCAACAAAATTCACGCACACAAACAAGCACAACCAATCACAAAAAAACACACACACAGAGAGAAAACTACTCACCAAGAAACAGTCCCCAAAAAACAAAACAAAAATACAGCAGGAAAAGAAACAAAAAGAAATATATCAATCAAACAAACAGTCTCTCAAACACTTATCAAAAACCACTTTCAAAAATCTACTAACAAACACCTGATCACACAGAACACTAATCTGACAACTACAAAACACACCGCAACGAACAACAAGAACAAAAGCACTTGGTTAAATGGGAAGGGACAAAGGGATGTACTTTTGCAAAGGAAGTGCGTTTGTGTGTGTCTATTTATACTGTTTGTGTAGTTCACAACGTTGCCCTAGTCCATTTCCAATTTCACTGATTGCGCCGCTCCCGAGTTGTGAGCATGCGCACATCGGAGCTGACATGGTCTCGTTCAAGCGCGCATGCGCGAGCTGGCCGGCCCTTCATTTGCATGGGGTCACGGCTCATTTCAATGTAACACGCCCACGTCCTTCCCAATTTGTATTACTCCTCCTTACGCCTCTGAAAAAACGTTACGCATGCGCAATTTCCGGCGCAAAAGCTACGAGAATAGGGTGATTACGTGGCAAAATTCCGCAAGTCTAACGTAAAGGCGGTGCGCTACGCCGGTCTAATAATGCGCAGATGTACCTGAATCTGGGCCATTGTATACAATACAATAATAATGCAAGAGTAAAAGGGGGAATCTAGGCTTTAAACATAGGTTTGTGAAAAAGTTAATGTTTGCAATGATTATAGTTGAATTAATCTTCAGTGAAAGAACTTATCTCTTATAGGACCGTTGTTCTGCAGTTTCCGAAACTGCAGGAAGTTGAAAAGTACCGTCATATTGTCTCATTAACTTTGTAATTTGGCAATCCTTTGTCAATTACATATTTACTTGTAAAACAATACATGCACACATAAATATACAGTATATAACAAACATCAGTTAAAAAAAATTGAGGCAAAACATTTCAGTTTTGCTTTAATAAATGCAATCATGGGATAAATATTGATATATGAACAGATACCATAGAACTGTTCTGCTTCTGTAATGCCTGTGTTAGCATTTTAGCTGCACTTGATCTATATGAATAGACATTGTAATGAATTCCATTAAAATCATCTTCAAAAACTCTGCTTTTGCCTTGGGATTTAAGTAAATATACAAAAAGGGTATCAGACTTTATAATCTGGTCAGACATGGTCAAGGGGATTCATAATGTAATATATAAATAATAGAATTCAACTTCAACTATTTCTGTTTGGCAAAGTTCTAAAATATTTTAAGCTGGCATTTACCAATACAGTTTTTCAGACTTAATAATACATGTTGTCTATCTAATTTAAGGTTTGTGTACTGGCAAAACATTTTTTTGTTGCTTTGAATTACTGTAGGTTTGATAGGATTAAAAACCTTGTTTGTTCATGTTGTGATGATTGAGTCATGCTCAGGAGATTTTGCTTCACTTCCTTTCCTAGAGGTGTAACAGAAAGTGAGAGGAACTATCTACAATAGGAGGAGAATTCCCTTTTAGTCAGCTGTCACTGGAACAGATGCCCCCAATGGAATATTTTCCCTAACCTCTTGTTCTAGTGACAACTGTAAAAAAAAAAAATGTTACATTTACTATCATATTCTCTCTGGGTCACAAGGACAAATATGTCACTTTCTGAATGGTCACCAGGACAAATAGTATACGGAGGACACAGCATTACAAACCTGACAGGGCATTCATCCTTCCAAAACAAAAAAGGTTTTGACAATATGTGTACTTTAATAGCACATATTTGAGGTGTTTACAGAATGTTGTATTTTTTTCATCAAATAACAACACAAAAGCAACAATCAACTGATGTTTTTTGGACACAACATAACCCTTTCTTAAGATGACAGACAAGGAGACTTTTGTGTCACCTTGAATAAGTAGACTTATGTGTCCCTGAAACTTCAGGGAATGCTGTTTTTTTTTATCAAACATTTGAAGCTTCAGAAAAAGAGCTAAACAGATCCTTTTTTCATTGGACTTTTTGAAGTATCATCAGACTTGACACTCTTTACTTACTAAGAGGAGTAAGTGTGTGATGGATTGTGAATAAGCAAAAAATAAATAAAAATCAACATTATTCCACTCTTTCCAAAACTATGAAAAAGTTTTGGGTTCTAATATACTTTAATTGGAATATTCATTCTAAGTTAAAGTGTGATATTACAAAAAAAAAGAGCATACAACATGAATGCAAATCATGTATGGTTTAAACATGTGAATACAAAAGTCATACACTGATCAATCTCAAGACCAGCCATGAATGATAGGTTAACTAATAAAAGCAATTATTATTATCAAGCAAAGCAAATTTAAATAAAGTGATGTTCAAAAATATGAAAAATGCAAAGCCTTACTCCAAAATAAGCTTACGAAAACAAAGTAAAATTTGAAATATAGCTAAACACAGCTTACTTAAAATGCATTGTATTTCTTTTGCAAACAATTATGAGATACTTAGACTATAAAGCCTAAAGCCCAGAGAAAACTAGATAAATCACTAAGAAAAGCAAGAAGCTATCAGTTACTGAAAAACAATTATAAGTTAAGCAATCCCATGGTACATAAAGAGAGATTGAATATACAGAACTATGCCAGGCAATCCTTGAGCATATAAATTATGACAGGAGCAGAGCTAGCTGTGATATTTAAAATATCTATAGACAAAAGCTGTGTTATTTGGCAGGAACACGTCATATCAAGCAAGAAGGATCATTGATTAAGATCAAACTTATGGATTGCACTGGAAGTAACTAAAATAAAATGTAACAACAAAAATTGCATAAAGCATACTTTAGTAGACACAACAGGGTTACATGTATTCCTGCTTGGGCTTTCTGTTTAAGCTGGTATTGTTACTTTGCAGACTGGAATCCTTGGTAATACTATCACCAGGGATAATGTATGCATAGAGTATGCATTTTCTCCTTTGTTCATGTACAGTAATGCCCTGTACACACGATCAGTTTGTTTAATGAAAACGAAACGATTGTGTGTGGGCGGCGCATGCTCAGAAGCATTGAACTTAATTTTTCTCAGCACGTCATTGTGTTTTACGTCACCGCGTTGGACACGATCAGATTTTTATCCAATGGTGTGTAGGCAAGACTGATGAAAGTCAGCTTCATCGGATATCTGATGAAAAAATGTATCGGTCCGTTTTCATCAGACAAACCGATCGTGTGTACAGGGCATACGTTTTCTTCAGGTGACTCTGTGCCACATTACTAAAACATGCTGCTGGCTAAATTGCTTCCACACACATTTATCTTTGTGTATATGTATGATGACTGTGAGCGCAATAAGATTATAAAATGGGAAAACCGTTACAATTTGGAAGAAGAGCATGACCATTTGGATGACTAGGCGAGTTTACTTTAGGATATAGATGAAAGATGAACTGTAGATAAACCTAAAATACTAAGGCCGCGTACACACGATCGAACTATCTGCTGGAAACGGTCTGACAGACCGTTTCAGCAGACAGATTCGATCGTGTGTACGGGCGGACAGACAGATTTTTCCAGCAGACAGATTTTAAAGCATGCTTTAAAATCTGTCTGCTGGGAATCTGTCCGTCCGATATGTCTGCTGGTTAGTGCGCTAACCAGCAGACATATCTGCCCGCACATGCGTCGAATGGATTCGACGCATGCGCGGAAGTGTTTTACTTCCTGGTGCGGTGACGTGGCGGCGTCAACGTCATCGCCACGTCACCGCGCTGTCTGCCGGTGGGGATTTTGGTTTGATTGTGTGTACAGCGATCAAACCAAAACAGCCCAGAAGACAAATCTGATCAAATCGGTCTGTCAGACCGATTTGAACAGATTGATTTGGTCGTGTGTATGAGGCCTAAGACTAAAATAGTCAAAAACACAAAAATGCATGTGAATTTTTATTTGGATTTTGGGGTGCTATATGTGCAGTAATCCTGCAGTAATCTGTGCAATAGAGAAGAAGCTTCATGCAATAAAGACCAATAACTCTGCACTCTCCCCATATGCAGAGTAACTGGTTGTGTATTCACTCCTTGTAGTTTTCTGCAGTGAGTCTATTGCTACCACAGTTCTGCATGTTGCATAGTTTTACTAGCCTTTTTTTTATTAAAGTGGTTGTAAACCCTCACATATGCTCAGTGAAGTGAACAGCCTCAGATGATACACAGAAATGAAACAAATCTTCCTACATATGTTTTATTTGTATATCTGCTGTCTTCAGCATTCTACACTCTCTAGATTGTAAACATTGTGTTAGAAATGTTTATTCTTGTTCCACCACTGGATGTGGAGTCCTGGCATACACTGTGTGAGAGCTGATTGGAGGAAAGGCACCTCCCCTCCACATAGGCAGAGAAATACATGAACATGCAGAGCTGCAGTGTGAATAGACAAGCTCTCTGCTAATATTTCTCTATGCACCCACCCAAAACACCAATTTCCAGCTGCTCTTATCTACTGTGTCAGAGAACTTGTCAGACATTATCATGCTGATAACAGAGGAACAGAGCAGCAGAAAGACATGGGGCTTTGGAGAGAGATAAGTAAACACTACAAATATATGGGCCTAGGTCATATTTAATGAATGGGTTTACATCCACTTTAAGGACTATCAGAGTGTGTAAATGCATTTGGTGCAAACAAAGAGGAATTATATTGTATTCTTTGTAGCTATTTTGTAGCTAGTTTTTTTTTTTTTACTAAAGACATGTGGCTGAATACATTTTGGCCTAAATGTTTGACTACAATTTAGTTTATTCGATTTTTCTTATAACAAAAAGTTATATCGCAAAAAATAAAAATCGCAGAGACAATCAAATACCACCGCGCAATTGTCTATTAAAGCGACACAGTGCCGAATTGTAAAAACACCTTTGGTCATTTAGCAGTATATTGGTCCGGTCCTTAAGTGGTTAAATACACCAATCACAGTGTGCTTGAGATCGCTGGGGCCAGTTGCCTCAGGGATTCCCTTGAGAAGGGTATTGTGCTAGTCCTCAGGGTCATACATTTGAAGCCAGAGGTTTTGGAAATGTTGAATCATTACAGTTGCCTAGGGATGATTGACTGAAGTTATTATAGCAGAAGATACCGTAGGAACTCAATGCCTTCAAATCAGTAGTGGTGTATTTTGGCTAGTGACCAGGGCATTTATGTGTGGAAAGATCTGAGAAGTCATTCTCTATAGGCAGAGAGGAAGAGGAAGCATTGAAGTCCCCACTTCTGTGCACCACTTTGACTAGGCACAGAGAGTTTACATGCCCACAAGAGCATCTGAAGAAGATTTTAATGCCCTTCCCTTGGGGTTAAGGATGTAGACTGACTGGAACTTGAATCCTTTCATACCAATGCAGCAAATAGTATTTAATGAAAAGAGAGGTGATGAAACAGTATATAAGGTTAGGACTTATGTACAAGACCGCTTTTCCTGTCATGAAAAAAAATGTTTTTCTTGACGTGATTCGTTGTGATTTCTGTCAAGCCTGCCTTGCATACACACATTCATGAAAAAAAACAAAAAACGCTTGAGCAAAGCACAGTGACGTACAACATGTACGACGGCACTATAAAGGGGAATTTCCATTCGGATGGCACCACACTTTGGGAAGCTTTTGCTAATTTCTGAGCATGCAGTTTTTTTTTACTCTCAGAAAAGCATACATGCGACCGGTTTTCGCAACGAGAAAAAGAACGACGAGAAAAACAACGAAAATAAATAGAGCAGGTTTTATTTTTTTGCGGCCTGTTTTCTCATCGAGAAAACTGCTATGGAGCACACAGACTTCAAGGAGGTGTGAATTACTAGGCGTGCTGCAATGCATACTGGAAAATTGTGTTCTTACATGAACATGTGATGCAAACCAGGAAGTGAAAGAGAACAGAAACTAGAATCCTGGAGGTGATATAGATGAAGGAATTTAATAGGTATTTCCTCGTTTGTCAACAGAATTATTACACTATTCTGTCTGTCTACCTTGCAGACATTAATTTTTCCTTTACAACTCCTTTAAGTAGGCAAACAAGCTAACAAATTAAAATAGCAATCTCAAAAAATGATATTTTTGGTAATATCTCCTTTTGGGTTTTTTTCTGGCACAATTATCAGATTTAGTCTGATGGACTAGAGCAGCAATAGATAAAACTTCACATTTGAAGATGAGCGTGTGCGAATTTCTAAATTTCACTGTATATCTCAATTACTGTACCATTCATTTTCAGATGCTCCCAAATGATTACCCAGCTTTAACTATTTGGCATCCAAGTTTTACTAGCATTATATTTACTGTCCACATCATACAAAAACAAATCTGCATTAAAAAGCTCTAAAAAGGAAAAATGTTTAATGTAGTTATGCAGAGGAAGTGAAACAGTCAAGTTAGAGTGGGTCTATTTCTCTTAAATAAGGCCGGCATCTTATTAAGAAGACAGATAGAGCTGAACAGTTGATCAATTGGCTCAAGGCTGACTTAACATGAAATCTTCCTATCCTCCAGCAATTGTAATTAAGGTACTTCATAGTACATCAGCATAGATGACATTTGTTTTAAGCTTTGCTATCTAGTTTTTAAAATATACTCAGAGAGGCTAATTTATGACAAAAAGATTGGTCAGTTTTAATCTGGAACTAATACATATCAAGAAAGGCTCATTATTTTCCTTAAATAATGTAAGAAAATGCTAGGGAGGGTTGCAATGTTTAATTTTTAATTATACAGTATGTCACAAAGTGAGTACACCCTTCACATTTTGTAAATATTTTATTCTATCTTTTCATGTGACAACACTGAAGAAATACCACTTTGCTACAATGTAAAGTAGTGAGTGTACAGCTTGTTTAACAGTGCAATATTTCTACCCCCTCAAAATAACTCAACACACAGCCATTAATGTCTAAACCAGAGAAAGGAAAAAGCGGCGCCTTCTGAGCGTAGCAAGTCAATTTAAAATATGTTTAAAAAACGTATATGGAAATACACTCACAAACAAGCTATATGGCAAGGCTTATCTGTAGTTCATCCGCTCTGGTCCCGGGTACAGCTGGTGCTGCTCTTGCCTTTATGTTTGTTAGACCAGGTCCCTGTAGCTCCTTGCCTCAATCGGCAGTGGTGGGGATTCACAGCGCTCTCAGAGAATGGAGAAGGAGGACAGAGTTCCTGAGCGCATGGCCGTAGATGACGTCACATCCGGGTCAGAAGTCAGCGGGGACTATTTCACATCGGAGAGTTTATATATTATTTATATTGTCTTCACAAATTCATTGACTGCTTACCATTTTGGGGACTTTTTTATGATTAATATTAATATTTTTTTCCTTCATATATTCATTGATATACTGTATGTCCAACATAAAAGTATTATTATTTATTTAGTGCACACAGTGTTTTATATCACTTGGTGTATTGTCTAGCGCTACAATTTACATGTTTTGTTTGTTACTTTCCACTTGTCTATTGGTTTTTGTATCCTTTTACCATCTTAGATAGCACCAAATTATTTTGTGTTTGTTACCATTTCGGTTTATACATTAATGGCTAGTGTGTGTTAGTGTGTTGAGTTGTTTTGAGGGGACAGCAAATTTACACTTTTATACAGGCTGTATACTTACTACTTCACATTGTAGGAAAGTGTAATTTCTTCAGTGTTGTCACAAGATGTAATAAAATAGTTACAAAAATGTTAGGGGTCTACTCATTTTTATGAGATACTGTATCTAAAGCCGAATCCCTTTTTTTTTAATAGAAAAGGGAATAGCTAAAAATATTGTCATGGCTTTATTGCTGTCTGTGCCCCCACTGGTGACACTCACTCTCACCTTGGTGACATAAAGCAATTTGATATGCAACATTTGTCAGTTGTCATTGGAAATTAAGGTAAATCTTTTATTGGTGCAGGTGTAAACTGGAATTTCCCTAACCTTGAAGGGATTTCCTCTAATTTCCTTTTCTGTCTTGGAAACAGAAGGAAAGAAATAAAAACAACCAAATAAACTAACAAACAAATAAGGGTTTGAACTATTTCTTAACTCTATCTCAAACTAAAACTGAAAGTGTTGGATTTAAATGCACTTTAATATACATTGCCATATATTGTAATAATTGTTTAGATGAATTTCTTAAAAACATCCAAATACCAAAAAATCCAGAGTGGAATCTGAAAATGCACTACTTTTGAGTAATCAAAACATCATGGCGTAGATTCACGTACCTCGGCGCATCTTTATGCCACCGTAGCGTATCTTATTTACGTTACGCTGGTGCCGTGCAGGGAGGCAAGTATTTAATTCACAAAGAAAATGCTCCCCACGTTGCGCCGGCGTAGCGTATATTCGTCTGTGTAAGCCGACGTAAGTCAAAGTAGGTGGAAGTGGGCTGGAAGTGGGCGTGATACATTTAAATGAAGTGTGACCCCATCTTGGACGCATCCCAGTGCGCATGCTCACAGTCACATCAAAATAACTGCTTAAGATACGTCAAAACACTAAATTCAATGTGGGTGATAGCGCAAATTGTATAGACAAATCATAACATACACAATAGGTAATGCGAATAGAGTGCACAAAAGTGCCAAACTAAGAATGCATCAGGGACACAATAAGTCCAAAAAAGTGCAAGAACTTCAATATGTGCAATAATGTTCCATAATGGTGAAACAATGTGGAAGGATGCCCACTGATCCGAGAGATGTGAAGAAAAAAACACCACACACCGGGTCTGGTCTCCCAGAACTCTCACCTCCAGCAAGTGTATACAGGCATAAAGGATAATCCTTTGTATGGGAACCTCCCTGGGGAATCTTGCTCACCACCACGGATCGGTGGGAAGATGGGTACCTGAGATCTCAGATGATAGTGGAAACAGAAGAGGGGGAAGGACAAGAAGCCTCCAATCGTGTATTATCCTTGGTATAAAACGTTTAATAAAAGAATTGCACTTACAGATAAAATGAATGAATCACGCATGTAGGACAACGGTGACCGCATCGCTTGTAGCACGTCACTCAATGCACGTCTTTCCCTTCCCTACGCGTTACGACACCACACTGTACGTCAAAACACTGCCTACGACATGAAAGTAACCTACGCACAGCCCTACTCACATACTATGTAAACAACGTAAAAATCAACGGCGTTCGTTTGCTGGTCTATACCTTTGCATGGGTTGCGCCTCCTATATGAGGAATAACTTTACGCCGGACGTAACCCTTACGCAAATCGCTTAAAACATGCGCCGGGCGCAAGTACGTTCGTGAATCGGCGTATCTCCCTCATTTGCATATTTGCATCGCAAAGCAATGGGAGTGCTAAATGTGTCCAGCGTAAATATGCGCCCACACTACGCCGGCGTAGGCAAGTTACGTCGGTCAGAAGAATCCTACAGAATTTTCAGGCGTATCTAGTTCTGTGGGCACGGCGCACAGATACAACGGCGCATAGTTACACTTACGCGGCATATAACGAGTTACGTCGGCGTAAGTGCTACGTGAATCCGGGCCCTATCTTTTTTGGTCGGCTGTTTACATACAAAATGCAGCCATAGGCACATGCGCAGAGGGCTCCAAGATGGCCGCTTAAGCCTGGAGCTCCACTTCATCCTCCAGCCGAACCGCACACCGAGCAACTGCCTGCAGATATTTGTACACAGTACAATTATCCCAGAACCTAGGAGACATCACAGGGAGTCCATACATGTTGGGGGCACAGTCAGGAGGGACCTATGGCCACAATTTAGTCAAGATGGCAGCCGCAGCACAGCCCTGTGCTGACATGGAGGAGGATATCTCCGATCTCCCAAGCCTACACCCCCACAATCGACTCCGGGCCCTGCAGTGAGTACCCACCATACTGAGGTACCCTCACCTGTCTCCACTGAATCATTAATAGAGCACACAATGGAGGATTTATTATTGTCCCCAGTGGGACCAAATAAGGCCCATTCAATCTCTCCACAACCACCTGGGTGCTCTCGCACAGACTCCCTTATCAACATTGCAGACCCGTTCAACAAAATGTCAGAGCTGCTTGACAGGGGGCTGACCCCCACAGCAGCCAAAATTACAGGAGAGATCAAAGCTGATTTTCAGAGCTTTGGGGACAGAATGGAGGCTATAGAGCTTAAGCTTGACTCAACAGTGGCACAGACCAATCAAAACTCTGATCACATTTAAGGCCGCGTACACACGATCGAACATGTTCGTTGAAACTGGTCCGCAGACCAGTTTCAGCGGACATGTTCAATCATGTGTACGGCCTATCGGACCTTTTCCAGCGGACAAAAATTTCCAAACATGCTTGAAAACATGTCCGCTGGAAACCTGTCCATCGGACAGGTGCGATGGTTAGTACACAAACCATCGGACCAAAATCCCCCGCATGCGCAGAATCAAGTCGACGCAGGCTTGGAAGCATTGAACTGTTTTTTCATCACGTCGTTGTGTTCTACGTCACCGCATTCTGGTCCGAGGGGATTTTGGTCTGATGGTGTGTACGCACATCAGACCAACAGACCACTTCAGCCTTGTCCGATGAAAACGGCCCGTCGGACATGTTTCCTCGGACATGTCTGATCGTGTGTACAGGGCCTAAGTCTTATAGGACAAACTGGATACGGCCCTTTACAGAATTGACAAGATCAGGTAGATACAATTTCAGAATAAGGGGGTTACTCAAATTGATCACTGATATTCCCACAGCAGTGCAAAGCTTCATTAAAAGTCTTACCCCTGATATTCCGCCACATAAGTTGCAACTAGATCGAGCACATAGAGCATTGGGCCCCCCACATAAAGATGGAGCCCCTAAAGATGTAGTGGTCAAACCACACTTATATGCAGTGAAGGAAGAGATCATGAAAAAATCCAACTCGCAAACACTTCTCCTCTGTCAGAATACCTGTGACCATACAAAGGAGTCATTCTCTGAAACCCCTACTGAATTTTCTTTTTCAAAAAGATATAAAATATTGGTGGGCCTTCCCATTTGCTCTAAAATTCACCTTCAAATGTAAAACCTACTCCAGTCTGCAAAGTAGGTGAGAAGCTACTACTGGGCCTCAGATTCATCACACTAGACCCACTTCACACCCCCCAATCGAGGGCCATGAAACGCCAAACACCATCCAGCCCCATATCTCCTTTGTGAAACAAGAGCACCTTCAAGAGTCCTAAGGAAGGCAGACCTCACTGATTTCAGGAGGTTCAACAGTGCTAAACCTCCTCCACTGGTCTTAACCAGTTTTTCTTTTCAGTGATGACTCATTCATACCTACTATTCACAGAAACACTGACAATATGGGTTATGAACTATATAACTATCCAGCCAGTTGGCCACCCAGTTGTTGTTTTTTTTTTATTTGTTTTGTTTTTTAGCACTTCCCAAAACTATTCCTTGCAAGCCTGGAAGCTGGACTTTACACGTTACCACTTGACATCCAACCTTGTCATACAGGATCCAGAACTGTAAATCTCTTGAAAGTCATCCTTCAGAGGATGGACTATCCATACCTCTCTACAACTGTCCCCTCTAATTAATCAATTAATTATATATCTGGTCTTGAAAATCAAACTTCTATTCATCTCCCCCACCCCCTTTCCCTATTCCCCACTCCCCCCCCTTCATCCCTGCCTTTCTTACTGCCCTTGCCCTCCCTCCTTCCCACTCCTATCCCATCAATACCAGAAAGAGTCGTATCATGTTATTTTTCTGTTACAGGCAAGTTGCAGTCAGATGGTTACGCTTTTTTATATGTTTATTTAATTTGATGTGACTCGGCCGGGGTGGCATGTTCCTGCCCCCCCCCCCTTACTGCTGGTTATGGAATTTCCATGCCCTTCGGATGGTAAATTAATCTCATATGATGAGGTTGAGACAAATCTTGATACTACAGATGGAGAAAATGTCTCTCCACTGCTTTTTACAGGAACTACATTTCTCAGTGGATGGATCTTGGCGTGCAGTCCAGACACTTCTCTGAGGTGAGTGACGGAGTATCTCTGCTCATTGGCTAACCACACTCTGCTCTCCCCTCCCCTGCTTGTTGCCTCACCCAATATATATTTACAATCTATGCGCTCCCAAAAAATAGATGTTGTCCTACTAGAGAAGACACACTTCCCGAGGCGGTATAACCCTTCCTTTCTACATGCCAAATATTCCACATTGTTCCTAACAATGAAGAAAAAAACAAGAAAGTAGCAATTCTAATCTCAAAAAACTGTAAATTCACACCTCAAATGGAACAAAAGGACTCGGAGGGCAGATTTATCCTTGTAAAGGGCACTAAAGATGACCAACTGCATACCTTTATTTCATACTATGCACCCAATCAGGGCCAAGCCGCATTTTTCCAAGCGATGCTTAAGACCTTAGATCCCATGGTGGGAGGGACGGTAGTATACTCAAATACTACCCTTGACCAAAGCTTAACTGCTTGCCGACCAGCCGCCGTCATTTTACGGCGGCAGGTCGGCTCTCCTGGGCGAGAGCCCATAGCTATACGTCGGCTCTGTAGCTGCCACTAGGGGGCCCCCCACCCGCCCCCGAGTCCCGTGCATGTGCCCGGCAGGCACGATCGCCACCGGGCACACGCGATCGCTCGGTACAGAGCGAGGACTGGGAGCTATGTGTGTAAACACAAAGCTCCCGGTCCTGTCAGCGGGGGAAACGCTGATCTTCTGTTCATACAATGTATGAACAGAAGATCAGTGATTTCCCCTAGTGAGGCCACCCCCCTATACAGTTAGAACACACCCAGGAACATACTTAACCCCTTCCCTGCCCCCTAGTGTTAACCCCTTCACTGCCAACGGCATTTTTATAGTAATCCAATGCATTTTTATAGCACTGATCGCTATAAAAATGCCAATGGTCCCAAAAATGTGTCAAAAGTGTCCGAAGTGTCTGCCATAATGTCGCAGTACTAGTAAAAAAAAATATTAATAAAAATGCCATAAAACGACCCCCTATTTTGTAAACGCTATAACTTTTGCGCAAACCAATCAATAAACGCTAATTGTGATTTTTTTTAATGAGAAATAGGTAGAAGAATACGTATTGGCCTAAACTGAGGGAAAAAAATGTTTTTTTTATATATATTTTTGGGGGATATTTATTAAATGTAAAAAATATTGAATTTTTTTCCAAATAGTCGCTCTAATTTTGTTTATAGCGCAAAAAATAAAAACCGCAGAGATGATCAAATACCACCAAAAGAAAGCTCTATTTGTGGGAAAAAAAGGACGCCAATTTTGTTTGGAAGTCACGTCGCATGACCACGCAATTGTCAGTTAAAGCAACACAGTGCAGAATCACAAAAAGTGCTCTGGTCATTGGGCAGCAATATGGTCCGGGGGTTAAGTGGTTAAACAAATCTAGACCCCCTGGCTCCCAGCTCCCCTGTCCTCCCAGACGGAGCCATAAAATAGCCAAACTAATATTCCAATATATAAACTAATATTCCAGCAAAGTTCATTTGATGCATGGAGAGAAATGAACCTGACCAAGAGGGATTACACACACTTTAGCCTGCATCAATCCTATGCCAGAAATGATCACATATTATTTTCCATAGCTAACATCAACATGGGGACATCCTCCTCATGTTGAGGGCATGTGGCCTGGTACAATTCAGGAGGGGGGTGCTCTCTGGATTTTTGGGGGAACTCCACGCCATTTTTTTTTATTTGGGGTGGAGTTCCCCTTAAAATCCACACCAGACCTGAAGGGTCTGGAATGGATATTTGGGAGGAACCCCACGTCATTTTTTTTTAATTGGCGGTGGGGTTCCCCTTAATATCCATATCTGAAGGGCCTGGTAATTGAATTTGGGGGGACCCCCAAGTTTTTTTTTTATGAATGAATTCTTTCTGAATTGCCGACACTTCATTATAGCTGGGAGTGATTTTTAAATTACTTTATACAACATTAGAATTCATCTATAGCTTGTAGGCAGGACATTCGACCGGAAATGTATGATTAGGGCATTGTAAAGTTTCGTTGCTCCGTCAAACCTTTTTTTTTTTTTTTTTAAAGATTCTGTTGAATCTTCTTTTTTTTTTCTTTAAAGATTCCGTCGATTCTTCTTAGAACATTCGACAGACACCATAAGCCTTCAATGACAGATTCCACCTTAAAAACTTAAGACCTGGACCATTATGCAGGTAAAGGACCTGGGCAGTTTTTGCGATTCGGCACTGCGTCGCATTGACTGACAATTGCGCGGTCATGCCATGTGGCTCCTAAACAAAATTGGCGTCCTTTTTTTCCAAACAAATAGAGCTTTCTTTTGGCGGTATTTGATCACCTCTCTGGTATTTATTTTTTGCGCTATAAACAAAAATGTTGCTATAATAAATACCCTCCAAAAAATATAATTTTTTTTTCTCAGGTTAGGCCGATACGTATTTTTCAACCTATTTTTGGTAAAAAAAACAATCACAATAAGCGTTTAACGATTGGTTTGAGCAAAATTTATAGCATTTACAAAATAGGGGATAGTTTTATGGCATTTTTAATAATATTTTATTTTTTACTACTAATGGCGGCGATCAGCGATTTTTTTTGTGACTGTGGCATTATGGCGGACACATATGACAATTTTGACACATTTTTGGGACCATTTTCATTTTCGCAGGTAAAGTGCTATAAAAATGCATTGTTTACTGTGAAAATGTCAATTTCAGTTTAGGAGTTAACCACTCGGGGGCGCTGTAGGGGTTATGTGTGACCTCATATGTGTTTCTAACTATAGGGGGCGGAGCTGGATGTGTGGCATCACTGATCGCCTTTCCCTATATCAGGGAACAGACGATCAGTGACATTGCCACTGTTAGGAACGGGGAAGGTGTGTTTACACACACCTCTCCCCATTCTTTAGCTCCTGTGAGTGACTGATCATGGGACACCGGTGGCGATCGGGTCTGCGGCTGGGCACTTAAAGGGGACGCACAGGTACATGCCTGTGCCCAGCCGTGCCATTCTGCCGACGTAAATGTGCAGGAGGCGGTCCTTAACCACTTTAATACCCGGCCATTGACAATTGATGGCCAGAGATGGGATCTCCCATCCTAAGTGGCCGTCAATTGATGGCCTGGGCTTTGCGGGTGGGTATCTGAATGATGCCTGCGGCCAGAGGCATCATCCAGATATCCTCTTCTTCAGCCGGCGATTCTGCACAACATAAGAACGATCATAGCGGTGGTTCTGCCGCTTGATCATTCTTACAGGCTGCGGGAGGGGACATCCCCCCTCCCGCCGCCATCCGGTGCTTCTCCGGGCTCTCCCGTGCCTTCGGGGGCCCCGGAGAATGAATCGTCAGTGTTGGCAGGAAGCATAGAGATGACTGGTGACCAGATGGTTACCAGTCATCTCTATGACCGTCGGAGGACCTGGGCGAGATGTGATGATGTCACGCCCGGGTCTCCGTAAGTAAACAAAGCCGCGATTGCGGCTGTAAGCAACCATTCATGAGATTGGTGATTTTTTTTTACCGATCTCATGGTTTCCAGCCTGGAGGAGAGATGTGAGGTCTTATTAACCCCGCATCTCTCCTTAAAGAGGACCTGTCACACACATTTCCTATTACAAGGGATGTTTACATTCCTTGTAATAGGAATAAAAGTGAAAAAAATTGAAAAAAAGTGGAAAAATAAATAAAATCTAAGTAAAAAAATAAATAAAAGATAAAAAAAAAGAAGCGAACGCACACGTAAGTCCCGCCGACATATGTAAACGCTGTTTAAACCACATAAGTGAGGTATCGCCGCGTGCTTTAGAGTGCCAGCAACAAATCTAGCACTAGATCTCCTCTGTAAATCTAAACTGGTAACCTGTAAAAAATAAATAAAGCGTTGCCTATGGAGATTTTTAAGTACCAAAGTTTGGCGCCATTCCATGAGTGTGCGCATAATTAAAGCGTGACATGTTGGGCATCTATTTACTCGGTGTAACATAATCTTTCACATAATACAAAAAAATTGGGCTAACTTTACTGTTTTGTTATTTTTTTAATTCATGAAACAATTTTTTTTACAAAAAAAGGCGTTTGAAAAATGATTGCGTAAATACCGTGCAAGATAAAACGTTGCAATGACCGTAGTTTTATTCCCTAGGGTGTCCCTAGGGTGTCTGCTAAAAAAACATATATAATGTTAGGGGGTACTGTGTAATTTTCTAGCAACAGAATGATGATTATTACATGTAGGAGAGAAGTGTCAGAATAGGCCCGGTATGGAGGTGGTATAAAAGCCCGGTATTGAAGTGGTTAAGTGGTTAATTCATTTGGATTTTCGAACTAATGCATTTTTTTTACGAAAAAACTAAATAAATAAAAACTAATTTCGGGAGTAACGAAATACATTTATTTTTGTAACGAAAACAAATTTCTGAAACTAAATATTTCAGTGTGCACATGTCTACTCTCCAGTGCAGACTATAATTTATTGTCTGTTACATATGTGTGTAGTTGAAAATCCTTAAACTGAGAAATCAGAAAACTGTAAAATGTATTGATATAGGTGACATTGGCAATTGCATTTTTTGAGTATTTGTTGACCGTTTTCATCAGATGAACCGATCGCGTGTGGGCCCCATCAGATTTTTCCAATATGGAGCCGCCTTTGACAACGTCCATATGACGAAACGCGTCAGAAGACCCAGCCGTGATTACGTCACATGCACACGCACAGCGCCAGTGCCAGTTCCGGGTAAGGAGCAGCAAGAGGTGGAACGCAAACACGCTACACGCTCCACTCTCCATAATGTTTGGATTACCCAAGACCTGCCTGACGGCTTTTGGACATTGCAAACAATCTCGGCCTCCTTGCAAGGCAAGCAAGGGAGCTTTTAAAAGTTGTATTTTTATTTCTTTTTATTTCTATTGCTTTCCACTCTGCTGGATATTGGCAAAGTTTTATAAATAAATATATCCAGAATATTTGGATTACTACCCTATGAGGACTCCTCTTCTTTCCCATTACATAAGGTGACCTTATACAACACCATCGGATGAGGCTACCACGATCTGCTGAGGACCCCGCCTGGCAACATTTGGTAAGCGACCCACAAGATCCACTGACCCCGCAAGGCTCAGCACCCCCTTGAGGGGACTACTATCTGGTGAGTGGGGACCCAGGTGGGGGGATCACGGATTGTCGCCTGATGACAACAGATGGGAATCGAGGCTGCCAGCATTTATCTACTGTCACTAGTCACTTTACATTTACTGTACCTATATAAGCTATCATATTGGACTGGGGACTTTGACATATAATTTCTCCCAGCCTATGTAGGCTACTCTGTACTTAAGAAAACCAAGCAGTACGCTGCACAATTGAACAGTCAGCTCATTGGCACTTGTTGTTGCTTATCATTTTGGTTATTTTTGGTTCTTGGTATTATTTAATGTTTAAACACACATTGTATTTTTAACTATTAGTTCACTTATGGATCACAAGAGGGTTCAATATTGAGAATTCCTTTTGTTGTGCATTGCAACATTCACCTATAAATACTTACCTAACACAAACACGCCACCAGTTCACCATTGTTCATATATACTTTATAAATCTATCACATCACCACCAATAAAAAGGGACCAACTATTAAGGGTGGCCATCACACTAAGAGTCCTGACACAACTTTACAGTAGTTGAATATTAACAGTTTGGTCACACTGCAAACAAGATCACAAATACCTTATTGAAGCAGCGCCACCACCCTGATTACTATTTTTATTTTCTCAATTACCTTCTCTCTCAGGGGGCTACACAGGGGGCAGCAGCTATATTACCCAATCCTAGTGCGGAATTCCTAACCAATTACTAATTGGAATACTACATTACAGAAAATGGTTCCAAAGAAGCAGTAGAATGATAAAAAAGCTGTGATGCAAACATACATTTATATATATATATATATATATATATATATATATATATATATATATATATATATATATATATATATATATATATATATTTGAAGCCAGAGATTTTAATATGGTGGGAATTACTGCTTACAATGTTAGTTGGAGAAAAAAATTATATTTTGTGAATCCATTTGTGTAAACTTACAAGTGTGTTTTCTACTATGAATTACAAAATTTCAATTACAAATATTGAATAAAAACTCACATAAGGTTTGTTTGATAAATGAAAATCTGTATACTTATAAAAGGAAAATGTTGCCATGGCTATTGCTTATCAACTATGCATCAGGAAATCATTGCTAAAGCTGCAATTCCAGACATTTCAGTTTCTTAACTTTGTGTTGCTTTCATTAATGTCAACCTTTTTTCCTGAATACTAAGAAGGAAAGTTCAAAATAACTGTTAGACCATTCTTCCCTTTTAGAGAGGAGGAAATGAATATTCTTCTGTATGAAAGATGGCATAAAATAAATATTCTATATGGTTTTAAATGATTTTTGTAGAAAGAATTTAAGATGGATGTCCAGATAATTGTTATTTTTGAAGTTTGGGATAGATTGGTGGTTGAAATCTTTGACAAGTTTTTAATGCTGTCTGTGAGAAGATTTACATGGTGACTTGACTGAATTTGAGAGGAAACGTATATTTCACAGTCATAGCCAGAGAAAATAAGTTAACAGGGTATTTAACCCAGAAACAAACAAGTATTATATTGCAGCTTACCAATATTTTAATGTGGTGGCTGCATTCATTTTCATTTTTTTCCTTCATTTTCACATGGTGATCCAGCCAGGAGCACACAAGGGGTTTGCATCCTGGATGGACAAGCAACAACTTTGGACAGTAGCATTGTCAGTTTGGGGAGAAGGTAGTGTTAGGCCGCATACACACGATCGGTTCAAACCGATGAAAGCGGTTTCCATCGGTCCAAACCGATCGTGTGTAGGCCCCATCGGTCCGTTATCCTTTGGTCAAAAAACAGAGGGCTTGCTTTAAAATTGAACCGATGGACGGCTAACCGATAGGTCAAAACCGATCGTTAGTATGCAAAAGCATCTGTTAAAAATCCATGCATGCTCAGAATCAAGTCGATGCATGCTTGGAAGCATTGAACTAGCTGATTTATATAAACTTGACTAACAAATTAAAGCTAAATTCTAGCTGAAACTTTTTAGGCAGTTACAGCAACAGTTTTTTTTACCTTTTGGAATAAACGTTTTACATAAATTAATAAAAGCTGATCTTTGTAAGAATCCCTGCCAGTTTTAGATGGTTTATCTCTACCCCTTTAACTGACATTTTTCTGGATAGCTTGGTCTGTTAAGTGTATTTGCAAAATACCAGACCTACTTTCGGGATTATCAAAGAAATAAAGGGAAAGGGGCCTGAATAAAGAAAGTCAACACAGCCTCCACATATATTTAGATTTTTTTAGGATTGTTTGTTTCAGGCCACCCTGTTTTAATGAGGTGGTGGAGACTCGGATCCTTGCACAAATAGAAAGGGCATTGAGGGTTGGGACAGTATAATAATTGGGGATTTTAACTACCCTGACAACTGACTGGAGTAATGGCAATGCTGGAACAGGTAAAGTGCAGAAACGTATTACAGTACAATTTTATGGTCCAGTTCATAGATGCCCCAACTAGAAATTATGCTCTTCTACAGCTCAATGCCGAGTTTATTACTAATGTTATTATAAAAGAACCTCTGGGTAGCAGTGACCATAACATGATTTTATTTAATGTAAGCTGGGCAGTAGTCCAGCATGATAATGTTCTCAAACACACCTCCAAGATGACCACTGCCTTGCTAAAGAAGCCGAGGGTAAAAATGATGGACTGGCCATGCATGTCTCCAAACCTAAACCGATTGAGCATCTGTGGTGCATCCTCAAACGAAAGGTGGAGGAGTGCAAGGTCTCTAACATTCACCAACTCCATGATGTCGTCACAGAGGGGGCAACCTGTGAAGCTCTGGTGAACTCCATGCCCAAGAAGGTCAAGGCAGTGCTGGAAAATTATTTACATTTTTCTTTCTTTTTTTTGCCAGTGGTTTAAACATTAATGTGTGTTGAGTTATTTTGAGGGGACAGCAAATGTACACTCTTATACAATCTGTACACTCACTACTTTACATTGTAGAAAAGTGTAATGTGTAATGTTTTCAGTTTTGTCACATGAATTTATATTTTCACTTTTGTGTGATACTGGCAACAAAATAGTTCTATTCATATTTTCTCTAAAAGGTCAAACAACCTGGTAAAAATGTATAAATAATATAAATAATACCAGTTGATTTAAAACTGGACTTCTTTTTGTTGGGATGTTTACATGTGTACGCATAGCATCTTTTACACGGATAAAAATACTTTTTTTTACGCCAAAGGGTTTTTACCTGTGCACACATACTAAATGTCCCAACAAAAAGAAGTCAAGTTTTATTTCAATTAGTACAGGTATTACGTATGATATCAAAGATTTTGTAGGCTGCAGTACAGAAGGGGCAGTATATGCCCTGGAATGCAGCTGTGAATTACAGTCTAAAGGACTCACAGAGAGACTTAAGAATCCACATCAAAGAGCATGTTCAGAATATTCGTAAAGGATAAGATGAACATAGCGTGTCCAAACATTTTGCTATATTCCACAATAGTGACCCCACCCATCTTAAATTTTGGGACATTGTACCCTTAATGAAACATTGGAGTGATAGCCATAAAATAGGAACCCTTAGTCAATTGGAATCAAAACGGATATTCCAAATGGATACTCTCACACCTTATGGTTTGAACATGTTTTATATGTTTTACATTTTTTATTGGTATTATTTATGATTTATAATGAAGTCACGTGGGCATGATGATATGCGATGGGATTGAGCGACAGCCATACTGGAAGTGATGCAGGAGTACAAGCTTGATGCTCGTGGAGTATATGTCCACAACTACTTTGCTAAAATTTAGTAAAACTAGTTGTCTTTTAAACATTAAAAAATGTGGAAAACGATATCACACTATTGGAGATTACTTCTTTATATACCATCACCACTTAGTGTATCAGGCAGAACTCCCAACGTCATCACAGAGGATCTTACAGACTGAGACTGGGATGCTATTAAAGTTCATGTGGGTGTAAAGGCAGGCATCCCAATACTTTTGGTAATATAGTGTGAATGTCCCATCTTTCTGTTAGGCTGCGTACACACGACCAAATAAATCTGATCAAATTGGTCTGACAGACCGATTTGATCGGATTTGTCTGCTGGGATATATTGGTTTGATTGTGTACACATGATCAAACCAAAATCCCCTGCCGGCAGACAGCGCGGTGACGTGGCGGTGACATTGACGCCGCCACGTCACCGTCACCAGGAAGTAAAACACTTCCGCGCATGCGTCGATTCCATTTGACGCATGTGCGGACAGATATGTCTGCTGGTTAGTGTACTAACCAGCAGACATGTCGGACGAACAGGTTCCCAGCAGACAGATTTTAAAGCATGCTTTAACCACTTGCTGACGGCCGTACGACTTTGTACGGCCGCAGCGCATCCCTGAATCCCTGACAGGCCGTGTTTTTACGGCCGCCCCTTTCCTCGTTCCCCGCGCATGCTCCCGACTGCGCAGCGGGGAACTCCTGTGCTGGCCACGTGCCTCGAACACAGCCAAACACAGATCGCGGTAAATAGCCAATCACAGTGGCAATTTACAGTGCGATCTGTGCGGCCAATGGGAGATGATCTCATATGTAAACATATGAGATCATCTCTCATTGCCGACTCTCCCTCCTCACACAGACAGCGCAGGTGAGGAGAGAACTGTGAGTAAACCAGCGCTGAAAAAAAAATTTCACCAACCTGTCCCCCCACAGTACCACAGTGCCCCCAGTACTACAGTGCCCCCCACAGTACCACAGTGCCCCACACAGTACCGCAGTGCCCCCCAGTACTACAGTGCCCCCCACAGTACCACAGTGCCCCCCACAGTACCACAGTGCCCACCAGTACCACCGTGTGCCCACCAGTACCACTGTGTGCCCACCTGTGCCCACCAGTACCACTGTGTCCACTTGTGCCTACCAGTACCACCTGTGCCTACCAGTTCCACCATGCCCACCTGTGCCACCGTGCCCACCTGTGCCACCGTGCCCACCTGCCACCTCAGTGCACATCTGCAATCAGTGCCCATCTGTGCCACCTCATCAGTGCCCACCTGTGCCACCTCATCAGTGCCCACCTGTGCCATCTGTTGGCTTTTGTACTTTCCTGGCTTGTTAGGGTCTCAAGAAATGAGAGAGGCCTTCAGTACATCAGGTGTGATCAGATGTGATAATTTTTTATGATTTGCACCATAGCTTGTAGACTATAAAACTTTCACACAGACCAAATAATTTCCAAAAACTTTGGGTTATTTTTATCAAAGACATGTAGCAGTATAAATTGTGGCCACAATTTATGAAGAAAAATTATTAATTTGCAAAATTTTATCATAGAAACTAAGAAAAAATATTTTTTTTTTCCAAATTTTCTGTCTTTTTTCATTAATAGCGCAAAAAATAGAAAACCCAGAGGTGATCAAATACCACCAAAAGAAAGCTACATTTGTGGAAAAAAAAGGAAAAAAAATCATTTGGGTACAGTGTTGCATGACTGAGTAATTGTCATTCAAAGTGTAAGCGCTGAAAGCTGAAAATTGGTCTGATCAGGAGGGTGTTTAAGTGCCCAGTATGGAAGTGGTTAAAATTTGTCTGCTGGAAAAACCTGTCTGTCCGCCCGTACACACGATCGAATTTCTCTGCTGAAACAGTCCGTCAGACCGTTTCCAGCAGATAGATTCGATCATGTGTACGCGGCCTTTAAGTGGCATTCATTTGTTGCCTTGTAAATAACGCAGCTGAAATAGCGGCTGTTGGCAAAACATGGACTGGCTGACACTGTGTTTTTAAACATTGTTACTTTTGTATTTACTCTCTTTTTTTAAAACATGTTCCTGTTTCACCCCTTGTAACCCCTAGTTTACCTTTAACACCCCTTTCAGCTTTTATTTTTCTGATGATTTTTTTATTTCTACTTTTCTAGCCATTAATATTTTTTTTAAATTTGTTTGGAGGAAAAGCAGCAGCACTCTGAGGTCGCGTACACACCATCAGACAGGTCCGATGAAACTGGTCTGCAGACCAGTTTCATCGGACCAGTTTGATGGTGTGTACGGCCCATCAGATCGTTGTCCATCAGACCAAAGTTTTAAAACATGCTTTAAAACCTGTCTGATGGACACCTGTCTGTTGGACAGGTTCGATGGTTAGTACACAAAAGTATCGGACCAAAAACCTGCGCATGCTCAGAATCAAGTCGACGCATGCTTGGAAGCATTGAACTTCGTTTTTTCATCACGTTGTTGTGTTCTACGTCACTGCGTTCTGGTCTGATCGGATTTTAGTCTGATGGTGTGTACGCACATCAGACCATCAGACAAGTTCAGAGTTGTCTGATGAAAACGGTCCATCGGACAAGTTTCATCAGACCGGTCTGATTGTGTGTACAGGGCCTGAGCTTCCCAGTGAATAGCAGTGCTGCTGGGTTGTGTCAGGACAAGTCTGATCATTGGAGGAGAGTGCACTGAGTTCACAGAATAGCTATAGAACTGACCACGGCATACTGTCCTGCTTAGTGTGGTCAGTTTTTATTAGGAAAGTAGAGGGACTTCACATAAAGGAAGCATACAAATAGAACAGGATACTTTCTCATATAATTACATGGTACAGCAGGCACATATCAGGAATACAACGTTTTGGTGGTAACAAATGCTTTAAGGAATGACAAAGTGATTGTGAAATTATATAGACTCATAGTAGAAATGTACAATTTACTCTGGTCTATAAGTGGTGTACAAGTGTGACACGTTTTTTCTCTCTATAGTCTACCTGTTGAAAGCCTTCTAATATCTTATATCTGCTTATTAGCAATACTTAAATGTGTAAATAAGTGCATCTAGAAACATTGAGTTATTATATTTTATTTGTTCTAGAAAAGAAAAACAAATAGACTTTACAGGAGTTATGTTATGTTTATTAGGCATGGACTGGCTAGCATTCCTTCCCTATCTCAGACTGTATGAGGCTAAGATTTTCGAGTAATGCTATTGAAAATGTGAAGAGTTTATTAAGCATGTATAAGTTAAGAATACAATCTTTATACTGTTATATTTCTTTATTAGGATATTACTATAGGAAAATATTTTGCATTAGTTATACCTGTACATAAATTGGTATATGTAACATTTGATTTAGATCAGTGGTTCTCAACTCCTATCCTCAGGACCCACTAACAGTCCAGTTTTGCAAGATAACTGAAATACATCTTAGGTGATATCATTTGCTGCTCAGTGATTGCAGTATTATGGTCTGCATCTCCCCAGGGTAATACTTAAAATACCTAAAATATGGTGCATTAGCGGGTCCTGGGAACAGAAGTTGAGAACCACTGATTTAGATGACAGATAAAGTTATAGGGTACTGTTTGCAGAGTCATTGCCTTCCCCAGCATTGCCAAAACATTCTAAGGTAATTAGTTGCTAGGAATTGATTACTTTCTTTGTTTTTGGGAGGGGGGTGGATTTTTTGTGAGTAGTAGAAGGACTACTGAGCTCAAATTTAACTTTAGGCCCAGCCCTCTTAGAGGGAAAGACAAAATAAAAACTTTTGGGAGCTCAGAAGGGCAGACATCTGAAGATACATACACTAGGGGTGCGCATCTTCACTGGTCTCATAATTCAATTTGATTACGATTATCTGGTCAATGATTCAATTCGATTCCGCGATGCATCACGATTATCGACAAGCTCTCACTTGCACTTGGGCCGCCTAGGTGGCCCTTCCTCCCTGCAATCTTCTAAAACACATCACAGGTCCCAGAAGATTGCCCGGTTATGCAGGACAGTGCAGTGAGACATGCGCACCTGGCTGTGAAGCTGCAAGCTGTCACAGCCGTATGCCCACAGTAGTATTGCCAGCACCGTGGACAGAATGGAGGGTTCGGGTGGCCACGTCTCTGGATTGTGGCACAGGTGAGTGTCTTTTTTATTAAAAGTCAGAAGATACAATTTTTAGTAGCTGCTGACTTTTAATATTTTTTTAACTATGCTTTAAATAAAAATAACCTCACTCCCTTAAAGTGGAGTTTCACCCAAAAGTGGAACTTCCACTTTAAGCACTCCTCGCCTCCTGACATACCAAATTTGGCATGTCATTTTTTTTGGGGGGGTGACTCCTCCTCTCTCCCTAGGTGGCCCCTCACTGCCATCGATCTTCTGGGACACAACCCATGTCCCAGAAGATTGGCTGGCCAATGGCAGATTACAGTGCACGCCTGGCCATGAAGCAGTAGGCTATCATGGCTGGTGTTGAGGAGAGAAGTGGGAAAGAAGTGGGGCTCTGTGCGGCCACATCGCGTGGCTGTGGGACAGGTAAGTGTCGGTTTAATAAAAGTCACCAGCTAAACTTTTTGTAGCTGCTGACTTTTACTAAACTAAACAACGGTGGAACTCCACTATAAAAAGTGCACTAATCTACTGCACTACAGGGTACAGGAATTTATACATGTGGCTGGTGGGAGGTCAGGAGGGATTAGAATCCACAGCAAGTTCCCTGTACTGTCTCTGTGCTGAACTTTCCCTGGGCTCCCAAGTTTGCACTTTCCAGCACACTAGGAGTTAACACAATGGAATGTGAAAACTTGGGAGCCCAGGGAAATGTCAACACAGAGCACGTGTAGGAGAAAGCATACTGCTGTAAGAATACTCATTTTGTAATACATGCCGTTATAATCCATTAACCTCCCTCGCGGTATGATTCTTTCTGGTTTTGGATGCTAAAAGCGGTACCATTATTTGAAAGGAAATTTGGCGTTTTATACTGTAGGCCTGTAATTCTTAGGAATAACTCACTTAAATCTGACCAAACAAGAGTCTAAGGCTGCGTACACACGATTAAATTTATCTGCTGAAACTGGTCCGACGGACCGTTTCAGCAGACATCTCTGATCTTGTGTACGGGCTAGCGGACATGTTTTCCCAGCGGACAAATTTCAAAGCATGCTTTGAAATTTGTCCGCCGGAGACATGTCCGTCGGATATGTCCGCTAGTTAGTACACTAACCAGCGGACAGAAATCTCCGTGCATGCGTCGAATGGATTCTATGCATGCGTGGAAGTATTTTACTTCCTGGAGTGGTGACGTGGTGGCGTCAACGTCACCGCCACGTCACCGCGTTCCCTGGCTGAGGGGATTTTTACACACCGTCGGACAAAAATACGGAGGAGTCATGTCCACTGGAAACGGTCCGTCGGACATGTTTCAGCGGACATGTCCCTCCGTGTGTACGCGGCCTAATAGGCATCCCGGGTATGAATTTAAAAAATATATATATATAAACTATAATATAATAAATAATTATAAATAATTATAACAAATAATAATATAATTATAATAAAAATTATTTAATAATGTAATCAACTCAAAATCACAGAAATTTGCTCAGTTGCAGAATTGTCACTGTCATTACTTTTATTTTTTTATGACGAATTTCCCCACAAATCGCTATCGCTCAATTCTGCTCAATAGCTGCTCTAAAAACATTTTTGACATAAAGGGACACTTGTGGTTGCTATGGACAATCTACAGTTTGCAGGCAGAAAGAACAGTTTTTATTATACAAAAGAACATGTAAGACACTGGGCAGACTACTAGGGACAAGGGGGGTGTGTATTTTTTACATACAGTACTGTAATCTATAAGATTACAGTATACTGTATAAAATGGGTTTGTTCACTTTTTTGAATTTGGCGCCATTCTCTGCCCCCGTGCGTGGGACACTGTGTGAATTGAGCAAGGACCCGCTCGCTCACACAGTGAGGATGCATCGCTGGATCCAGGGACAAGGTAAGTAAACCATGTGAAAAAGAGTGAAAAAAAACTGTGCTAATAGATCAATAAAAAAGACCCGTAAACCAAACGGGTACAGAAATATAAATTGCTGAAAAAGCAAAAAGTAAAGCTGCACCTTACTGTGTAACATTAACTGCTTGCCGACCTGCCGCCGTAATTTTACGGCGGCAGGTCGGCACACCTGGGTGAGAGCTCGTAGCTCTACATCTGCACTTTAAAGGCCACTAGGGGGCGCGCGTGCCACCACTCGCCCCCTGCACGATTGCTCGGTAAAGAGCGAGGAACGGGAGCTATGTGTGTAAACACAAAGCTCCCAGTCCTGTCAGCGGGGAAACACAGATTTTCTGTTCATACAACGTATGAACAGAAGATCAGTGATTTCCCCTAGTGAGTCCACCCCCCCATACAGTTAGAACACATCCAGGAACACACTTAACCCCTTCACTGCCAATGGCATTTTTATAGTAATCCAATGCATTTTTATAGCACTGATCCCTAAAAAAAATGCCAATGGTCCCAAAAATGTGTCAAAAGTGTCCGAAGTGTCCGCCATAATATCGCAATACCGAAAAAAACGCTGATAGCCACCATTACTAGTTAAAAAAAAAAATATTAATAAAAATGCCATAAAACGACCCCCTATTTTGTAAATGCTATAACTTTTGCGCAAGCTAATCAATAAACGCTAAATGCAATTTTTTTTTTACCAAAAATATGTAGAAGAATACGTATCGGCCTAAACTGAGGAAAAAAAAGTTTTTTTTATATATTTTTTGGGGATATTTATTATAGCAAAATTTTCAAAATTTCTATTTTTGTTTATAGCGCAAAAAAAAAAAAAACGCAAAAGAAAGCTTGATTTGTGGGAAAAAAAGGACGCCAATTTTGTTTGGGAGCCTAGTCACACGATTGTCAGTTAAAGCAACGCAGTGGCGAATCACAAAAAGTGCTCTGGTCATTGGGCAGCAATATGGTCCGGGTGTTAAGTGGTTAAACCGTGATAAATTGAAAAGAAAAAAAGGTAGCGCTAAACATTTGTGTAAACAAATAGAAAACAATGGTGAATTATGGTGGTCAGTTAAAACATAACAATCATCATAAACCTAAATGTCTTTACAGAAAATCAGTGTACTAGAATTATTTGGCAATAGTCCACATATATAAGTGATTGGAAGGTTTGATCACATGTGTGACCAACTCATTGAAGAGAAACAGTCCTTTACCAAAAAAAAGAGTTGAATCTTCAAGGTGGATGAATCACCAGTGCTAAGTGGCAACCAGATAACAGAAGACCCTCCACCAACAAAGCATGTATGTCCACTTACCAGATCCCAGTGGTCCCTTGATTATAGGAGACCCCAGGTGGCATGCAAGTATAAGGGATTGCGAAGCCTCAAGCTGGATGCACACAAACCATGCCTGTGGATGCTAGAGAGGCGAGCCCGAGTCTGACTCGGGGTTACCGATCGCAGCACAAAAATGTAACCCCAAGTTAGACTCGGGAATACCGCCAAGAGGGTTAAGTGGCCACCGCTGTATGTGCTTTTTAAAATATATGCAGCTTCTCACACCTGCATCTCTGTCTGTGTATACTCTGTATATTCCGCACATGTGACTCTGTCCGGTCCGGGCCGCCTCTCACCTCTTGTTCTCCTCTTTCCTGATGTCAGTAGGAGTTCTCAGCCCTGCCCATTGACTGTAGCTATCAGATGAGAAGGGAGGCTGATGGGGCTGACGTCAGGAGAGACGTGGGAGGTGAGAGGCGGGCCAGAGCGAACAGTCACATGAGCGGAATATACAGAGTATACAGACAGAAATGCAGATATGAAACACTGTATATTTTAAAAAGCACATGCAGCTGTGGTCACTGGATTATAACAGCATGTATTACAAAAAACGGGTATTTTAATAGATGGGCTTGGAGCGCTCTCCCGGAAGGGGGGGCGGGGCAAGTCAGGATGACGTCACCCGACATCGATTATTGGGGTCACTTGCATCGATGCTGCATCAGGGACCCCCGAATCGCGATGCATCGATGCAAGGATTATATTCAGCATCCTTAACATACACGCACATATGATTACAAATACATATACAATTTGTATCTAAAGAACATAACTATAGTTTTTGATATTGTTTTATATTTTGTGTTATAATATTTATCCTGTAACCTTACTCTATTTTTTTATCAGAAAATGTACATGTAACTAATGAAAAATACTAATAAGTGTACAGGTACAATATATAGACCATCGTGATACATCCAGAAATATAATTTGCACTATGCAGCAAAAGAAACAAAAAAGAATATCAAATGTATATTCCACACATTAATATAAAAATAATCAGCAGTGGCAGCCCTTTGGAGATTGTCCCAAGTAGTGGTTCATGCTGGGTCAATGATGCTACAAGGGAGTGGGGTCACCTGCTTACATCATTGGGTAACTCGACCTCTTAGCTATTTAAGAAATGTTAGACAAAGGAGCAGGCAGTCGGTGGGGAGCCTTTGACAAGGACAAATGTTTTTTTTTTTCTTTCTTTGGGTCTGCCGATGTGGTGGGTGGCATGATTGATGATGGATCTACACCAAGGGGCATTGTTTTTTATTTTTTATTTTCTAATAAAGGAATTAAAAAAACAAACTTGTATAGTGTCTTTATTCACTTTTACCCCTGTTTTGGTGAATGGGTTGGGGTATTATGTACCCCATATTCATTCACATGGGAATGGGATCTGGGGGCCCCTTTGTTAAAGGAGGCTTCCATATTCTGATAAGCCCACTGCCCACAGACCCAGACAACCACTGCCCAGAGTTGTGGGGAAGAGGCCCCTGTCCCTATCAACATGGGGACCAAGTGCTTTGAAGTGGTATGGTTCAGGAGGGTGGGGGCTGCTCACTCATCCCCCCTTTCCTGGCCTGCTAGACTGCATGCTCAGATAAGGGTCTGGTATGGATTTTGGGGGGACACACATGATATTTTTTTTATTTTGGCATGCTGCTGCCGGATTTCCGCACCGCTTTGTAACAACCAGTTATTCTTCACACAGCATTCGAATCAGTTAACCATTTTTCGACCGATCTGGATTCAAATTCTTGCAGTATATTCCAGTCCAATATACATGCAATTTGGGACAGTGACATATAAGGTGAATGAGATCCACATGCTCCCTTTGGCACCTACTACATGTGGGTTCCAAGATAATACCAATTTTCACGAGCCTAGATGGTGTGTAATGGGCCCGTAACAAAATACACAATTGCATTAGTCTGTGTGGATAGTTAAGTGAGACCAGTGGAATGGTCTAAAACGCGGTGTCCCACTTGTCTCCCAACAGGGTACCAACACAATTTTCCTACTTACCCCTATTTTGTCATTAAATTGTCATACTAATTGATGTATTGGTGGTTTAGGTCTGGGTATTGTGCCCAGGCCAGGAGCTGTTTTGTAGAATAATTTAAGTCCACCAGGTGTGACTCCAGTGAATAGTCACGTTATATAATCACTGCTTGCCTGGTAGCTACTAGGGGTGTCAAAAATAATCGTAACATTGATGCATCAAGATTCGGCCACCCACGATGCGATTTCAATGCTACAGCTTTAAGTAATCGATTAATGATGACGTCATCCTCCTGCCGTGCCGCCGCGCCATGCCCTGCCTCCAAAAACAGCAGAAGTTTTCAAGCCGTTTTTTTCCCGCCTCCCGCTGACGTCATCCCCAGCCGCCCTGAGAGTGTGTCGCAGGTCCGACACGAGTGAGACAGAGGAGAAGACATGTGTTCTCTGACTCCAGTCCTCAGAGCTCACGCTCAGCTTTCCTCGTCGGCTGCACAGACAGTCCACTACTGTATCACTGTGTGCAGCTGCGTGAACTGCACTGCACACAGGCCAGCAGCTGCAAGAGCAGGACTGGGAGACCAGGGAGAGAGATCCGAGTGAGCCAGGCCGTGGTTGTCTCATTACACAGGCAGCAGGAGAGGAGACATTTCATCCTCATCATCAGACAGGTACAAAACATCATTACACAAGAGAAGAGACACTGGCTGGCACACACACACAACTGTAAGCTGAGGATCTGTATATTTTCTCCAGTTATGAAGCCCAGAAGCACATCAGGGGTTAAAGATTTATGAAAGCAAAGCAGCAGTGGAACAGTGGCAAAGAGGAACTACAGGCTTTTAATTTGTTTCCTATGCACCTACTATTCAGGATATTATATTTTATAGAATATAATATCACGAATAGTAGGTGAATAGGAAACAAGTTGACTCACTGCTGCTTTGCTTTCCTAAAATGCCTTGTATTTTTATGAGCACAAAATATGAGAAGGTATTATATAGAATGGGGATCGGGGGATGGTGAGCAGGCAGATTGCCCATCTCATTACTGCCTGCAATGACACAAATAATGTGTAATTCAGCTTAGTTATCTAAGCTAAATTACACATTACTTGTGTCATTGAAGGCTAGCCCTATTTTTACAACCTCTGATAAGATGACTGTATCCTACAAGCCCTATTTGTTGTGGTGTGGCACCATCTATGTGATATTAAATAGCAGAGCGGTCACTTAATGTATGATTCCCTAATAAGTGCTATTGCTTCTACTCGTGTGCATCTTGTCGATAACAGAGGAAGTAGGGGGTGCCGTGATCCGGGGACACAGGGGGGGTACGGGCATGTCGTGGAATCTGATGCGTCACCTGTGATAAGTCATTGTCACTGCAGGCAGGGACTGGGCTGTATGGAGGAGAAATATAGACCATCTCCTGTAGCATGTCAGCAGTCTCTGACCATCCCCTGTAGCATGTCCACAGTCTCTGATCATCCCCTGTAGCATGTCCGCAGTCTCTGATCATCCCCTGTAGCATGTCCGCAGTCTCTGATCATCCCCTGTAGCATGTCCGCAGTCTCTGATCATCCCCTGTAGCATGTCCGCAGTCTCTGATCATCCCCTGTAGCATGTCCGCAGTCTCTGATCATCCCCTGTAGCATGTCCGCAGTCTCTGATCATCCCCTGTAGCATGTCTGCAGTCTCTGATCATCTCCTGTACTATGCCCGCAGTCTCTGATCATCTCCTCTACCACGTCTGCAGTCTCTGATCACCCCGTTTAGTATTTTGGGGGGAGAGCTATGCGCACTTGCGCTGCAATCGTGATGCATCATGATGCATCGCGGAATCAAATCAAATCATGGACTTGATAATCGTAATTGCATCGAATCGTGAGACCGGTGAAGATGCGCAGCCCTAGTAGCTACTTACCGCACCAATATCACGGTTAATGTTGTGCCACCCATGTACCTGTGTATGTCAATTACTGTATTTTGTACTGTAATGTACTTTCTCTGTTTTCTTCTGTTTCTTTTTCATTTGGGAAAACAATAAAAGGTATATTTGAAAAAAAAAAAACATTTATGTAAGTGTACAGAATATCACGATAATATCATTCTAACTGTACTGCTGTATGTTATTATTGTTGACTGATTTTCACTTAGAGATGCCTTAAAACATTTGGCTAGGAACAATTTACTCCCTGCCATTTTGCTACAGTGTTCTATGCTAACATAAACTAGATAGGTTGGCTCAGGATGGAATTGAATGTTACATGTGTTACATCTGTGTCCATTCTGATCAAGTTAAAGGAAAAAGAGACCCATGTAAGCTGTATAGGTGGCTGGATATCTGCCCACAAGGGTCAGTAAAAATTGAACTGTACACAAACCTTTTCTGTTTAGTTCAACAAATCTTAACAGTCCCAGATATGTGTGGTAATAGGTTGATGCTCAGCCACTTATATCCAGCCACTCATAGGTATACATTGCAGTTCATTTTTGATCACGCAATCATTAGTCAAAAACATACTGATTTAATCATCATGTAAAAGAGGCATGATGGTCACACCTGTTACCATAAGAGTCCCCATGTACACCTCCACTGCTAAGGAAGAGATAAGGGTGTTTCTGACCAGGTTTGATATATACAGTAATTGAGTGCACTGGGCAGCATGTTCAAACTCTTGTGCCTACTGTAGTGCACACTCATATTTAGACACTCAACATGTTGCAACAGAAACATGGAGATAAGACTATAAAAGTGGAGATTGTGAGTACAATTTCTGCCTGACTAAATATCTATTTCTGTGATTTCAATTGGGCTTTAACAATCTTTCAAACTTGCACACAACCTTTTTTTAACATTTCCAAAATGAAAGCTAAAAAACAAAGCAGGGAGATCCAAACATTTCTTTTGCATTACATTTTTACCAGTGTGACCTGTTTAAGTCAAAGCAATCGTTTTATAATGGCAAAGAATATCTCAATCACGACAATTTAAACTGTCTGCTACTTATCCTCTTATCAGCTGGCATTTCATGAGACAGAAGATGAAAATGAAAAGACGTGTGTGCAATACAGTAAACGAACAAACAAACAAACAAACAAACAGAAATCAAATAGGCATTTAAAAGAAAGGGTTCTGCAGATTCTCTTATCTCTTCAACAGAGGGAGTTGTCTATGAGATGTATGAAATATTGAAAAGTTATCTGTAGGCATGTGACTTGAAAGTGAATTTATTGTAGAAATATTGTTCAAAGAATGAATTAAACTTCTGACAACAGATACACATCATGGAACACAGCAGAAACATGAGTTAGGATTTAGCTAAAAAATATTAGTTATCTAGTGTTTGAGTACATTTAAAAAAATATATAGGGCACAAAAATAAAGTAGTTGCTTTATTTGAAGTATTATTGGATATTTTTTGCATTTACAGTTGAAAAATATATTGATAAACTGATACATCTATGAAATGTGCCCCCCCATATAGTAGGATCCATAACATTATTACAGAGGTTCCTACATTCACCCCAAACTACACCTTAACCCAGTATCTCCTACATCTTTCTTCTCTGCTTGCCCAGTGTTATCACAAATCCTTAGTGATACACATGGTAAATGCCACCAGACTGTATATTCCCATACACTGGCATTCAAAGCAAACTTCTGTGAATTTTATCCAGAAATGGAAGAGTTGATCCACATAACACAAGACAGATTATCAATATTTTACATTCATTTGGGTATGCTGGATGCATTTCAAAACACCCCTCACAAACCAGACACTCATAACAGATCCACTTTTACTCTGCACAGAGCCATTCTCATGCATGGAGGACATAAGGGGATGGGAGTGGTAAGCAGGCAGGTTTTTTGTCCTTTTTTTCTTTTCTCTCTCTTTTTTGAGGCTTTTTTGTGTCCTAAAAAAAATAATGGATACCTGTCCTCCATTCTGACTTGCACGAACCCTGATCCATACCAACCTATTCCTGTTCCTAAACATACACCCAGGGATGGACTGGCCATCGAGACTACCGGAAGTTTCCCGATGCGACAATGGCTCAGTGGGCTTTTTTTTTATGCAGAGTTCGGCGGCAGCAATAGCGTGTAGAGCAGAGCAATCTGTGCTATTCCCACACCTGTCTCAGGTGAATGATGGGTGTGAATGAAAAAACTAACAATTGAGTACAAATGAATAATAGTGCTGCACCAAAAAAAGGAACCAATATATGGGTTCCTGAAGCAAGTGTATAACAGAAAAAAGGTGCGCTACATGTAAACAGCAAAAAAAATTGCAATAAAGTTCAAAAGAAATAAACATTGGATGGGATGAAATCAAATGAAGTCCCAATTAAATAGGGGAAATTATCCAGATGATGGTTCAAATCTAAATTCATACATCCGTGTCACTTGGGTAATTATACTTGTCTGGAGGTGAAGCTGATCAAATGATATTACAAACAGGTGGCCGCTTACCAGACAGTTGGACCCCAAGGGGTCTTTAGGGCACTGCAAACACACTGGTATCTCTCCTGGTTGGATGATCCAAGGTGATCCTCTCTGCATGGATGCGGGATGTCTGGCACTTCAGGCAGGATCTCTCACCGGGGAAGAAAACAGCACCCGAATGCTCCAAGGTGGGATGGTGTGTCCAAAGCAGGAAGACCAACAGTATGTGGATTTAAGAAGAGAAGGATTTCATCGTGCAGTAGTTTGTTAAAACAAGGGGATTTTATTCCAATCTTACTGACATCATAAAAATATATAGGTGTTCCGCTGTCGGATCGAATCTCGCGACAGCGGAACACCTAGCATCTGTTCGAAAGTCTTTGCTTCATGATAAACAGTGCCAAGTTTGTTTTATATCATACTAGCGCCCTGCTGTGGCCATAGTATATATATTTTTATGATGTCAGTAAGATTGGAATAAAATCCCCTTGTTTTAACAAACTACTGCACAATGGAATCCTTCTCTTCTTAAATCCATGGAGGCGGCCTCTAATCCAAATCAAAAAGGCATCATATTTCTAATGTCCGGTCATGGGGGGACGCTCTCCCATGTCCTTCCATATTATCTTGACCCTCTCCCCGTTCTCCCTCCCGCCTTAGTACCTATAGTTCCTTATCCACATGTTCCTTTCCCAAGTTTTCCCTCCCCGGCCCTATCCATTATTACAAAAACAAACCCACAACAAACACAGCCAAAAAAAAACACCACACAACGGTATCTGCCCCCTCGCCCTCCCGCCATCCTCTACTGCCCCTCCAATAGTCCTCCATCCTCTTCAGACTGAATTAAATCATTCCACGGTGTCCAAATTTTACAGCATGTTTCTCTTTTTTTCCTACTGGTCCAAATCTGGTCTTCCATTCTATTCACTTCTTCCACCTTCCTAATCCACACTCAGAGTAGGAGGTTGTGTTTGTTTTTTACTTAAGTGATATACATGCTTTAGCAGCATTCAGCAGATGATACAATAGTGGCTTCCCATTTATTCCCCAGGAAATATCTGACAGATGCAGAAGGAAGAAAGCTGGGTCCTCCGGTATAAACGTCTCGCTAAACTTTTGAATAATCTTCCGGACCCCTCCCCAGAATCCCCTGATTCTGGAACAAGTCCAGAAGATATCCACCATCGTTCCCTTCTCTACCTTGCACCTCCAACATTTACTTTTTGTGTTTTGGAAATATCTATGTAACCTTTCTGGAGTCCTGTACCATTGTGAAATTATTTTATAATGACTTTCCTGCATTTTGGTGCAGGTTGCTGTCTTGAATATGGCTTGTATCATTTTAATTTTTAGTTTGTCCTCAAAGGTCCTCCCCAGATCTGTTTCCCATTTTCTGAATGAAGGGCAACTGAAAATTTCCTGATGGGCTACTCAATATCGCGTACATTTTAGATATTGAATGCATACTTGGTTCTTTTTCCATGCACGGTTTCTCAAATGGTGACCTATACCTTTTATGTACAGTTAAAATTTTTCCTGAGCATAGAAAGTATAGCTATCACTATACATTCAGAATTTTTACATTGGACCTTCAAGTCTCAGATCTTGATCAAAGTCAACTGTGGTCACTCTGCCTACTCCCCAACACATGACTAACCACAGAAGGCATTGTATTATGTGAACCCATTCTCAAAATACAAAGTATTCTGTGAATGAACAGTGGAGGGGTAGAGCAGGCAGTCGTACAGCATCCACTTCCATCTACTCGGTCAGTGCTGAAAGTATAGTTATAGCTGTACTTCTGGCACTCAGTGAAATTGTAAATAAAAGAGATAAGTCCAGGAGATGGCATAAACATCATTGAACTTAACCCCTTATAACCCAGAATATTTTAATAGTGGCTTAATTCCTCAACTTCTACTTTAAAACAAAAAATCATGATTAAAAAATAATCTGAAAAAACAACATTGTCATAATTCTTCTCTACACAAAAAAGACCCCACCATGACTGCCATCACCAACATTTCCCATTACCCATAATCTCAGATTCTGCTTACATCATTACCCTTTAAAATGTGCTAACCCAAGGGCAGTGTCTTTGCTGTACATAAAAGCACAACATTGCTGGTGAACTATAAGTTTTCTCAACGGTCACATGTACACATGTGTACAAAACTGAAAACACATGGCCAATATTACTATTATAGTTGCAATGAAGCATGTCAGCACTTTGAAAATAACCCTCTTGAGAAAAGTATATGTATTTGGCATTGCTGAACACTGTGAACTAGCAGATAACATTTGGGAGTAAAGTACAAGGCTTGCAAAATGGTTTTTGCTTAATGTTGACAGAGTATTTGACCTTAGCAAGTCTGTTTTAATGAATACAATGCTGCAAAAGCAAATGACAACTTGCAGAGTAAGGATCTGTTATACCTGTAATATAAACATTACAATGCTGCATACACAGCATGTTTTGTATAACAAAGGTATTACATTATCAATCCAATGGCTCTTTAGGACAGCTATACAGTTTTTAAAATTGGTGTTCAGGGATAAGGGAAATTTAAAATGTTATGTTTGTATTATATTACTGCCTAAAATGTTACTGTGTATGAACAGTCACATAAATCAAAGGAGTTTAACTTCCACAGGCATTCTGCTGGGGGTCAGATGCACATAACGCATGATTATAAATAATAACTTTTATTTTGACAATAATTAACTAACAACTCTTTCAAAATCATGTGTGGGATACGTAGAATTAAATCATGTAGCTTTTTGCTATAATAAATATCCCCCAAATATATAATATATATATATAAAAACTTTTTTTTTCCTCAGTTTAGGCGATACGTATTCTTCTACATATTTTTGGTAAAAAAAATCTCAATAAATGTTAATTGATTGGTTTGCGCAAAAGTTATAGGGCCAGATTCACAGAGCCCTTACTCCTGTCTAACTCGCATTAGACTGGAGTACTTTCAAATTACGCGCGTTTTTTCACTACTCTGAAACCTCAAACCATGAAAATATGGCTGCGGGCTTCAATCCGACTGGCTTACGTGTTCGTACAGCTTCGGATCTACGCTGCAATAAATTTGCGGCCGCTGGGTGGAGTTCCTGTCGTTTTCTGCGTCGGGGTATGCAAATGAGCTTTTGCCGATGATCCACAAAGTTACGAACGTCAATCGCAATCTCTTACGGCATCTTTAGTCATCTTTTTGCTGCGTAAAACTATACCAGCTTTTTGCTGGTCTAATATTAGACAGCCCATGTTAAGTATGGTCGTCGTTCCCACGTCGAATTTCAACGTTTTCCGACGTCTTTTTTTATTTTTTATGTAAGTTGTCCGGGGATAGGAATGTCCGTAAACGACGCTACTCAAACAAAACATGATGTAACGACGTTATTTCGTGCAATGCACAGCAGGAAATTTCTGAACGGAGCATACGCACCTAATTTAAATGCTTCACGCCCCCTAATCGCGTATTTCGATTACGCTGCGAGAAATACACTACACCGTCGTACCGTAAGGGACAAAACTACCAGAATTCGGCGTGAGAGCCTGGTAAAATACGGCAGCGTAGTGTATCTCTGATACTCTGCGCCAATGTAATTGTATCTGAATCTGGCCCATAGCGTCTACAAAATAGGGGATAGTTTTATAGCATTTTTAATAATAATTTATTTTTCACTATTAATGGGGGCGATCAGCAATTAACATTATGGCGGACACATCAGACACTTTTGACACTATTTTGGGACCATTGTAATTTTTACAGCAAACCGTGCTATAAAAATGCACTGTTTACTGTGAAAATGACACTGGCAGTGAAGGGCTTAACCAGTAGGGGGTGCTAAACTGGTTAAGTGTTCCTTAATGTGTGTTGCTTACTGTAGGTGGGCGTGGCTGGGCATGTGACATCACTGATCGTTGTTCCCTATGACAGGGAACAGACGATCAGTGACAGGCTCACTAGGAAGCACAGGGAGAGGTTTGTTTACACTCACCTCTTCCCGTTCTTCAGCTCTGTGACCCGATCATGGAACACCGGTGATGATTGGATTCTGCGGGTGCGGTCAAAGAGCACAGGACCGGGCCACGAGCGTGCCACCAGTGGTGCGCTTTCGATCCGATGCTGGGCTTCTTAAAGGAGACGTACCTGTATGTCCATATACCCAGCCGTGCTATTCTGCCGACGTATTTAGTCGTGTGGTGGTCCTTAACTGGTTAAAGGCAGAACAAATGTATAAATGTTGTTTGCCTAGGCATGCCCGTTATATAAGATGCATTTGTATTTTTTTTTAAATGTAGACTTGTAAACAGTCCCACTTATGCTCTCCACCATATTTACCATATTTTTTTAAGGTGGCAGTAAACTCAACTTTTACCAAATCCACTGACAGGCAGGGTTTTTAAAAAAGGCGAGACTGGAGGTCTCTTCAGTCATAAATGTCCCCCCTACCTGTCAGTGGTAAGATGATCTGAGCCACGCATTTGCAGCTCATTTACTGCCCGCTCTCTGTGCTGTGGTAGCGTGGGAGTAATGTCACTGCAGCCTGGCCATTGAAGCAAACAAAGATTTATAACCTGAAAGGTAGACCGGGTTAACAAGGAAGCACCAAGGACAAGGGAAAGCCATGACTGGCCAGCACTGGATGGATCCGATAGTAGGTAAGTCTTTCATAATGTACTAGTATGCAGTGCATCTAGTAGAATATTACTTAAACCTGCATGATTCTGGATAGGTCCTCCTTTTTTGCAGAATGATATAAGCATACAGAGAAAATAATTATTATGGGTTAGTTTAGTGGTAAGACCTAAGCTGGCCAAAGATGGATTGAAATTCAGCAGGTTTAAAAGGCACTGGCCAAATTTCAAGCCGTCTATGGCCATTCACACACAGGGGGGGGTCAATTTAATGATCAACTCCTCTCCTGGGAGTTTTGACAAATTTAAATTGAATCAGTTTATGCAGCCAATTAGCGTATCAGTGTATTCTGACAACAGAGGAGTACCACTGTCAGAATACAATAGCTTAACAGAGAGACTACATCCACCTGTGTATGTGAATAGGGGGATCTGTTCAGTTTTTTTTCAATCATCTCACTGGCTAATTGAAAAAACAGCTCAATGAATGCACAAGGGTTATAATAAGTTTGTTTTTAAGGTCTAGGATTAGGGACCTTAGTTAAAGGTTAAGGGCATTCACACCACCTGGGCTAAGTTCTGGTGCTCAATGCAGTCCCAATACAAGTGCTAGGAATATAGGGCCAGATTCACGTACATTGGTGCATATATAGACCGGCGTAGCGTATCTCCTTTACATTAGACTGGCTCAATTTCGAGCTGCAAGTGATGTATCCACAGAGTATTTGAGCCCAAATTTGCGCCGGCACAACTTAAATTTCAAGGCCTAAGGCGGTGCAATTCAAAGTGGGAAGGATGTGGGCGTGTTCCATTGAAATGAGCCGTGACACCATGCAAATGAAGGGCCGGCCAGACTGGGCATGTGCATGACGCTGACTATGGTCAGAGCCTCTCTGCACATGCTCAGAACTCGGCCCGGCTCAATCAGTGAGATTGGAACTAGGCCCGGCGTACTTAGTGAGCTACGCCCAGTGCATAAATAGGCCCAGACAAACGCCCTTCCATTGCAAAAGTACATCCATTTGTTTCCCTTCCTGAAGCAAGGTGCTTTTGTTCCGTTGTCTGTGGCTGTTTGTTGGTTTGTGTCATGTCGTGTCGGTGTGTTGTTGGAGAGTGTTTTGGAAAGATGACTGAGAGGAAGAGGAATTTAAACTTCTCATTGCGGGAGAAGGAGATCATTGTGAGGGCCATTACCCGCATTGGTCGTTTCCTGCATGGCCCTGAGAGTGCCACCACCAGCCTGGCCAGGAGGAGGCAGATCCTGCAGGACATCACCAACGAGGTCAATGCCTTGTGTGGTAAAACCCGGACCCGCCATAGGATCAAAAAAATAAATAAACGATCTCAGGCGTGTGGTCCGTGGGAAGCTGGCCAAGATCGTGGCTCATGCCAGGGGCACTGGAGGGGGACCACCATGCACTATTAGGCTGACTGCTGAGGAGCATGCGGTGGCCCAGTGCTTCCACAGGCAGCAAGTGGAGGGGCTGCCTGGCTTTGACTCCATTGAGGAGGCCGTGAGGACAGGTACGTTTTTTTTTCTATCTGGTGTGTAGCATGTGGGGGGGAATATGTGACAAGTGTGTGGATCCTCCAACCTGTGAATGTTTTGTGTCATCCACAGATGGGCAGGAGGATGCTGGGCCATCTGGCCAGTCCACAGCCTTAACCGGACATGAGTCTGAGGAAGACTCCCAGGCAAGCGTGGAGTCCTCTGAGGAGGTTGAGGAGGAGGAGGAGGTTGAGGAGAAGGAGGTTTAGGGGAGGAGTTGCTAAGTGCCAATGAGGTACTTCTCCATTTAGTGGAGTCTCCCCCTAGGGCTGGCAGCAGTCAGGCCTCCATAAGGGGTAGCCCCTCCCACTCCTCCCCCAACAGGGCTTCCCCCCAGGGGTCTTCCCTACTCCCAGGCCACAAGCCTCATCTGGAGGCAGGAAGGCAAGCCGCACGACCAGGGGGGTGGCAGAGGTCCTGAATCTGAGGAGGGACCAGGCCCGTCAGACCCGCCATCTGGGTCAGGTCCATTTGGGCATGATGGAGGAGAGCCTGGCCTCCATCAAGGAGTCAGTTGGGGACATGGCTTGCAACTCACTGGCTCTCATAACATGCCTCAATGACCTATAGACTGCCACTGCAGGCGTGGGTCAGAAGGTGCGTGCCCTGACCCAGGCTGTCTAGGCCAACACGGCAGCCCTCAATGTGGGACTCACGTGCCTCGCCGTGGCCTTGGAGGGCAGGCCGCCAGGTGGGCAGAGACCAGGGGACGCTCCTGCTTCCCCTGATTCCCCCCCATGCTTCTCTCCTGAAGAGCCGGGCCATGTTTTTTTTTGTTGTTTCTGTGTTTTTTTGTTTTTTGTTTCTGTGTTTTTTTTTGGAGGGTTTCTGTGTTTGATGATTTTTTGATTGATTTTGTTGATTTCCCCCCTCCTGTCAGGGGGTGGGGGGGGGAAATTACCTATCGTCTTTTCATACAATGTATGAACAGCGATTTCCCCATGTCAGTACACCCCCCACTGCCAGGGAACATGATTAACCCCTTCCTCGCCCCCTACTGTTTACCCCTTCATTGCCAGTGGCATTTTTATAGTAATCAATGCATTTTTATAGCACTGATCGCTATAAAAATGCCAATAGTCCCAAAAATGTGTCAAAAGTGTCCAAAGTCTCCGCCATAATGTCGCAGTACCAATAAAAATTGCTGATCACTGCCATTACTAGTAAGAAAAAAATATTAAGAAAAATGCCATAAAACTATCTCCTATTTTATAAACGCTATAACTTTTGTGCAAACCAATCAATAAACGCTTATTGCCATTTTTTTACGAAAAATATGTAGACAAATACGTATCGGCCTAAACTGAGGGAAAAAATGTTTTATTAATTTTTGGGGGATATTTATTATAGCAAAAAGTAAAAAATTTTTTTTTTTTTTCAAAATTGGCGCTCTATTTTTGTTTATAGCGCAAAAAATAAAAACCGCAGAGGTGATCAAATACCACCAAAGGAAAGCTCTATTTGAAAATGCCCGGTATGGAAGTGGTTAAAAGGTTACAATACAATTCAAGACAGGAGGGATAAGAAGGTTAGTAGCACAACCGCGCAATTGTCGGTTAAAGCGAATCGCAAAAAGTGGCCTGGTCTTTGACCAGCAATATGGTCCGGGAGTTAAGTGGTTAATAGTTAACAACAATGTTAGAAATAGTATTTTCCTCAAACCAGCATTAAAACTTACCCCAACAATAATAACCACAGTAGCACTTTCTAACACTGTCCAGCCTCTCACATCCATGGCACATAGCTTTACAGAGTCTGTTCAATGGTAGTCCCACAGCTCTTACAACTAAAGATCTTACATTTAATGTATAGGTCTGACTTGCCAGTGCAGGGCTGTCCCTGACAGGTTGATATAGAGAAAAAGGAGCAAGTTATATCACGCTGCCAGGGACAGTCTGCTTAGGAAGCAGGAGCAACTGCTGGGAACTTCACACCTAAAAATAAGAGAACAGTTTGTTCTCTGAGATATGCCAATGATCACACCCTAGCAAGGTGAAGCACCCTCTGGTATTGTTACCACAGGAGTATCACAGATACTCATCCTCTATTGTTTAAACATTTTGAGTTCTATATCACTCCAATCGAATTTTCACCATGATATTGAACTATGATGAAGGGGGTTCCTTAGAACCAATGGAACACATTCTTCTATTTTTTGAATAGACTATAATGAAATAAAAAATATTCAGACTCTGAACAATTGTTTTCTTCTAAATCTCAAGCATGAAAAATGTGACAACCATTGCCTACCTTCCTAAGCCAAACATGACTTCCATGTTCCTTTCTATTTATAATGCACCTGCTCCAAAGTGTGCCCACATGGTGTATGGGCAGTCTATTCACAATGAATAGGCTAAAAAACAAAAAGGTATGCAGACTGAACACTAAAGAATTAACACTAAATTCAAATGAAAATGATAAACCAGAAAAAGTGCAGCACAATAATATGAACCAAGATAAAATACATTTTAGGAAAACATATACAAATAAATATACAAAAGTGATAAAGTGAAGAAAAACAGTCCAAAAAAATGATGAATAAATGAAAATCCACAAAATCTTTCACCAGTGCTGAAGAATTCACAGATTGTGACAATCCGTCCACCTTAGGTCTATCTGGGTACTCTCGCCTTTCAGCATGGACCACTGAATCAACAGGAAGTCATGCAAGCAGAATAAACATGGATCAGATGCCTCAGAAACGTCTCCTAAGTTACTGCTTAGACTCCAGGTAATGAGCGGTCTCCCTCCTCTGCTGCCAGTCCCACCAACATCTTATTCAAAGTGATTGTAAAGACTCTGTTGCAGTGGATTTGTACAGAACTGCCCAGTTTCTCCTCCTCTCGGGTCCCTATTCTGTGATCCTGGCCCCTCCCTCTCGTTGAATGCCCCCACAGCAAGCACCTTGCTATGGGGGCACCCAAGCCGAGTCACAGCTCCCTGTGTCCATTTAACCTACAGTAGGTTCACATTTCTGTGTGTCAGAACTTGCATGATTTCAACCCTGCAATGCAGTCCGACTTTGGGGGGAGGGGAGGTGGGTTCCTGCACAGGTGTCTATTGAAATCGCACCCAAAGTCACCAAAAGTAGTGCTATTGCTGGCAAAAGCCACCGATTTGGCATGTGATTTGACATGTCAAATCGCATGACAAATCTGACCAATGTGAACCTAGGCTCAGACACGGAGCCCCGACCCAGCTCTACACAATTTCTCTTCTTATTGGATAGCCAATGGCGCCACTGCTGTCTCTCAGCCAGGAGGGAGGGAGAATCTCATGGACATCGCTTGACAGAGAGGGACCTCAGGTAAGTATTAGGAAGGCTGAGGGAGGTTGCTGTACACAGAAGGCTTTTTATCTTAATGCATAGAATGCATTATGATAAAAAAAATCTGACTTTACAATCCCGTGAATGTTAACATAACATTAACATAATTAACATGTGTGTGTCTGCAATGATGAGATATGAACCCAAACTTAATAGTTGTAGTAGTAAATACGTAGTAGTAGAGTTGTAGTAGTAGATAGTAGTAGATAGTTTGTGTTGCAAATGAAACTTTGCATCTATGACAAACATTTGACTTCTCTATACTGTCTAACTTACTTGGCAAGCTTTAAAATATAATTCTGAAATACCTTTTAGCATGCTGTAGGAATTGTTCTTTGACAGAGAGTCTCATTTAGCTACAGGTGGGAAAAGGTTAACTTTTTGTTACAGCAATCTCTTATCACTTATTCTGTAATGATACACTGGGTCAAATTTAAAAAGTGACACTTATTTCTAACAATAGGACACCTGACAATCTAGGATGTATTTAATTTTTTAATGTAATGGAGGTTAACATTCACTTGTCTGACATTTTTTTTTTTTTTTAGATTTTACATTCAGGGAACATGCAGTGCTATTGGTAATTCCATAGTCCACTGACCTAGTGTAAAAATGACTGTACTATTCAAAATGGAAAAAACTATCAAGTGTTTGAAGCCTGAGCCACCTGTGATTTCTCGTATTTTATATCCTCCTCAATCTTTCACTCTGCAAACAAAGTCATGAAAATCCTAGGTGTTAGACAGGGTAACCAATTTTTTCAAGCGCCTGCTATTAAGTTTAGCTTTGTGTTCAAATGATACTTCTAGAAAAAAATTCTACATATACTGCACAGTTTAAATGAAAAAAAAAAAAGAACAAAATGCAATATATTCTTTTCAGAGACTGTAAAAAAAAGGGTAATACCACTAAATCAATACAAGGGGTGGCTGGAAATTTTAATGACTTTTGCAAGTTCTGCTGGTTCATCAGAGCATTTTAACTCCTGTAACTCTTCCTGCCTAGGTTATGTGGCAGCTTTCAAAATCTCTAGAAAGTCTTAGATACCCAGATGGATTGCCATAAGTGCTCATTGTGCTTTTTTAAATCTGTATTTAAACAAAAATATTGCTCAATAAATTAAGATTGACTCCTGATAACTTATTTGAAGTATTTACAGATTATTTTTGTATTTTTATATAAAGCTTTTACATAAATGAATGAAATCTGTCTATTGTAAACAGCCCTTAAAATGTAAGCACTCCTGTCAGTGTTGTCAATGCTTTATCTTAACCATCTAACTGTCACTGGTTTGTGACATACAATGGCAGCCATTTGTTTCAGCTTCTTTAGCCATAATCAGTGCATCAGCTATTGAAATGCTACAACATGGCTTAATGGAGTAAGACAATGAAGAAACTCTACAAACTAGGAAATAAATTAACAAGTTATAGTTACAAATCACAATCTATCTAAGCCCTTGTTCACATTGGCATACTACAGTGTACACCTGTGTGAGAGTCGTGTTTGTCTGCATGGGAGTGCACAGGTGTTCCATTCATCCTCGTACAGACAGTCCCATTCATGCCAATTGAGATACAACGGCTGCATGGACACAACTACTGTTCCCAATTTCACATTCATGTGGGTGCAAATGCATGGGCTGAAATATGTGTGTATTTAGGGCCATTCCGCTCAGGTGTCAAATTGGGAGCAGCGGCTGTGTCCATGCAATGGCTGCATCCCAACTGATATGAATGAGATTGTCATGCCATGACCCTGTTCGCTGAGGTATGCCCTTGTGAGCAAGACCTTAGATATATCTTGATTTGTAAAAATAACTTTTTATTTCCTAATTTCTACAGTTTTTTACATTTTTTTTAAACAAATTATTTTATTTGTTTGCGACCCAGGTCCTGCTACAGTAACCCACCCTACATAGTAGCCAAATCATGGTTTCTTTTGATAATTCTGATGAGTGACTACTGTACCTATTAATTCTTGTTCATATAGCCTAACTTTCCTATCCCTCTTGTCTTGAATTGTATTGTAACCTTTTAACCACTTCCATACAGGGCATTTTCATCCCCTTCCTGCCCAGACCAATTTTTAGTTTTCAGCGTTGTCGCACTTTGAATGACAATTGCGCGGTCGTGCGACGTGGCTCCCAAACAAAATTGGCGCCCTTTTTTTCCCACAAATACAGCTTTCTTTTTGTGGTATTTAATCGCCTCTGCGGTTTTAATTTTTTGCGCTATAAACAAAAGAAGAGCGACAATTTTGAAAAAAAAAACATAATATCTTTTACTTTTTGATTTAATAAATATCATATTTAAAAAAAAAAAAATAACGTTTTTTTTCTCAGTTTAGACCGATATGTATTCTTCTACATATTTTTGGTAAAAAAACGCAATAAGCGTATTTGATCGGTTTGCGTAAAAGTTCTAGCGTCTACAAAATAGGAAATAGAATTATGGCTTTTTTTTTTTTTTACTAGTAATGGCAGCAACCTGCGATTTTTTTTATTGTGACCGTGACATTGCGGTGGATATATGGGACACTTTTGACACATTTTTGGGGCCATTCACATTTACACAGCGATTAGTGCTATAAAACTGCACTGATTACTGTGTGAATGTGACTTGCAAGGAAGGGGTTAACACTAGGGGGCACTGAAGGGGTTAAATATGTTCCCAAGTGTGTTTTAACTGTTAGGGGGACTCACAAGGGGAGGAGATCGATGTGTGTTCCTTTGTACTGGGAACACACATCAGTCTCCTCACCGCTAACAGGACATGGATCTGTGTGTTTACACACACAGATCCATGGTCCTGTCGTGCCGGGCAATCGCACATCGCAGCCGCCGGGCACGCGCACCCTAGCGGCCGGAAAAGCAAGGATGTCATATGACGTCCAGTCTGAAGAATGAGGCCCCATACACACGATCGGACATATCCGATGAAAACGGTCCGCGGACCATTTCCATCGGATATGTCCGATCGGGAGTTTGAGCCGATGGCGTGTACACACCATCGGATCAAATTCCCCGCCGCCGGACGGCGCGGTGACGCGGCGGTGACGTTGACGCCGCCGCGTCACCGCCACCGCGTCACCGCCACGTCACCGCACCAGGAAGTAAAACACTTCCGCGCATGCGCCGAATCCATTCGGCGGCGGCGCGGCGGCGGTGGGGGACGACATGTCTGCTGGTAAGTGTACTAACCAGCAGACATGTCGGGCGGACAGATTCCACCGGATGGATTTCAAAGCATGCTTTGAAATCTGTCGGGTGGAGAAATCTGTCCGCTAGCCCATACACACGAGCGGAGATGTCTGCTGAAACGGTCCATCGGACCGTTTTCAGCGGACATATCCCCTCGTGTGTACAAGGCCTGAGAGGTCCCCACTAACGTCATTTTACTATGACTCGGTGGGGTAGAGGTTAAGCAGTTACAGAAATATATTTTTTTTTTGGGTATTAGGCCACGTACACGCGATCGGTTAAAACCGATGAGAACAAACTGAGGTTCAGTTTCATTGGTCCAAACCGATCATGTGTAGGCCCCATCGGTCAGTTGTACTTCGGTCCAAAAAAAGAGAACTTGCTTTAAAATTGAACTGATGGACGCCTGATCGATTGGGTCAAAAACGATCATTAGTATGCAAAGGCTTTGGTCAAAAGGCCGCGCATGCTCAGAATCAAGTCCACACATGCTTGGAAGCATTGAACGTCACCGCGTTCTGACACAATTGTTTTTTTAACCGATGGTGTATAGCAGGGATCTCCAAACTATGGCCCTCCAGTTGTTCAGGAACTACAATTCCCATCATGCTTAGTCATGTCTGTGAATGTCAGAATTTTACAATGCCTCATGGGAAATGTAGTTCCGAAACAGCTGGAGGGCCGTAGTTTGGAGATCCTTGGTGTATAGGGACATCAGACCGCCAGTTGGCTTTGTCGGTTAACTGATGAAATCGGTCCTTCGGACCGTTCTCGTCGGGTGGACTGATCGTGTGTAGGCGGCCTAAGGCTCGGATTCCACTATTGCAACCCCAAAGTCACGCGATTTATGATGTGTCTTTGCAATGCGGTTTTTGATGCAATGTCATGTGAAAACGATGTGAGAGCAAGTCGCCCTAAAGTTGGAACGAAGTAGTGCAAGAACCATTTTTGGAGTCGCTGTGACTTGAGTCACACCAATTAGAATGGGGACCATTGAAATACATTGGTTCTGTCTTGTCATGCGACTTCACATGTGTCAAGCTGCAAAATAACTCGCAGTAGTAGAAACAGAGCCTAATGCTGCGTACACACGATAATTTTTTCGGCATTAAAAAACTATGTTTTAAAAAAATGTAATTTAAAATGATCGTGTGTGGGCTTCACATAATTTTTCAGGTTCTGAAAAACGAAAAAAATTGTTTTGAACATGCTGCATTTTTTAACGTTGTTTTAAACGATGGCGTTTTTCGTGTTGTAAAAAATGATCGCGTGTGGGCAAAAACGACGTTAAAAACCTGTGCATGCTCAGAAGTTATGAGACGGAAGCGCTCATTCTGGTAAAACTACCGTTCATAATGGAGTAAGCACAATCATCACGCTGTAACAGACAAAAAAGCGCAAATCGTCTTTTACTAACAAGGAATCAGCTAAAGCAGCTCAAAGGCGAATGGAACTTCCCCTTTATAGTGCCGTCGTACGTGTTGTACATCACCACGCTTTTCTAGATCATTTTTTAAAACTGATGGTGTGTAGGCAACGTCGTTTTAATGATGAAGTTGGAAAAACATTGGGCCAGATTCACAGAGCGATTACGCCGGCGTTACAGGAGATGCGTGGCATAAGTCTAAATTTGCGCATGCGTTTCGATGCGCCGCATCTCCAAAACGAGATACGCAAGAAATCTACTTTTTTTTGACCAGCGTAATTTCGATAGACAGGCGCATCCGTCCGTGCAAAACTGCGCTAGACACACCATTGATTTGCTATTCAGATATGCAAATGAGGAAGTTACGGGGATCCACAAAAGAACTTTGGTGCAGCGCAGGCTACACGCTGTGCGCAACAGCTGCACGTCCTGTCTAAAATTAGACCATATAAAAGGTGGTATACAATTAGACAATCCGTCTACATGTCAGCTAAAGCAACACTGTTAGTGAGGAGCTGAGCAGTCACACTTGCTGCACAACAAACTGTATGCCAACATGCCAGTGGCATCCATGCTCATAGCTATACTACTGACTTTAGATGAGCAAAGAAGGAGGAGGGCACGGAGGAGGGCACGGAGGAGGGCACGAAGGAGGGCACGGGAGAAGATTTTTATTTTTTTTTCCAAAAAAAATTTCTTTGCTTTTATAAACATTTTTACAAAAAAAATACATACATATATACATCAATACATAACATACATACAAATTACAAACACGGTCTCACTATCTTTCAATAGCCCTTTAAAACCTTGATGGATATAATAATCTAATCTGATACAAGCCCCTCACTCTTCACTTGATATATCACACACGCATAGGCATCTTTGGCATGAGTGATTCTGAGGTGTCGCGCATCTTCAGATTCACCCCTCATGCCATCCTGGAATTAACCACAAACCTGCAGGAGGACATCACCAGCCCAACACATGACACCACCCATGACATCCATGACAGCTACATATACAATCCTAGCCCCATCCCCACAGATTTCGAACAGAACATGTATGGGGACAGCTGGCTGGTTGGTGAGTGACATGGGTGGCCTTGTGAGCAGCAACGCCACGCCACGGCTCTAATTATGTCACTGTACATTCATACACCATTCACACGGACCTGGGGATCACTTCTCCACCACAAATAAGGGTGACACCCCTTTTCCGGGCAGGAATGTCACCCCCACATTCCAAAATCATTCACAAACAGAACCAAAAAAATAATAATATTGACCAGCAAAAATAAAAAATGCCCAGCAAAAATCTAATTTAAAAAAAATAACAACAAAGAAAACACATAAAAGACAAAAATCACTCTGCAAAACAGTCTCCAAATATCTCAAAGACACGTCACAAACAAACGCTAATAAACAACAGAACAAAAGCACCTTGCTATATAGGAAGGGATACAAAGGGATGTACTTTTGCAAAGAAAGTGCGTTTGTGTCTGTCTATTTATGCTGTCTGCGTAGTTCACTAAGTTGCCCGGGTACACTTCCAATTTCACTGATTGAGCCGTTCCCGAGTTGTGAGCATGTGCACAGAGGTGCTGACCATGGTCTGCTTCATGCGCACATGTGCGATCCGACCGGCCCTTCATTTGCATGGGGTCACGGCTCATTTCAATGTAACACGCCCACGTCCTTCCCAATTTGAATTACTCCGCCTTACGCCTCTGAAATTACGTTGCACAGGCACTAATTTCTGCGCAAATCAAACGAGAATACGGTGATTGTGCCGCTACATTGCGGCGGTCTAACGTAAAGGAGGTGCCCATTGTTTTTTGGACATGCTGAAAAACTATGTTTTTTTTCATGCTGAAAAATGATCGGGTATATGCGGCATAAAGGTTTTTAACCTGAGGTGCACCTATAACAAGTTTTTTTTCTGTAATTGGAAGTCTATACTGTATGACACAGAGGTGGGGAGAGAGAGGAGACAAAACAGATGAGTCATACAATGAGCAGGAACCCGGCTGTCAAACTGGGTCCCACTCTGTATTGGTTTTTGAATTAATGAACCCTGCAGACAATAGCTGCATATTTTTTTGTATGATAACACAATTCTTTGATTTTACATAAGAAGTTACCAAATACAAGGTAATGAGGTTGTCACTCTGTATTTTGTTTACAGACTATGTGAATAATTACAGCAAACAGTATTTTGTCTAGACTTCTAGATTCCCAACTGAAATGTTTTGCTATGAATACAATTGCATTTCTTTTTACTTGCCCAAGGGCATAGTTCCATAACATCTCATCATCTTTTAAAACACCTGACATTGGCGCAAAACTGGCCATGGCTAGTAGGTCCTTTTGAGTAACACTTTGGGCCATAGATGAGAAGGTTATACACTTTCCTTGTGTGTGCAGTTTTTTATTCATCAAATTATTACTGCATTGACCATATTAACCCCTAATTAGTTATTATTAATGAAGAACTCTTGGAAAAAAAATATTTTAAATCTTCTGAGTAATAAAGAGTCCTGAGGTGTATGCCACCTCCTGGATCACAGGATGTTCTTTACAATTGACACTTTACAAGGCTTTCACTATACTTCCTGGGCTCAGTAAGCTTGCAACTCTCCTAGAAACAAACCACACTATTATTTGTCTGTTCACAGAATGCCTTTGTATTCTGAGGCCGCGTACACACGATCAGACCGGTCCGATGAAACTGGCCTGAAGACCAGTTTCATCGGACCAAATTGATCGTGTGTACGGCCCATCGGACCGTTGTCCATCAGACCAAAGTTTTAAAACTTGCTTTAAAATCTGTCCGATGGACGCCTGTCCGTCGGACCAAAACGATGGTTAGTACACAAAAGCATCGGACCAAAAACCCGCGCATGCTCAGAATCAAGTCGACGCATGCTTGGAAGAATTGAACTTAGTTTTTTTTTTTTTGCACGCACATCAGACCACTTCAGCGGTGGTCTGATGAAAACGGTCCATCGCACCAGTCTCATTGGTTTGGTCTGATCGTGTGTAGAGGCCTGAGAACACATTGAGATGTTTGGCATACACATAATTACACCTAAATCTTTATTCCCCTCCTCAGATTAGGTATTTTTTGCAGGCTGCATTACCATTTGTGTGCAAAGTTTTTTCATTTTTGTTTATTTTGTTTGTCTTTTTTTGTCGTTTGTTTTCTGTAACACTGCACCAACAAAACAATCTACAGCCCTGGAAAAAGTTTTGAGAATTACATAAATATAACTTTTCACAAAGTCTGCTGCCTCCGTTTTCATGATGGGAATTTGCATATACTCCAGAATGTTATGAAGAGTGATCAGATAAATTGCAATTAATTGTAAAGTCCCACTTTGCCATTGAAATTAATATACCCCCCCCCCCAAAAAAAAAATACCACTGCATTTGGGAAGAAGGCTTTAGGTTGCCCAAGAAAGTCCAGCTAGCGTCAGGACCATTTCCTATAGTTGGTTCAGCTGTGGGATCGGGACACCTCCAGTGCCGTGTCAAGAAAGGCAGCAAAAAAGCCACTTCTCTCTAGGAAAAACAACAGGGACAGACTGATATTCTACAAAATGTATAGGGATTAGACTGCTGAGAACCAGAGATGAGCCGAACACCCCATGGTTCGGTTCGCAGCAGAACATGCAAAAAATTAATTCGAACTTGCGAACAGCGTTAAAGTCTATGTTACACGAACATGAACAGTAACAAAAAAAAAAGTTGTTAACAGGAATAAAGGGGAACTACTCCAATGGGGGCATTCCTTGTATTCAAAATTGTGTAAAAGAGTATTTCCCTCACTTCAGATAAATTTCCTACCACCTAAATACCCTCACAGCACTATGGACAAAACAGGTTGCGTCTACATGGTAGTGAGTTAAGGGAAATCTATAAACACACAACCACACATTTTGGATTTAGATACACTTCATTTTCTGCTGCAATTAGATTGACAAGGTGCAATACCTAGTCCTTTTTAGTTTCCCATGGACCAAAAGTTGGCAACCTTAGAACCAGTGGACATTAATTGTATTTTTTTTTTCTTTCAAATATCTTTTTTTTAAATCTTTTTTTTAATCTTATACAATACAAAAAGCATAGGAGGCTCATAACAGAACCACAAAACAGAAAAAGAAATGTGGTGCCCAGTAAACCTTCTAAAGTGGAAAGTATAGGAAGAAAATCTGACAACAAGAAATATATCCACACTATGTCCCAGAAATCAACATAGAAAAAGAACGAAATATTTTCAGAAGTGAGATTGTTTCTTCTTGGTCAATTTTTAGACCAAACAAGAAGGACATACGGAGAATGGCTTAACTTTAAAATCAGAGCGTTAGAAGGCAACAGAGACAGGATGGCAAGAGATCCTGACCAGAACCCTCCAAACTCCAAACATCACCAAACCCGGGACCCGGTGAGACTACCCCAGCACCCCAAATGGGCACAAGCTGTGTCGGGACAGTCACCCCCACTACACCGAAGTGTAGCGGATATCATTGGCATACGATGAGATCTGAGGCTTTCACGCGTGGCAAAGGCATCACACCTATATTCTCTAATGGGAAGATCTCCAAACTAAAAATGTTAAGAGGGATCTGGTTAATATTCCCAAGCCTAACCTATAATGGGCCATAGAGACTATCAAAAAAAGAAAATATAAATAAAAGAGGGGGAGGGAGACAACAGGGGAGAAAAGCGAGGAAGAAGAGGAGGAGCCAATCAGCAGGGTGCACACCAGCCATGTGAAGTTTCTAAGTGTTTGTTATGCCGGTATCCCCGGGCAGAGGGAAATGCCTATATGATGGGCCCAGGGCTCCCAGGTGGAATCAAACAGTTTTTTTGGAATCAAGCAAGATGCTTGTTAACTTTTCCTAGGACATGATCCATGATATTTTGTTTTTTACGGCTATGAATTGTCATTTTGATGCCCTGATCAATACAAGATTAACCCTACTGCACTCAGGTATCTTCATTATGTGCCATTTTCAAAATCCTAAATGTTTTACAAACATCAGAAGTAGAAAATAGTGTTGAGTGGAATACGCCATATTCGATTTCTCGATATATCACGAATATATAGTAGAATATTCGAGAAATATTCGCTAAAATCGAATATTCGTGATATTTTAGCGAAAAAAAAATATTGCGAAATTTCGCTAATGCGATTGCGATATTTATTGCGAAATTCTCACTCGCGCATGCGCAAACGCGCGAACAACACGCGACCAACACGCGACCATTTCCTGGATCCTTGCCAGTTGATTTTCGCATCGCAATTTTGTGCTGCCCAGTCCTTGGAAATGAAAATGGTTGGAAGCAATTTTACACCCAGTGAGGAAAAGATGCTGATTAGTGTAAGTATTTTCACCACTGTTATTTCATTATCTTTAACTGCATTTTAGACTAGTTTAAAAGTTAGTATATAAGATGAGATATTAGTATTTCCCAAACATTGTGTCTCCTGCTGTTGCAAAACTACAACTCCCAGCATGCCTGCACAGCTGCAGACACCCTGGTTGGTAAATGTGTATTTAGGCACTTTCCTTGCTATTTAGCATAATTAATTTAACATGTTGTGGACATAGGACGTATGCGAACGTCCTAACTTCAGGGTCCTTAAGGCCCAAGGACGTTCGAATACATATTGCCCTTTAGATGTTGCAGAACTACAACTTCCAGCATGCCTGGGCATGCTGGCACTTCTACTTTTGCAAGTTCTGCAGGCCCACATTTTTCAGACCACTATACACGGGTCTCTAAACTGTGGCACCCTAGATGCAGCAAAAGTAAAATTCTTACCATGCACTGACAGACCATGGCTGATGGGAGTAGTAGTTTTGCAACAGCTGGAGGTCGACTGGTCTTGAAACCCTGAGTTAGGTAACAAACTTGCAGTGTTTTGCAACCATTCTGCCTCCAGCTGTTGCAAAACTACAACTCCCTGCATGCAACTGGCTGCAATAACCCCCCCTCTCCCCCAATGTGAATGTACAGGGTACATTCACATGGGCTGGGGCTTACAGTGTGCTTCTAGCTGAAGCAAATTTGGCGCTGCAGCTCAAACCCTCAGCGGGAAACTACTGTGAACCCCACGCCCCTCTGACTGTACCTTAAAAACACTACACCACACTAAATATAAATTAAAAAACAAAACATATACACATACCCCTACATAGCCACCCTCCCCTCCACAATAAAAAAAAAACATCTGGTACGGCACTGTTTCCTAAACGGAGCCTACAGCTGTTGCAAAACAACTCCCCAGTATTACCGGTCCTACCGGACAGCCATTAACTGTCCAGGCATGCTGGGAGTTAAAGTATAATTGTTGTACAGCTGGTGACGGTGAGCTACATGGTGTATCAGAGCATGCTGGTAGTTGTAGTTTTTAAATAACATCAACTCCATTATTTATTCAAAATTAATTCATCAAAAAGTCAAAAGAAACAAACATATTATTGTTCCTGTATAAAGATAGGGATGAAAAAAAATAATCTATTGTACAGGCCCATTATAAGTGTCCAAAAATAATTATAGCGGTCAGATGAATAGCAACGCATTTCTCCCCTATACGTGTATCCTGTGTTGTTACTCATATATACATAATTAGGTGGCGAGCAAAATGGCAAGATATAAAATCTGTCATGTTACCCCTGTCATTGATTAATAAGGCGGGAATGCTTCCAATTGTTGAATACCATAGATTTCCGTCATATATCCATAAGGGTTTAAACAAAAGTATTATAATATACTTTGTTCTTCATCTTGCAGAGGTTTTTTTGCAAAAGGGCTACGATCAGCTGCGGAGGCAGCCGGAAAAAAAAAAGTGATCAGCTCCCTAATGCAGGACTTACGCGACCAACAGGGCTGCACACACGACCGCATGGCCATATTAAAAAAATGGTCGGACCTGGTCAAACGTATACGGGATGAATATCATCCAGGTAAGTTATTGGTGACAGTTATGTATTTTTTTTTCTAAAGTGTATTTTGTGTGGTACTCGAGAGAGGAGCCGGACTGCAGGAGTTGGGAGTAGGCAGGCCTCCCCCAGAGGCAATCTGCCACCTTTCTCCATGCCCCGGGTGGCAATGGTGGGTGTGAGGGGGTCCTCCCACACAGCCCGTCCTACCTGCTCCGCTTTGAAGCCCAACGGGGCAGAGGGACTCCCTATAAGGGAGTGAGAGGATTTGCCCGCTCAACCAGCCCCGTTAGTCCTTCGCCTCTCTTTTTAGAGACCGCGTGGTCAGAGTGCGTGCATGTTAACCCAATTTCGAGTGCGTGTGTAAGTGTGGTGGTTTTTGTGGGAGGGGTGTGGGCGTACTAAGCGCAGGCTTACCTCGCATAGCACACCCACCGGGAGCCGGGCTGAGACCACCAAACTCAATTCACATGTAGCCGAGAGCGGGATCCGAACCCCTAGCTGCAGAGGTGAATGGCTTGTCAGCGCAGTGCCAATCGCGTTGAGCCACCGCAGCTCCTTTGGTGACAGTTATGTAAGGTCATATGTAATTAATGTAAGGGCAGATGTTGTTAACCCAGACGCCATGTTGTGGTAACATATATCACCACCAGCCAAGGAATTCATAGTACTGTTGAAAAAAGACATGGGACAGCAGACAGGAACACAGAAGTTATGTGGGAACATACTTTTCCCATTGCATTGCATGGGACTTTAAACAAAAACCCCGACCCTCACAAATGGGGGTAGTTAAGGGATAAATTAACGATCCTATACTTTAAGTGGACGTATAAGTAACATGTGACCAAGTGTTATCGAAATATCTACAGCTGTTATGAAGTAACATGTATTTCCCATAGAGTTGAATGGGACTTTTAAGAAAAACCCCGACCATGGCAAATGGGGGTGGGTAAGGGTTAAACCACCTATCCTATGTTTGTGGCTGACATATAAGTAACCTGTGTGCCAAGTTTCATGTAAATATCTTTAGCCGTTTGGACGTGATGCTGGTACATACATACATACATACATACATACACACACACGTTGAGTTTTATATATATAGATTCCCACTAAATTCCTGTGTTAGGCATGGGGTTGTCATAGTAATCCCGTGTGCTCCATCAGGCCCTTTTTTCAACATGAGATCGTCTGAACAAAACAAAGGAGACAAAAACAGCTCATTTTACCATGGTGGCAGCCCAGCTCACGCTGAGTCCCTTGTAGTGCCCACAAGACCCTTTAATATAACATTGTCCCATTGGTTAACTGTCTATATAAATTAATTTGTATTCATATACAATACAGCAGAGTACACAGAATTTGCATACGTCATTAGAAAACATTTTTACATATATGAACATTGTGTTATTATAGGAGCTCCTCTACCAGCTGTGCGCCCCAAAAGCACAAGGCGACAGGCCATAGAGGAGGAGGATGAAGAGGAGGAGCAGGAGGAGGATGCGGAAGAGGAGGAGAGGGATGAGGAGGAGCAGCCAGGGCCCTCCCACTCGCCAACCCCAGCTCCTGTTGAGGAGCAAGATGAGGAGCTGCACCCCCCCCCAAACTTCTGCTGGAGTATCGGCTGTAGGAGAAGACGAGCAGGAGGAAGAGACTGTTCCTATGAGCCTCAGTCAGGAGGGTAAATATGTGTACAAAGATTAATAACATTTCAACAATAAGATGTAGATATAAAAATGGACAGCATTTAAAGCGCAACCGTCAAATTTCAGAACAATAATATGGTATTTTTGATAGAAGTATACAGTATGTGCTAGACACATAACAATTGTGTATACATGATAATGATTGTTTAATAAGCAACATAAATATTTTATGTATTTGGTAACGGTTTTTGAAATCAAAATTTTTTTTTTCTTATATCCTAACAGCTATGAAAGAGATTTTGGTGAAACAGAGCGAAATGCAGAGGATCCAAGATAGAATTTGCGTAAATCAGCGGAAAATGCGGTATCTGGACCAACAGAATATTCAGCTGGAGCAACAGCATATGAAGAAGTATGCGGAGATGATAGAGATTCAGAAGCGTTTGCAGAATTCCATTGGATTTATTTTCTTCTAATAATTTTTTTTTTCAATGTTTCCTTTCTTATTGAGATTGGTAGGTTTTTCAACACATCTAACTTCACATCTAACACATCAACATCAACAGATCTAACTTCATAATAACCAAAAACATTTTATACTATTTGCTCTTATACTATATATATATATAATATATAATATATATATATATATTATTATATATATATATATATATATATATAATATTATATATATATATATATATATATATATATATATATATATACACAGAGTTGCTCTTGCAGACAGACTAATGGTTGCAGTATAAAGGCCGCAAAACAGGGTTTAACATAAAGTTCAATGTTTTAGTCACACTTGCTGTTACGGTCCGGTCTGGTAGCTTGTAGCGGAGGCTGTTGGTGGATCCGCTGTGCCAGAGAGGTCATGAAGCATTACTCAGCATGAAGGCAGCAGCAGTAGTATTAAAATATAATGTATTTATCACACAGGCACCATTTACAAGCAGTAGTGGTAATAGTACTAGATAGCATCTAAACACTTGGGCAAGACTTTACAGCAGCAGCAGTGGTAATAGTAGTATAGAGTGGCAAATAACTTGTGACATAGGTGTCTTGACTGAGCAGCAGTAGTAGTAGTAGCCAATACAGAGTCAAATCACTTGGGCAAGAGGTGCCATGATGAGCAGCAGTGGTAATAGTAGTATAGAGTGGCAAATAACTTGTGACATAGGTGTCTTGACTGACTAGAGCAGCAGCAGTAGTAGTAGTAGTAGACAATACAGTATCAAATCACTTGGGCAAGAGGTGCCATGATGAGTGCAGCAGTAATGGTAAGGTAGTAGAGTATAGAGTGGCATTGTAGGACATAGACAGTGTAGGTGTCACTGAGCCAGCAGCAGCAGTAGTAGTACAAGACAATATAGTGTCAAATCACTCGGGCAAGAGATGCCATGATGAACAGCAGCAGCAGCAGCAGTGATAATAGTAGTATAGAGTGGCAAATAACTTGTGACATAGGTGTCTTGACTGAGCAGCAGCAGTAGTAGTACAAGACAATATAGTGTCAAATCACTCGGGCAAGAGATGCCATGAACAGCAGCAGTGGTAAGAGTAATAAAAATGGCAAATAGCTTGGCCAAGAGGTGCCATCAGCTGCAGCAGTAGTAATAGAAAGTTGCAAATCTCTCGGACAAAAGGTGACAGCAGCAGTATGAGTAATATATCGGTACATAATCACTCAGCCTTTTGGCATTAGCAGTAGGAGCCCATATGGTGGCAAAATTACAAAAGCTTGAAGTTGCAGTAGCATGGTGATTAAATTTGAAAAGCAGAATGACACAGGCCTTAAGTAGCTGTAGCCTGACTATACCATAGTGCCTCATAATTTAAAAGTTTGATTAATGTCATTTCTATGCCATCCGTGACTTTTTAAATTCATGATGAGCAATTACTTTTCAAAATAATGTGGCAGCAGCATCAGGACTCCTTATAGTGGCCTAATGACACAGCATGGAAATATTTATGCCCTTAACACTACCTGCCCACTATGAGTTTCAAAGGTATACAGTGAGGAAAATAAGTATTTGAACACCTGTCATTTTTGGGACCATTTACATTTATACAGTGAACAATGCTATAAATATGCATTGATTACTGTATAAATGTGACTGGCAGTGAAGGGGTTAACCACTAGGGGGCGGGGAAGGGGTTAAATGTGTGTCCTATGAGTGTTCTAACTGTGGGGGGAGGGGGGGTGACTGGGGGGGGTGACCGATTGTGTCCCTATGTACAAGGGACACAATCGATCTCCTCTCTCCCTGACAGGGACGTGCAGCTCTGTGTTTACATACAGAGCTCCACGTCCCCGCTCAGTTACTGAGCAATCGCGTGTGCCCGGCGGCGATCGTTGCCGCCGGGCACTCGCACGGGATCCCCGCAGAGCGGCGGGTGCGCGCGCGCGCCGCCGGCGGCTTTAAAGGGTGGTAGCATCATGCTTTGGGGGTGTTTTTCTGCACATGGGACAGGGTGACTGCACTGTATTAAGGAGAGGATGACCGGGGCCATGTATTGCGAGATTTTGGGCAACAACCTCCTTCCCTCAGTTAGAGCTTTGAAGATGGGTCGAGGCTGGGTCTTCCAACATGACAATGACCCGAAGCACACAGCCAGGATAACCAAGGAGTGGCTCTGTAAGAAGCATATCAAGGTTTTGGCGTGGCCTAGCCAGTCTCCAGACCTAAACCCAATAGAGAATCTTTGGAGGGAGCTCAAACTCCGTGTTTCTCAGCGACAGCCCAGAAACCTGACTGATCTAGAGAAGATCTGTGTGGAGGAGTGGGCCAAAATCCCTCCTTCAGTGTGTGCAAACCTGGTGAAAAACTACAAGAAACGTTTGACCTCTGTAATTGCAAACAAAGGCTACTGTACCAAATATTAACAATGATTTTCCCAGGTGTTCAAATAATTATTTTCATCACTGTAAATACATCAGGGAATGCATGACAAGGGACCCTTCAGCGCCCTGAACCGACGGCGGGTGCCAGAAAGTCACCGCCGATCCAGGACTCATTCATCTTGATGAATGTGAGTCTGTCCACGGAGTCTGTGGACAGACGGGTCCTCTTGTCCGTGACCACCCCACCTGCCGCACTGAATGTCCGCTCAGATAGTACGCTGGAGGGGGGGCAAGACAATAACTCCAGCGCATACTGAGCGAGCTCGCGGCAGGTGTCCAATCTGGCAACCCAGTACTCCATGGGGTCGTCGGTGCTCATACTGTCAGAAGCACCGACGGACGCCATGTAATCTGCCACCATGTGGGCCAGCCGCTGGTGGTGACTGCTGCTGCTGCTGCTGCTGGTACCGGGTTGCTCAGATTGGAAGAACATCCTCATCTCACCCATTAGGTCCCCTGCTCGGCTGCTACTGGGTGCAGCCACCTGCTGGGTGAGATGAGGGGGGACAACTGGAGGCCGGGGAGTTTCCTGCTCCAACCGGCTGACTATGCCTGCCTGCAGTTCCTCCATCCGGCGCTGCCTCCGGCTGGCTGGGAAGAACTGCTCCAGTTTCTCCTTGCACCTGGGATCTAAAAGGGTGGCCATCCAAAATTCATCCCTCTCCTTGATGGTCTTAACCCGGGGGTCCCTCCTGAGGCATCTCAGCATGTGGGCAGCCATGGGGAAGAGCACATCCCGCTGTGACTCCGCAAGGCTGCCCGGGTCAATGACGTCCCACTCTTCATCCTGGAGCCGCTGCTGCTCACGCTCAGAGATGCCCAACCCCCGGACTATCGGTGCCCCCAACACTGGCTCTCCCTCCTGACCAGGCCCTGACTCCAGGACGACACCAGTAACCTCCTCATCATCATCATCCTCCTCGTCCTGGGCCTGGTCTTGGTGGAGCAGTGTTGCCTCCTCCTGCCCCACCAAGGCACTCTCCCCAGCTTCGAGCAGGCTATCTAGTGTCCTGTCAAGCAGGAACACTATAGGGAGCACGTCATTGAGGCCGACATGCACCCTGCTGACCATCTTGGTCGCCTGCTCGAAAGGGGCCAACACATGGCAGACCTGGTGTATCTGCCCCCACTCCGCACTGGTGATGTACGGGAGTGTATGTGAAGGCCCGGCAGTGCCTTTCTCCAGCAGGTACTCCTTCACCGCCCTTCGCTGCTCCCACAACCTCTCCAGCATGTGGAGGGTGGAGTTCCACCGCGTCACACTGTCCACAATCAGCCTGTGAAGGGGCAGGCTGTTGTCCCACTGCAACTTGGACAGGGACGCGGTAGCGGTTGGGGAGCGCCTGAAGTGGCTGGCAATCCTACGCACCCTTAGCACAATGTCACTCAACCCGGGATAGGTGCGCAGGAACTTTTGCACCACAAGGTTGAGGACATGTGCCAGACAGGGCACGTGGGTCAGACTGCCAGCCTGGAGGGCGGAGAGTAGGTTGCTGCCGTTATCACAGACAACCATACCTGCCTGGAGCCTTCGGGGTGTCAGCCACTTCTGGACCTGAGCCTGAAGTGCGGTCAGCACTTCAGGGCCAGTGTGTCTCCGGTCCCCTAAACTAACAAGCTGGAGCACGGCCTGACAGCGCACGTGCCCCACACTTGAGTAGCTACGGGGGCGCTTACTGGGAGGCTCAGCAGCTGCGGAGACAGTGGCTTGACGGAGACCAGCAGTTCTCCCCTGGACACCCCGGGGCGGCACCACAAAATCTGATGCTGCCAATCCCTCCCCGGCGCCTTGGAGGGAAACCCAATGGGCCATGAAACTGATGTAGCGGCCCTGCCCATGCCTGCTGGTCCAGCCATCCATTGTGAGATGCACCCTGTCGCTGACAGCGTGATCCAGCGACAGGGTTACATTCTGCACAATGTGCTGGTGTAGGGCAGGGACACCAGTCCTGGCAAAGAAATGGCGGCTGGGGACACGCCATTGGGGTTGGGCCTGCTCCAACATCTGCCTGAAGGGGTTGCTGTCAACGATGTTGAAGGGCAGCAGATGTTGGGCAATAACCCTTGCCAGGAGCCCATTGAGGGAACGCACACTTCGGTCTCCAGGGGGGAAGGGAGTGGTGCGTTCAAATGCGTCGGAAAGCGACGCCTGGCGCCGGACGGCAGTGCAGGACACAGACGAGGAGGGTGCTGTGGAAGTAGAGGTCTGGCTGCCGGTACCAGTACCTCTACTAGAGGGAGCGGGGGGGCATGACCTGCTGGCAACAGATGAAGCTGTGGCAGGGGCTGCTGTACCCTGCTCACTTGTGGTGGTGGCGCTGCTACCACCACCACGCTTCATCTGCTCAAACTTCCGCCAGTGATTTATTCTCAGGTGCTGGTTCAGGGCTGTGGTACCCACCCGAGCCAAGCACTTCCCTCTCTTCACCCTGGCACGACAGATCTGGCAGATGGCCACAGTAGGGTTATCTGCTACCAGGGTGAAGTAGGCCCAGACAGGTGACTTCAGCGCCGCCCTCCTGTCAGATGGGGTGACACTGACTTGCACCTGCTGGGACTCGGTGCGCACAGGTGGAGCTGCCTGCTGCTGCTGCTGCTGCTGCTGCTGACACCTCCTGCTGCCATCACCAGTGGAGACCCTGACGCTGGTCTCCCTGGTGACCTGGCGCACCGTTTCCCCAGGGTGCCTACCTTCCTCGTCGTCACTGCTGCTGTGAACCGACAAGCCAGGTGGCACCCATGTTGGGTCACCCTCCTCTTCGCCCCCAGATATGTCAGACCCAGGGCTGAAATGTGGTGGTCTGAGGGAACCAGCTGACATGGAGCCGCTATCCTGGCTCCGCTGTCCCCTCACCCACGCCTGGGTCTGACTAGGTGCTGTTTCCTGCACCAAAACAGCAGCACCACTTTGAAGGGATGTCTCTGGGATACTGACAGCAGGTATCCCATCCTCCTCCTCCATCCCTTCAAAAAGGTCCTGACCATCAGGACAGAACTGGAGGTCTGCCTGATGCAGGGCCTCCCCCAAGATATCCCTCTCACTGTCGCTGTCGAACAGTAAGATGCTGGACTCTTGGGGGCTGGGGGGGGACTAAAGGCACCGGTGTAATGGTGGTGCTACTGGTAGTCGGGACTGACGACTCAGTGGCACTGCTGTGCCCCATATAGTCCACCACTACTGGAGCCTGAGATGGCAATATCGGGCGGCTGCCCGATGAAAAAAAATCCCGGATGAGGCGGACTCCCGTTCCACCTGATCCTCTACCAATAGTAGGGGCGCAAGAGGTACCCCGTGCTGGCAGCGACCCAGCACTGGGAGTAACTCCCCTACCCCTGCTGCCACGGCCACGGCCACGGCCACGTATGCCGCTCATAATTGCTGATGTGGAGGGGGGGGTAAACTTTATTGGGGGGGGAAATGTGAGGAAGGATTTTATTTATTTTTTAAAAGACAGGCACGTAGACAAAGACGTAGACAGACAGCTACTAAACTATAATAAAACTAGTACACCTAAAAGTTTTTTTTTTTTTTTTTACACTGACTGAGTGACAAGGACAAAGACAAGAACTACAAAAAATTAAAAATAAATACACTAAACAAACACTAACTGCTTACACAAAGTTATATGATTATAAACTAAAGCTAATTTTTTTTTATTTTTTTTTTTTTTTTTTTACACTGACTGACAAGGACTACAACTACAAAAAAAAAATATGCACTAAACAAACACTAACTACTATTTTTTTTTTTTTTTTTTTTACACAAAACACAGACACTAAACACACACTAAACTAAGCTAGCTTAAAGAAATGTACACTTACAATATGTACACTTACTACACAGAAATCTATCTAACACTAAGCTAAACTAACATGGACAATACAACACAAAACTTAGCTTTTAAAAAAGCTGTTGGGTCTTTTGCTTTGAAAAAAGCAGTTTAGAATAAGGATAATATGATCTGAAATCACTAGCAAGGAAGCACAATGCTGATGCTGCAAGCTGTAAGATCACACAGAAACACTCCACACTCTCTAGCCACCTTCTGAATCTGCAATGAAATGCTGCTGGGTGTGACCTTATATAATGGCCGTGCAGGCAGGTTCCTATTGGTTGCTATGGAGGTTGCTGACAACTGTGGTAGGAGAACTGTGATTGGCTCTGATGCAAAAGAAGGGCGGAGAAAATAATCGCGCAATATTCCTATTGCCAAATATTCGCATTGCGAATATTCGGCAATATAAAATGATCGCTTCAGCTACTCGGCCCAAGGTCTCTAATCATACCAGCAATGCTTTTAGACGTCGATGGAGATCACTAGGATGTGCTTTGTTTTAAAAATAAAATTGAAAAAATCGCTCTGATGCAAAAGAAGGGCGGAGAAAATAATCGCGCGATATTCCTATTGCCGAATAATCGCATTGCGAATTTTCAACAATATAAAATGATCGCTTCAGCTACTCGGCCCAAGGTCTCTAATCATACCAGCAATGCTTTTAGACGTCGATGGAGATCACTAGGATGTGATCTGTTTTAAAAATAAAATTGAAAAAATCAGAATATTCGGAATAGCGAATATTGACCGCGAAATTCGAAATATTCGCGAATACTCGAATATGCCATATTCGAGCCGAATATTCGCAATACGAATATTCGTGAGCAACACTAGTAGAAAATAGTTATATAAGGTTTTTTATACACTGACACTTTTCCAATGAGCCTTAACTTTGACATCTTTGCCTTAGATGAAAGAAAACCTTGACCCAGTACTTGAAGCAGGTCAGAGGAAGCATCTGAATGTGTAATATTTTTTACTAAAACCATTTTAAATGTCACTACATATACAGCATACATTAAATGTATAAACTAAATATCAGAAACAATTAACTGCAAATAAGCTTCATTATAATTAGTTTAGTTATTGAGAATTCCCACTAAAAAATATTGTTGCCACAATGATTTTCCTAAAATTACCATAGTAACAAGATAATTGCTAAGTACAAAGTGTAAACTGAACAATGCTAAAGAATTACAGTGATCAAGAAGCAACAAATTCTCAGGATAAGTCAAAGTAATTATACACAGTGAGAAAAGCTGTGCTATACAGAAATCTGCTTCCTAGAGATATGTGTCATTTGCAAACCTTTATTGTTGTAAAAGACAGTTTAAGGGTTTTGTGCTTGTTACTTGATTTTCTTGTTAACTGCATAAATGCTTTCCCATAACAGGGGAGAGGTTTCTGTTTACCTAGTTTCAATCTACAACAGATAAAAGCTAACTTTTGCATTAAATAATTAAGATACTGTATATCAGATCTTAAACAACTCTTGTCTATGAGTAGCGCGTGAGCAGTTCCAGAAAGAATAATCAATGTAGAAGGTTTAGAATACCTATTTCTGATTGGCATTAAATATCATTATATACCAGCACTACATTCTGTACCCTCTCCTCCCATACTTTTTTTATAAGATCGTCCAAGTTCAGTACCAGCTCATTCAGCACACTGCAGCAATTAAACAATGTCATGTCCACACACACACACTGAAAGTCAAGGAATACACGCTGTTTACTACATATCATGAATGTCACTCCTGATTTCCCTGGTATGCTGATAGATACCTGTATTCCCTAAAGGAGTTGTAAAGGAAAGCATGTTTTGCCTAAAATTAATGTCTGCAAGGTAGACAGACAGAAGAGGTTAATGATTCTGTTAAAAAACAAATAAATACCTATTAACCACTTGACCACTGGGCACTTAAACACCCTTAATAACCAGACCAATTTATAGCTTGTGGTGCTCTCACATTTTGAATGACAATAACTCAGTCATACAACACTGTAACCAAATGACATTTTTGTCCTTTTTTTCCCCACAAATAGAGCTTTCTTTTGGTGGCATTTGATCACCTCTGCGGTTTTTATTTTTTTCACTATCAATGAAAAAAGAACGACAATTTTGTAAAAAAAATGAATTTTTCTTCATTTCTATTATAACATTTTGAAAAAAGTTATTTTTCTTCATAAATTTGGCCTAAAATGTATACTGCTACATATCTTTGGTAAAAAAAAAAAAATTGGATATTTAGTCTGGGTGAAAGTTATAGGGTCTACAAGCTATGGTACCAATTACTGAAAATTGATCAATTTGATCATACCTGATGTACTGACAGACTCTCTCATTTCTTGAGACCCTAACATGCCAGAAAAGTACAAATACCCCCCAAATGACCCTTTTATGGAAAGAAAACATTCCAAGGTATTTAGAAAGAGGCATTGTGAGTTTTTTGAAGTTGTCATTTTTTCCCACAATTCTTAGCAAAATCAAGATTTTTTTTATTTGAATTTTTTAACACATTCTGCTATTCCTCCCGAGTATGGCGATACCACATGTGTGAGACTTTTACACAGCGTGGCCACATACAGAGGCCCAACATGCAGGGAACACCATCAGGCGTTCTGGAGCACCTAGGCCAATCCTGACATTCCTCTCCTACATGTAAAAATCATAATTTATTTTCTAGAAAATTACATAGAACCCCAAAACATTATATATGCTTTTTTAGCAAAGACCCTAGAGAATACAATGGCGGTTGTTGCAACTTTTTATCGCGCATATTTGCACAGCAATTTTTCGAACACTTTTTTGGGGAAATAAAACAGTTTTGTGCTTTTAAAAAAAAATGTAAGTTAGCCCAATGTTTTTGCATAATATGAAAGATGAAGTTACGCCGAGTAAATAGATACCTAACATATCACCCTTCAATTTTGCACACGCTTGTGGAATTGCGCCAAACTTCGCTACTTAAAATTCCCCATGGGTGACGCTTTAAATATTTTTACTAGTTACATGTTTTTAATTACAGAGAAGGTCTAGGGCCAAAATGATTGCTCCCGCTCTAACGTTTGCAGAGATACCTCACATGTGTGGTTTGATCACTATTTTTATATGTGGGCGGGACTTGCGTATGCGTTCGCTTCTGCATGCGAGCTCACGGGGACAGGGGTGCTTTTAAAATATATATATATATATTATTGTTCATTTTACTTTATTTATTTTAGTTTGACACTTTTTTCTGCAAAAAAAAAAAATGTTGATCATTCCTTGTAATAGAAATATGACATGACAGGTCCTCTTCAGTGAGATATGGGGTCAATAAGACCCCACATCTCACCTCTAGGCTGGGAAGCCTGAAAAAAATTCACTTCCTGGTTTGTGGCGCTCGTTCATGTAAGAACGTCGCACGACCGCGTAATTGTCTGTTAAAGCGACGCAGTGCGAAATTGTCAAAACCCCTTGGGTCATTTAGCAGCATATTGGTCCGGTCCTTAAGTGGTTAAGCAGCTTCATTCACAGACACTGTATACTGAGCTGATATGAGTGGCTTTGTGCCCTCAGGTTGCTGGGATTGGTCGGAAAGCAATCACAGTGATCACATGATGTAAACATTGTGGGCCAGATTCACATAGACGTAATATTCCGCTGCGTAATCGAAATACGCTACGCTGCCGTATTTCACCAGGCTCTACGCCGAATTCAGATAGTTTTTTGCGCGTACGCTACGGTGTCGTAGTCTATTTCTCGCCGCGCAATCGAAATACGTGATTAGGGGGCGTGAAGCATTTAAATTAAGCGCGTCCCCGCGGCGATCGAACTGCGCATGCTCTGTTCAGGAATTTCCCGCCGTGCATTGCGCGAAATCACGTCGTGACGTCATTCGTTGTTTGAGTAGCGGCGTTTACGAACATTCCTATTCCCGGACGACTTACGTTTAAAAATAATAAAAGACGACGGAAGACGTTGATATTCGACGCGGGAACGACGGCCATACTTAACATGGGCTGTCTAATATTAGAGGAGGTAAAAGGCTGGTATAGTGATACGCAAAAAAAAGATGACTAAAGGTGCCGTAAGAGATTGCGTTTGAAGTGCGAAATTTCTTGGATTGCAGGCAAAAGCTCATTAGCATACCCTGACGGCGAAAAACAACAGGAAGTCCACCCAGTGGCCGCAATTTTCTTGCAGCGTAGATCTGAAGGCGTACTAACACGTAATCCAGTCGAATTGAAGCCCGCAGGTGTCTTTTCATGGTTTGAGGATTTTGACTAGCTAAAAAACGCCCGTAAGTCGAAAGTACTCCAGTCTAACACCAGTTAGACAGGAGTTACGGCTCTCTGAATCTGGCCCTGTGTGTTTACATCTAAGAGCCCTCTCTTTCCTTTTACAATGGATAAATATAACTAATACATGAATGGCTCAATCAACTGTAAAAAACATTAACACCTCCTCCCTTTGTGTTTGACCTGTATGCATTTTACCTAGTGCTCCATTATCAATAGGGATGATTTCATGTTTGGGTCGAACATGAGTTCGACTCGAACATTGGCTGTTCACCCGTATGCCGCATAGCGAACAATGTGGGGTGTTTGCGGCAAATTTGAAAGCCGCGGAACACCCTTTAAAAGTCTATGCGAGAAATCAAAATATGGGAAGTGATAGTGCGGTATCCCTACCATTTTACCCAAAAAAGTGAGAAAAAGAGGAAAAAAACACACACACAAATTTGGGACAGGTCCTATAATAAAAAAAAATTCCTCAGTCCTGGGCCCACAGTCTGTTGGAACAAAAAGATGCATCCCTCACCAACTTGATTACCTTCTTCCAAGCCAAGTCTTAGCTCTATGAGGACCCTCAACAAACTGCCACTGCAGAAACAGCCCTGCATGTTCTCCAGCAGAGCCGCCAAGGATAATGTATCTGAGTTCTGACACAAACTGGAACGATGCCGTCCTGCGAAAAGTTTTTTATGGGCCTTTCTGAACCCCTGAAAGATGAACTGGCCCGAGTTGGCATTCCTCAAACCCCAGATTCTCTCATTAATCTGTCTATCCAAATTGATAGGTGACTAATGGAACTAAGGTCTGAACGAACAATAGAACAAGTCTCCAGCTTCTCTAAACCTGCTCCCACAGCTCCTGTGACTTCTACCGATACCTCTGAACCAACGCAGTTGGGCTTTCTCCCCACCTCACTCACTGTTGAAGAGCGTCAATGCTGGTGTACAAATAACCTCTGTTTCTATTGTGGGGAACCTGGACACTACGTGAGATCATATTCAGGAAAGCTCCGTAAGTGTTTATCCATCTCTTCTGATCACGCACCTGCCTTACCAAGTAATTCTTCTCATCTGGCTCTTCCTATTCTTCTACAGCTTCCAGGAGGGAAGACCCAGGTTACTGCTATATTTGACTCTGGAGCTTGCAGCTGCTTTATGGACTTGTCTTTTGCCACTAGGCACCAAATCCCGCTGCGACACAGGGCTCAGAGACTTTCTGTGCATCTAGCTGATGGGTTTGCTATTAAATCAGGACCAGTCATGCAAGAAACTGTCCCATTGTCCACCACCATTGACAGTAACTATCAGGAACTGTTGTGTTTGGATGTCACTGCAATCCCCTTGTTTCCCATTATCCTTGGCATGCCCTGGTTACAGGCCTATAAATCACACATCAATTGAACCACAGGGGAAATCAGTTTCCATTCCCCTTACTGCCGTAAACACTGTTTACAGGAAGCTACTTGTGCTACTTATGTTCCCCCATCTTTGCTATGTCTGGACTCTGATGCTGACACCCATCAATCTGTTCTGGCAGTATATCATAGCTTCTTGGACGTGTTCAGTAAAAATGTAGCAGAAACTCTTCTCCCACACAGGCCTTATTGATTGAGCTCCTCCGAGCCGAAGTCCGTTTAGAAAGAATCTTCCCTCTAACAGAACTTGAGTTTGGGACCTTAAAGAGATACATTGATGACAATCTAGAGACGGGTTTCATCCGCCCATCCACTTCTCCAGCAGGGGCAGGAATTTTATTTGTGGTGAAAAAAGATCACTCTCTATTGCCCTGCATAGATTAACTCAATAATATCACAGTAAAAAAAATGGTACCCCCTTCTCTTGGTATCCCAATTGTTTCAAAGACTTAATGCTGCAACTATATTTACCAAATTGGATCTCCCAGGGGCCTATGACTTGGTCCATATCTGAAATGTAGACAAGTGAAGATGGATTTCCGCACACGATTCAGGCATTTTGAATATTTGGTGATGCCTTTTGTACTGTGTAATGACCCTGCCACATTCCAACACTTTGTTAAGATATTTTCAGAGACTATCTAGACCTGTTTGTCATAATATATCTGGACAATATCCTGATCTTCTCCTCACCTCTGGTGACACATTGCAGACATGTTGGAAGTCAGCTTCGGCAACACAGTCTTTATGCAAAACCAGAGAAGTGTGAGTTTGAATGCCAAAGTATTATCAATTATCTTGGTTGAAGGTATCAAGATGGATCCTCAAAAGGTTACTGCCATCCTTGACTGGCCAGTCTCTGCAGATAAAAAAGGAATCCAACGCTTCGTGGTATTTGCTAATTGTTATCAAAAACGTATTAGGGGATTTTTAGCCATCATCTTTCATTACAAAGATAACTAATCAAGGCATCTGGTTTCATTGGTCCCCTGACTTTGAGATTCTTAAGAATCTGTTTATCTCTGCATCTGTTCTAAAGCATCCTGATCCAGCTTTGCCTTACATTTTGGAAGTAGAGGCATCTGAAACATGAGTCGGAGCAGTCCTTTTCCAGAGACAGGGGTCCAAGGCTCTATTGCACCCCTTTGCATTTTTTTCCGTAAGTTATCAGAAGCAGAAAGAAATGATGTGAATCCAAGGAGGTTTTTCCCAGTACAATTTCAACTTAAACGGATGTGCAGTATAAAATGCCATGTCAAACATCAGTGCAAAATGTGTGCTCCCCTCTGTGTGCCCTTTCACTCACCAGAAATCCTGAAATCCCATAACAGAAGTTGGATGCGCTTTGAGAGGGTGGCTGGGCTTAGTAGTCTCACTGGCTACTTTATATATTTATTTATCTGTTCACTGGAATTCATGGATTTTGTATATTGTTATTTTATATTTGATATGAGTTTTTATGATTTATTTGGTGATGTATTAATATAGTGTATGGTAGCACCCTTATCCTGTTCACATTTTTAAAGGCAACTTTTCGGCCGCTATCAGGGTGCTTTTAACCCCCGCTTGCGGCCAAATAAAGGTTTAAAAGAACCTAGAATGTACTTTGAGAGCAGCAACCTTGAATGCTTGTAATCACTTATATTTATATTTAATTTTATTCCTATACCCTGACCCCTCTTTTAAATAAGTTGAACAGCTTGTTTTTCATTCTATACCATGTGCTAAAGCATATAGGAATATTTTTTTTGAAGCTACAGTGACTTACTTAAAGAAGACGTAAACCCTCACGATTTAAAAAAAAAAAAAAAACGGCAAGAAAAGGGCATAATGAGCTAGTATGCACAGCATGCGCAAACTGATGACTTGTAGGGGCCCTTAACTACTTCAGCCCAGGAGGATTTGGCTGCCACTTTTTGCAATTTGGCACTGCATCGCTTTAACTGACAATTGTGCGGTCGTGCGACATGGCTCCCAAACAAAATTGATGTCCTTTTTTTCCCACAAACAGAGCTTTCTTTTGGTGTTATTTGATCACCTCTGTGTTTTTTATTTTTTTGCGCTATAAACAAAAATATGTATAAAAAACATTTTCGTTTAGGCTTATACATATTCTTATACATATTTAAACATTAAAATAGGGAATAGTTTATGTCATTTTTATAAAAAAAATGTTTTACTAGTAATGACGGTGATCCTTGACTTTTATCGTGACTGTGACATTATGGTGGACACATCAGACACTTTTGATGCTATTTTGGGACCATTGTCATTTATACAGCGATCATTGCTAAAAAAAATGCACTCATTACTGTGTAAATGACACTGACAGGAAAGAGGTTAACCACTAGGGGGCTAGGAAGGGGTTAAGTGCATTCTAGGGAGTGATTCAAACTGTGTGGGGGCTGGGCTACATGTGACATGACACTGATCGCTGCTCCCAATGACAGGGAGCAGATGATCAGTGTCACTAGGCAGAACAGGGAAATGCCTTGTTTACACAGGCATCCCCCCATTCTGCAGCTCTGTGACACGATTGCGGGACACCGGCAGACTTCGAGCCCGCGGGTCCCACGGTCACGGAGCTCAGAATAGGGTACAGTTGCTTTGCGCAGCTGTGCCATCCTGCCAACGTATAAGTGCGTGGCACGGTCGGCAAGTGGTTAAAATATCATCTATGGAAAGTATAGGGAGCTTGACATGTTGGAGATCTATTTAATGGGCACAACCTAATTTTTTATATTTTACCAATATTTTTTGAAAACATATTGTGTTTTTGTCCCCTAAAATAAACCTAAACTTAAAGAAGACCTGTCACTACTCTAACATACGAGTCTTATTGGCCCCTTGTGTGCCAGCTATCTGAGGAAAATGTCATGCTTAATGTTTCATGTTCACGTTTATTTAACTCAATAACCTCCAGGACAGAGGATTAGGGCATACAATATCCAAACTAAGAAACATGTCTTAGCTGAAACCTATGCAATCTATAATTGTAAACTAGTAAGAACAACCCAGTGGCACAAGTACCTTCTAGTATGAGCCATGAGAACATCATGTCCACTGTCTACAGCTTGTTTGCAGCTCTCAAAGACACTATTCATCAGAAATGATAAATGGGGGGAACTAATGCGCAAAGCCACACTAACTGGTAGGACTATACTATACATAGTCTTAACTAAAATTATGCAGCAGCCACAACAAAAATAGTGTTCACACACCAGTATAACAATGATAAAAGGGAGAGTAAAAGGGAGAGTAATGGCGCTTGCTTTAAGATTAATAAAATAGATACTAATTAAATATATAAAAAACGTATATATATATCAATCCACATTAAATCCGATAATCCCTATATGCCAGAAAGGATGTATCACTCCTAATCAAACAATAGCCCTACCAAACTATCAACGGGCGGATTAGGGAGGTGGGGGGTGAGCTGAGTGATTTTTTATGAATCCGTGAATGATGATGGTAAATAATACCACCAATCAAATAAATATATCACATAAAATTGAAAAATAAAAAAAATGTGTATATAGTAATAATTATATAAAGATGCCACTTATTAGATATGATGTGAGAAAATAAATTACAACCATAGTCCAACGACAAAAAAATTGTGATAAATAGTGAGTAACAATATACAAGTGTAAAAAAACATGCATATATAAATAAATAATGTGAGTCTCTGTGCATACTTAGAGATAAGTGTGGGAGATAAAAATAGTGGGGTAGATTCACGTAGAGCGGCATATATTTATTCCGGCTTAGCGTATCGTCTTTACGCTACGCCTGCACAATGTAGAGAAGCAAGCCTGCTATTCACGAAGAATATGCACTCCACGTTGCGCCGGCGCAGCGTATAATTGTCGGCGTAAGCCGTCGTAAGTCAAAGTAGGTGGAAGTGGGCTGGAAGTGGGTGTGATATATTTAAATGAAGCGTGACCCCATGCAAATGATGGGCTGAGTTTCAAAAAATGAACTGCGCATGCTTCGGCTCTTGGACGCATCACAGTGCGCATGCTCACAGTTACGTTGAAATAGCTGCCTAAGATACGCCTACAACGTGAACGTAACCTACGCACAGCCCTATTCTCGTAGTACTACGTAAACATTGTATGCACCGTAAAATTTGACGGCGTTGTTCCCTGGCCCATACCTTTGCATTACTTGCGTCTCATATAGCAGGGGTAACTTTACGCCGGACGTATGCCTTACGTAAACAGCATAGATTACAGCGACGGGCGCAAGTACATTCGTGAATCGGCGTATCTTGCTCATTTACATATTCGTATCTAATTTCATGAATAAGGAGCACAGATACGACGGCGCATCCGTGGACTTACGTGGCGTATCAGGAGATACGTCGGCATAAGTCCTTTCTGAATCCGGGCCAAAGTGTTCAAAATTGATTCAATCAGTAATAAATCCCAAAGTGCAAAAAGTGCTCCAAGCAGATTGGTGGTATTATTTACCATCATCATTCACGGATTCATAAAAAATCACTCAGCTCACTCCCCACCTCCCTCATCCGCCTGTTGATTGTTGGTAGGGCTACTGTTTGATTAGGAGTAATACATCATTTCTGGCACATAGGCATTATCGGATTTAATGTGGCTTGATATAAATACGTTTTTCATATATTTCATTGTTATGTATTTTATTAATCTTAAAGCAAGCGCCATTACTCTCCTTTTTATCATTATTCATCAGAAATGCCTTGTTCCAAGATGCTCCACACAGGCTACCAACGCCTTGTTCTCCTCTTTCTGGATGTACTTCCAGCAAGGGTGCATAAATTCTATAGGTTCAGGCACTTCTTTCAGCAGCAGACCCCCCCCCCCCCGTTCGGTTCGCACCAGAACCTTTGAACGGACCGATCGTTCGCGCGAACATTTAGAACCCCATTGACGTCTATGGGACTCGAACGTTCAAATTCAAAAGTGCTAATTTTAAAGCCCAATATATAAGTTATTGTCGTAAAATGTCTTTGAGAACCAGGGAACATGTATCAATGGAAAAAAAGTTTTAAAAACGGTCGTTTTTTTTTTCAGGACTCCTGAAAAAACAACCGTTTTTAAAACTTTTTCTCCATTAATGTTCCCTCGGGCAAGACCCGGGTTCTCAAAGACATTTTCACAGGCATACTATAGACACCCAGCAGGTACAATATTTAAAGGAATTTTTTTATTTTTTTTACTTAAGCATCATTAAAATTATTTTAATGATGCTTAAATAAAAATAAAAATTAAAAAAATGAAAAATTCCTTTAAATGTGCCTGTGTCGCTAAAGTCTGTCCCTGCTGGAAACGGCAACCTGTCCCTACACTGACAAAAAGTATATAAATGTTTTACACACCTATGTACTGCAGAGGCAAGTAGCACACCTATACCAGTGCTTGAAAGGACTTTTGTGGACCTGTTAGGTAGTGATTTGTGTCGCTAAAGTCTGTCCCTGCTGGAAACGCCAACCTGTCCCTACACTGACAAAAAGAAATTGAACACATCTTTCAATGCCATTGGCCCATCTTAACATCAGACAGGCATCTACAAACAATTCTGCATATACAGTAAGCCAAAGTTCATCTACAAGAGGGCTCCTCAGATAAGGGACCATATATTAAGAAGAGTATTAGAAGCACCTTCAAAAAGTATGTGGTTTTTCTTCACCGGAAAATGTTTCTAACCTTGCAAAAGGTGCTATGTGAGTAATCACACAGTAATATACCATAATAACATAACATAATACAAAAATAAATAAATATAAAGAGAACTGACTTTACAGCTACCATTGCAGGAAAAAACTTTAACATTAGGGATTTTGTCACATGCAATACTGAAGGGGTAGTCTATGTTCTACAATGGCCATGCCATCTTCATTATGTGGGAAGAACTAAAAGACCACTAAGGGGTCAGGCTTAAAGGGATATTAAAGTCTTGTTTCTTTAAAATAACAAACATATCATACTTATGTAGCGGTACCCCCGAAGAAGTTGCTGAGAATTGATGGGATGGCAGGTTTACCTCATGGCTCTTTCTGAATAGTAAAGGAATGTTCGCAAAGAAATGTCTTTTTATGTGCTATTTATTACCCGGCCGGGTAAAAACAGTAAACAGGTGATGAAAGGGATAGAGACGGAAAGGAGAACAGCAGATTCAGGCGTAGTATTTGGAACAGTCCTGCTCCTATGCGTAACACTTTCTTACCACTCCTTCTTGAGTGAGATTAGTGTACCCGGATAGGCCTCTCTCACTGACCTAGCAGCCGAAGTATCACTCGAAGCTTTTCAGGACAAAGTCTCTGCCACAGACTCTCCCGAATGAACGTCAGGGAGATGCCTCTGCCACAGGCCCTCTCTGATTGCAGATACGGAGGTAGCCCTCCTCAGTAAAGTTACGCCTGAATTTTCTTCTTAAAATCGCCCAGGTACCGACTGAAAGAGGAGTCAATCCTTCAGTGTCTGGTTACCTTGATCACCGGTGGTTCATCGGTATCCTATTGGACCGCCAGCCTCTTATTGGCGTTCCTCAGATGGACTCCCCACCAAACAGCTACACTTGCTTGGGATCTTCAAAAGTGGGAACCCAGTCGACTACTGGATCCCATCCTGCTTAAATGCTCTGGACGAACTTAGGCCCAAAACCCAGAACACCGCGTAGCACGCACACGCTCCGGCCAAGTAGGCCAAAACAGGAAGAAAAACCCAGAGCCAATGGCGTCTGTTCCATAAGTACCCTCTCCCAGCATGACCAGCCTCCCTATTGGCCGCTGGGAGAGAACACCAAAACCTCAACTCCACTGCTGCCACCTACCGCACTGGGGTGAGAATACACCCCAGCGCAATAGCATGAGCCCACAGCACTGCCAAGCTGAAACAGAGACCCTAATTAAATGATTATACTCTAAATTTCAATAGCACCGGTACTTGGAAGTAACCCGGCACTACACTTACCTGCTCTTTGCAGAGTTTTTTTCACAGAGCAGCCCAGATCCTCCATTTTCAGAATCCCACACTGGTGCTCCTGGCCCATCACTCCTTCCAGGTGCCCCCAAAGCAAGCTGCTTCCTCTGGGGGCACCCAAGCAGACACACACCTGACCTATGCCTCTGTGTGTCCATTCACACACAGAGCCGCGACATTGGCCTGCCTACTCTGTCTCCTGATTGGCCCACTGGTTGCAAATGACAGCCAATCAGGAGTGCAAGTCCCCAGAGAGACAAGGCTCTCGTGGACACTGCTGGTTCAAGAGGGGGCTCAGGTAAGTATTAGGGGGGAAGAAGGTAAAAAACCTTTTGATTTATAACCACTTTAAAGAACGTAAAAAATATTGAGAAGGGTTTTTCCTAAACATAATCTCTATAACGATTTTTCTAAATATCATAATAAAAATCCCTTACAACTACAGTTTTGGGGCATTGAAATATATAAAAAGCACCAACAAGGCAGCCAATAAAATCAAAACATTGAGCCAAGCTGAATACAGATATCTACTATAAACACTTGATACCCAATGGTTTGAATGTTGAGTCCAACTTGAACTGCTTTATTAGTGACTTTTAGGGTACCTACTAATTCACCTAATTGTAGTAAGGTTATATTCTCTACCACACATACGATTTTATTGTTTTTCGGTATCTGCCCTCTTTTCCTAACATTATCGCTAATTATCCTTGCACAGTACCAATTTATTGTCTTTGAGTTGTATAGTATGGCCCAGATTCACAAAGCACTTACGCCGACATATCTCGAGATACGCTGCTTAAGTGTAAATATGCACCGTCGTATCTGTGCGCCGTGCCCACAGAACTAAGATACGCCTAAAACTGACTTCATCCGACCGACGTAACTTGCCTACGCTGGCGTATAGTGGGCGCATAGTTACGCTGGACGCATTTGGCACTCCCATTGATTTTCAATGCAAATATGCAATTGAGGGAGATACACCGATTCTCGAACGTACTTGCGCCCGGCGCATGTTTTAAGCTATTTGCGTAAGGTTTACGTCCGGCGTAAAGTTATTCCCCATATTGGAGGCACAACTCATGCAAAGGTATGGACCAGGGAACGGACGCCGTCAAATTTTACGTAGTTTACATAGTACGTGAATAGGGGTGGGCGTAGGTTACGTTCACGTCGTAGGCAATGATTCGACGTATCTTAGCCAGTTGTTTCAACGTGATTGTGAGCATGCACACTGGGATACGTCCAAGGTACGATGCATGAGCAGTTAATTTTAAGTACTTGTCTGAAGCTCAGCCCATCATTTGCATGGGGTCACGCTTCATTAAAATGTATCACGCCCACTTCCAGCCCACTTCCACCTACTTTGACTTACGCCTATGACTATACTCTAGGCCGGTGCAATGTTGACAGCATTTGCTTTGTGAATTCCATGCTTCCCTCTCTGCGTTGTGCCGGTGTAGTGTAAAGAAGATACGCTACCCCGGCATATATCTCCTTTTACCCAGTAATCCTACACATTTTATATTGTTTTTTTTATATATATGAGTTTTATCATGTATAGGTATTTCTATGTACCTCCCCTTGTAATTCATTTTTTTGGGTGGTTAATAGGTAGGTCTCACAGTGTAAGGTTTTATTAACACTGGCTATCACAAAGAGTTGCATATTTTGAAGTCAGTACAAAGAGTGGCTCAATATTATTTTTACTTATACATCTATTTATTTACCTATATTTTGTATATTTATTTACAAAATATTTACCTATTTTTTATATTTGTTTTCTTTTTATTTCATTAACATTAGTTTGCATTCATTGTTCTGATTTGGGGCGAATCAAACCCCCATATACTGTATTAATTACAGTGTCTCAGATCTCTTAATATCATCCCGTCACTTACTCTCACTAACTCCTGCACTTCAGTAAAATGGCCAACCATTATATTACAAGGAGATGCCTAGATATCATGACCACAGGGTATATTCACACAATGGACTCCCAACAAAATTGTTGATGACCTCTACACATAGCAGACTTCAAGAAAATAGAGGCCGCACAATAATAGCACTGAGCTATATAAGGACAGCTGCATCCACCAGGCTCTTTTCCCTGATAAAGTTAACTGGTGCATGACATAACACAGAGGGTGGAGCCTGAGGGATCGCGGACTGAAAATGACATCACAACAAGAAAAACTGTAAGCCCAGTGAATTATTGTATTAATTTACCTCATGTAAGCAGAATTATTTATACACTAACAATTGAATGCAGTGATAAATTATTTTAGGCAGTAGTATACTATTTAGGGAATTCCCTACATTTTAATATGGCCCGAGAATCAATAATTTCCAAGATGATAAGACACTCTTAGGCCTCGTACACACAAGCAGACAGATTTGTTCAAATCTGTCTGTCCGACAGATTTGAACAAATCTGTCTGCTGGGATTTTGGTTTGCTCGCGTGTACACACGAGCAAACCAAAATCCCCGCCAGCAGATGGCGCGCTGACGTGTCGGTGACGTGGCGGTGACGTTGACGCCGCCACGTCACCGCACCAGGAAGTAAAACACTTCCGCGCATGCGCCGAATCCATTCGGCGGCGGTGCGGCGGCGGTGCGGGACGACATGTCTGCTGGTAAGTGTACTAACCAGCAGACATGTCGGGCGGACGGATTCCCACCCGATAGATTTCAAAGCATGCTTTGAAATCTGTCGGGTGGCCAAATCCGTCGGCTCGGCCGTACACACGATCAAATCTGTCTGCTGAAACGGTCCAGCAGACTGTTTCCAGCGGACAGATTTGATCGTGTGTACGAGGCCTTAAAGGGACCAGTACCTGTTTTTTCTTGAGGAGTACCTGGCTACATATGAGTACTGTGGTGTAAGGGAGGCCATATTAGAAGATTATAGTGGAACCCTGCTTCTCAAATTGGTGAAACTATCAAGCTGGATGTGTCTGTACATGCGTTCTATGCCACATCATTGAGGTGAGGGCATTAAGAGCACAGAGGTGTTTGGTAAAGTGGTTAAACAAGCACTAAGAAGAATATTATTGTCATTTGGATGTCACTCTATGCTAATTTCATGCACTAGCACTTTATGAACTTTCTTAAGTTTTATTGAAGCCCAATAAGGATGCACTATTTATTGGTTATATACTATACAGTTTATAATTTATTTCAACACTTTTTTAATTTTTGCCATGTTTATTTTTTGTTTTTTTAAACAAAGTTTTAATATCACTTTAACAAATGTGAGATATACTGTTAACACAAATATTTTCACTGTCAAAGATTGTCTTATTTGTTTTGTTCTTGTTTTTTTTCTTATTCAAGTCATGAAAATTAAAATTAAAATAAAGTGATTTATTACCAGAGAAAATTACTTAATGCCTCCAGGCAGGATTCCCTTATTAGGACATTTTCCACATATGTCCTGTTTGAGTGATAACCATGAAGTGTTGATTAAGTTAATTACATTTTACAATATTTTCTGAAAATAGCAATATTGATATTTAAATTATATAAATATAAATTAATTGAGTGCATCATTCATTAAAATAATTGTTGATATTTAATTCTTAATTACAGTGCTATACATTTAAACTGTAATTCATTTAAATTAACATTATGTAACATTTTGGAGAATTTAAATCCCATGCTCAATTAAAATATTTCCTAAATGCATTGTGTGATTATAGAAAAATAAGGAAAAATTAATATTACAATTGGAAAGAAAAGGAAGAAATTAAAGAAGGAAGTAGAAGGTGTTTATAGACTGAAACTAGTCCACTATTTATTACAGTATATGTAGTTTGCAGAGGGTGCAATTGGTATTGGGGAAAAAAAAGCTAGATTTTTTTTGTTAAATGTATATAGGATAATAACCATATAGATATGTAGGTCTTGCAGAAAAATAGGCTTCATTGTTAAAAAACAAAAAAAAACAAAAACTGATGTCTCATTTTTATGGACAAGATTTGATCTGTGGGATCCCAATCCATTGGTTCACTAGAATTACTCAACAATTTTTTTTTTTTTTTTTTTAATTGCTTATTTTAAACTATATTATATTTAGTAGTGGAAGGATATTTAGGCCTGATCACCCAATAAACAACAGATGGGTGCAAATCATCGAGAATTTACTCAAAAGTCCATAGAAAAAAACTTTTTGCAGAAACAATTATGCTTAACCACTTGCTTACTGGGCACATAAACCCCCTTCGTGCCCAGGCGAAATTTCAGCTTCCGGCACTGCGTCGCTTTAACTGACAATTGCGCGGTAGTGCGACGTGGCACCCAAACAAAATTGGCGTCCCTTTTTTCCCCACAAATAGAGCTTTCTTTTGGTGGTATTTGATCGCCCGTGCGGTTTTTATTTTTTGCGTTATAATGAAAAAAAGAGCGACAATTTAAAAATATATATATATTTTTTACTTGTTGCTATAATAAATATCCCATTTTTTTTTTTATTTTTTTTATATATTTTTTTCTCAGTTAAGGCCGATACGTATTCTTCTACGTATTTTTGTAAAAAAAAAAAAAAAAATCACAATAAGTGACTGCTTTGCGCAAAAGTTATAGCACCTACAAAATAGGGGACATAATTATGATTTTTTTTTTTATATTTTTTTTTTACTAGTAATGGCGGCGATCTGCAATTTTTATTGGGACTGCGATATTGCGACGGACACATCGGACACTTTTGACACATTTTTGGCGCCATTCACATTTATACAGCGACCAGTGCTATAAAAATGCACTAATTACTGTATAAATGTGACTGGCATTGAAGGGGTTAACACTAGGGGGTGAGGAAGGGGTTAAATGTATTGCCTGGGTGTGTTCTAACTGTATGGGGGGAGGGGGGTGACTGGGGGAGGTGACCGATGCTGTCTCCCTATGTACAAGAGAAACAGCATCTGTCACCTCACTGACAGGACGTGAAGCTCTGTGTTTACACTCAGAGCTCCACGTCCCTGCTGTCTCACCGACGATCGCGTGTACCTGACGGATATCGCGGCCGCCGGGTACACGCATCGGATCCTCGGTGATGCGTCGGGACTGTTTTTCCCCGCCGCGCGCCACCCTGTGGCGCGCGCGGGGAATTACAAGCAAATCACGTCCAAAGACGTGACCCCGGCGCCTCAGGTCCGCGCTGTTCACGTCTTTGGACGTGAAGCGGTATTGAAGTGGTTAAAATAATTAATCATTAAAGAGGAGCAATTCCCCTTCATCAGGTATAAACAACACACTATAAACGAAGCAATAAACAGTATAACAATTATGATCAATAAATACAAAAGCATCAAACAGCTATGCTGTGCATGAAGTTTTTTCCTCAGTTTTAGCGCTGGTGACACCCCTGATACTTATTCAAAATAAACTCACTTGCTTACTTTATAATAACTAAACACAATTTGATAAGATGTGGGACCTATAAATATATCTATCAGGGGATGTGTGATACCTTGGAAAACTGATCTTTCCTCTTGTTTTCTAAAATTTCTCCTTTTCCTTTTTCTTCTTTCTTTTCATTCGCTCCCTACATTTTTTTTCTATCCTTCTACTGTGAAAAACCTACAACTACCACATGTAATTAATTTTATTCTCCTTCTTCTGCAATTTTATACTGTGGAACAAGATGTAGTATACATAAAAGGATATGGAATAGTGTACTACATGAAAAAAGATAGTAATAATCTTCTCAAGATACTACATCCAGTGCTTTCAAATTCTCTCCAGCACAATATAGTCTCCATCACACCTCCATCCCTAGGAAACAGTACATTAAATCCTTAGCGATGTTCATGATAAATGCTGCCAGGCATTTCATTCCTTGCCACTGGTGTTCAACTAATGGCCCAACATTAAAGGAATGGTTTCACAAACTCAAAAAGATGGAACAAATAGAGGAACTCATTAGTATTTCACAGGAAGGACTCACAAAACGTACAGCTACTTGGTATTGTTGATGCATTGTTAGGCCTCGTACACACGATCAAATCTGTCTGCTGGAAACGGTCTGCTAGACCGTTTTCAGCAGACAGATTCGATCGTGTGTAAAACACTTCCGCGCATGCGTCGAAACCATTCGGCGTGTGTGCGAGAAGACATGTCTGCTGGTTAGCATACTAACCAGCAGACATGTCCGGTGGACGGGTTCCCAGCCGACAGATTTCAAAGCATGCTTTGAAATCTGTCGGGTGGCCAAATCCGTCTGTTAGCCCTTACACACGATCGAATCTGTCTGCTGGCCGGGGTGGTGTTGGCACTGTCCGGGCCGTGGAGGAAACGCCCATAATCGCTAATGGCCCGGGCAAGAATTCTTTTTTCCCCCAAAGTAAAATTGAGTTTTCGCTTTCTCTCTGTCATACTTCCAAAAAAACTCACTCCCAGTCAACAAAAATCAGTCACAAAAACAAGCACAACCAATCAAGCAAGAACACACACAAAGAGAAAACTAACACCCAAAAAATCACACAAGCACTCAGCAAAAAACAGTCACAAAAACAAACAGCAAAAATTCAGCAAGAAAACAAACGAACAGAAATATATCAATCAAACAAACAGTCTCTCAAACACTTATCAAAAAACACTTTCAAAGATCTACTAACAAACACTTGATCACACAGAACACTAATCTGACAACTACAAAACAACGCAACGAACAACAGGACAAAAGCACTTGGTTAAATGGGAAGGGACAAAGGGATGTACTTTTGCAATGCAAGTGCGTTTGTGTCTGTCTATTTATGCTGTTTGCGTAGTTCACTAAGTTGCCCTAGTCCATTTCCAATTTCACTGATTGCGCCGCTCACGAGTTGTGAGCATGCGCACAGCGGAGCTGACCATGGTCTCCTTCAAGCTCGCTTCCACGAGCCGGCCGGCCCTTCATTTGCATGGGGTCACGGCTCATTTCAATGTAACACGCCCACGTCCTTCCCAATTTGTATTACTCCACCTTACGCCTCTGAAATAACGTTACGCATGCGCAATTTTCTGCGCAAAAGCTACGAGAATAGGGTGATTACGCGGCTACATTGCGCAAGTCTAACGTAAAGGCGGTGCGCTACGCCGGTCCAATAATGCGCAGATGTACGTGAATCTGGGCCTCAATTTCTTACATATTCATTAAAGCAGTATATGATCTTTAAAACAAGACATCACTGACCATTGTAGCTGCAGGCACTGTGGGCATATCATATTAAAACTTTATAAGAAAGGTACTGTATTCATCTGCAGTCATGATTCTTGTATGATTCATGATGAATGTTTATTGCAATTTCAAACAAAGTAACATATTTTATAGTATAGTATTTATACATTTGAACACTTTAATTGCCATGAACAGACATTTAGTTAACAGTCACCTTTTGATGTCATACACAAACCACCTAAATGTATTCATAATCTGGCCTCAGGCTCACTTTACATCATTTGGCCATGATAGGAATTTGTATCAAATAAGCCATATAATTTTGATTGAAAAAATACATAATTTATTTTTCATTTATCCTTTGGAAACTGTATTTCAATTTCAAATAAAATATTCAAATTATGGTGGTAATTATATATTCATACATTTGAACACTTTAACTGCCAAAAACAGGCATTTATTTATTTATTTATTAGTCACCACATAGGAAGATAAACAGCTTAGTTTTGTGTGTGTTATAAATTTAACCAGAAAAATAATTAAGCTCGTGGATACTTTTCAGTGGTATAATATAATATATATTAAAAGTCCATTTAGTGACCAAAAATATTATTAATTTAAGAAAATAAGAAAATATTTTAGTAGATGTTAATGAGAAAATACAAGCTTAATTGATTGATTAATAAAAAACATGAAGAAATTGAAAAAAAAAAAGTCAGACACTTTGACTGATTACATTATCTTTTGAGAATATTTAAACTCAGCTACAGACCATTCTCAAACAAATAGGAGGCTCTTGAAAGGCACAAGAGTGGTCTCTCTACACTCCAGGATATAGCCATTCAAATCATGAATAAACTGCTCAAATTAACAGATTTTAGTACGATGAAACTGTGTAAAATTGTAATGCCACGTACACACGACTGTTTTTCTGGTTGTAAAAAATGACGGCCCGGATTCAGAAACAAAGTACGCTGGTGTATTTCCTGATACACCGCCGTAAATTTAAATGTGCGCTGTCGCATCTTTACACCGATCCAGAAAGCAAGATATGCCGAAAAACATGGCCTAAGCCGTCCGACGTAACTTGCCTATGCCGGCGTATCGTGGGCGCATAGTTACGCTGGACGCAATCGGCGTTCCCATAAAAAAATATGCAAATGAGCTAAATACACCGATTCACGAACGTAGTTGCGCCCGACGTATTGATATACATTGTTTATGTAAGGCGTATGACCGGCGTAAAGTTACCCCTGCTATATGAGGCGCAGCCAATGTTAAATATGGATATCGGAACAGCGTCGAATCGTACGTCGTTTACGTCGTTTGCGTATGTCGTACGCGGATAGGGCTGTGCGTAAGTTACGTTCACGTCAAAAGCATTGACTATTTGCAACATGATTTTGGAGCATGCGCACTGGGATACGTTCACGGACGGTGCATGTGCCGTCCATTTGGACCCTCATTTGCATGGGGTCACGGCTAATTTTAATACAACACGCCCACTACAAGGCTACTTTGAATTACGCGCACTTACGCCCGCACATTTACGCTACACCACCGTAACTTAGGACGCAAGTGCTTTGTGAATACAGCACTTGCCTCTATAAGTTGCGGCGGTGTAGCGTAAAAAACATACGCTACGCCCGACTAAAGATACGCCATTCTTTCTGAATCAGGCCGGACGTTTTTAATGGTCTAGAAAAAAACAATGTTTTTTTCAACCCGATCATTAGAACGGCCTTGCCTACACACGATCATGAAAAAAATATGCTCTAGCAAAATGCACTATAAAGGGGAAGTTCCATTCGGATGGCGCCATCCTTGGGGCTGCTTTTGCTGATTTTGTGTTAGTAAAAGACGATTTGCGCTTTTCTGTCTGTTACAGCATGATGAATGTGCTTACTCCATTACGAACGCTAGTTTTACCAGAACGAGCGCTCCCGTCTCATAACTTGCTTCTGAGCATGCATGTTTTTTTCACGTCGTTAAAGCCCACACACGACCATTTTTTAGAACGTTAAAAACGACAACGTTAAAAACATTGTGAAAAATTTGAGCATGTTCTAAATTTTTAATGCCCATTTTTTACATTGTGAAAAATTCTCTGGAGCCCCTACATGATCGTTTTTAATGACATAAAAAAACATAATTTTTTACAACCCGAAAAACAGTCGTGTGTACGTGGCATAAGCCCTGGCAGATTTACAACCTTTTTTTTTAAAATAAACTTTCTCTCACACAGGTTTCCCATGCTGCGTCAGAGGGGGCGGGGTTACCCGTACATGTCAATGGGTAACCCCCGGGCTTTCTCCTTGCATCAGAGAGGGGGTGGGGTCATCCGTGTATGTGACGGTGGCCCTGCCTTCAGCTATAAAAGAATTGTCACACCGAGAGAGCATCATTCGGCCAGGCAGTATCGTTTGTAGCATCTGTTTTTTTTTTCCAGATCGCTCGAGACAGAATTACATCTTTGGAACCTTTTTTTTTGTTTTCTCTTTAATAAAGGACTTGTCCCAAACTGTCTCCTGTGGCTTTTAAAATGTTGACACTGTTTTTGTGAAATGGTAGGGGTACCCCGTTACCAATTCACATAGGGGGCGGGATCTGGAGTTCCCCTTTGTTAATTGGGGTTTTCAAATTCCAATAAGCCCCCCTGCCTGCAGACCCCCACAATCACCGGGCAAGGGTTGTGGGGATGAGGCCCTTGTCTGGTTTGGATTTTTGGGGGGAACACCACGCCATTTTTTTTTTTTTGGTGTGGGGTTCCACTTAATATCTCTTTTTTTTATTTTGCTTTGGGGTTCCCCTTAACCACTTACCTACTGTGCACCTACACCCCCTTCCTGCCCAGACAAAATATAAGCTTCCGGCACTGCGTCGCTTTAACTGACAATTGCGCGGTCGTGCGACGTGGCTCCCAAACAAAATTGGCGTCCTTTTTTTCCCACAAATAGAGCTTTCTTTTGGTGGTATTTGATCACCTCTGCGGTTTTTATTTGTTGCGCTATAAACAAAAATAGACCGACAATTTTTAAAAAAATGCAATATTTTTTCCTTTTTGCTATAATAAATAACCCAAAAAAATATATAAAAAAAATATTTTTTCCCTCAGTTTAGGCCGATACGTATTCTTCTACATATTTTTGGTAAAAAAAAAATGCAATAAGCGTTTATCGATTGGTTTGCGCAAAATTTATAGCGTTTACAAAATAGGGGATAGTTTATGGCATTTTTTTTTTTTTTTTACTATTAATGGCGGCGATCTGCGATTTTTTTATTGGGACTGCGACGTTATGGCGGACATTTCGGACACTTTTCTGACATTTTTGGGACCATTTACATTTATACAGTGAAAAATGCTATAAATATGCATTGATTACTGTATAAATGTGACTGGCAGTGAAGGGGTTAACCACTAGGGGGCGGGGAAGGGGTTAAATGTGTGTCCTATGAGTGTTCTAACTGTAGGGGGAGGGGGGGTGACTGGGGGAGGTGACCGATTGTGTCCCTATGTACAAGGGACACAATCGATCTCCTCTCTCCCTGACAGGGACGTGCAGCTCTGTGTTTACACACAGAGCTGCACGTCCCAGCTCAGTTACTGAGCAATCGCGTGTGCCCGGCGGCGATCGTTGCCGCCGGGCACTCGCACGGGATCCCCGCAGAGCGGCGGGTGCGCGCGCGCGCCCGCCCGCGGCTTTAAAGGGACATCACGTCATATGACGTGATGTCAGAACAATGGAGTCGTCTGCCCGCCGTCATTTGACGGTGGGCAGATGACAAGTGGTTAATATTCATTAGACATGTGCAGACTGGAATATTTCGTTTTGTTTTTTCGTTTTCGTTTGGAAAATAAATTTATTTAGTTACTCCCAAAAATCGTTTTGATTCATTTCATTTTTCGTTGGGGAATAGCTTTCGTCCGAAAATCCAATAATACTTGGTTTCTGTCAAATGGTCAAAAGAATATTCTACAAGAATTCTAATGTTGTATGACTAGTAATAATGTCAAATCTATTTTCTCATAAATCGAAATCTATTCTCTGTAATGTCGAATCTATTATTTCTATAGTGTCGAATCTTTTCTCTATAATGTCGAATCTTTTCCCTATAATGTCAAATCTTTTCCCTATAATGTTGAATCTCTTTATATCGAATTTTTACCGCAACAAAAACGAAAATAAAGCATTTTTTATGTCGGATCTTTCAGTTTTCTTTTTTGTGCTTTCGTTATCGTTTGTTAACGATAACGAAAGAAACAGATTTTCAGACGAAAATGCATTCTAACGAAAATGAATGCACATATCTAATATTCATACCATATCTTATCTGTATTGCTGGGACCTGGCAATTTGTTATAGCCGCGAGTAGTTTTAAATTACCCTTTTTCCTTTAGAAATGTCATTTTGTCCAGGGACTTTTCTTCTTTTTTTTTTTTTTTTACAGAAAGCTTTATTTGGAAGACAGGAAAAAAACATAAATTCACAGTACAGAGTGGTAGGTTAAAACGGTAATGCATAGATAAACATGGGGTATACAAAAAATGTATTGTCAAGCAAATAATAAATGAGGTAATATTGTGGTAATAACTATTGGTTAAGGAGTAACATAATATAATGGTCTATATCCCAATTCAAATCATAAATTCGTGATGTATGGAGTAAGTAAAATAAACATGACTATTAAAGGGAGGAATACATGAGACAAAGGTTGTTAGATGAATTAAACATTATGTAAGTATCATATTTACGGAGGAGACCAGTAAATCCATTTCTTGTTAAAGGTTTGTAAACTATCTGATAGCGTATGGTGGATTCTCTCCGATATTCTAAGTGCTTCCATCCTCGATAGAACCTGGGACCAGAGCAGGTCGGGTGATCTCCAGTTTAGAGCTATCATCCACTGAATGGAACTAATCAGAGAATGAATCAGTATGTTGCAGGGAAGGGGGATATTTGGGACATTAGCATACAGTAAGCAAATTAGAGGGGAGAGTGTAATTTTTGATTTGCAGGTAGATTCCAGTTTATCAGTTGCTGCCTGCCATATGGGATCTAACAATTTACAGCTCCAAAAAATGGGAAGATAATTTCCCTCTTCTGGGAATCCCCTAAAGCAGGCAGGTGAAACAGTGGGGTGGAAGGAGTGTAGAAGGGTAGAAGGAGTGGATACTATCTTGTAATCAATTTTAACAGGGTTTCCTTAAATGCTACTGCACAGTTGCATATACGTAAATTATCAATTATCTTATAGCAGGACTCCGCTGTGAGTGAACAATCGAATTCAGTCTCCCAACTGAGCTATATAGATGGGAAATTAAGCCTTTGTCCCTAGACGAGGATATACAAATGTGTTCAAACACAGTATTGGGTGGTTTGATAGATAATGAATAGTTGGTAGCATAGAAATTTTGAATTAAGTGATATTGGGAAAGTTCTAATGCCGCGTACACACGGTCGTTTTTTGCGATGAAAAAAAACGACGTTTTTTAAAACGTCATTTAAATTGATCGTGGGTGGGCAAAACGTTGTTTTTTGTCTTCAAAAAAACGACCAAAAAAAAATTCCAACATGTTTGAATTTTTTGTGTCGTTTTTCAAAACGTCGTTTTTTGTTTCACAAAAAGTCACCGTGTGTAGCAAAAACGTCGTTCAAAACAACGTTTTTCAACCCGCGCATGCCCAGAAGCTAGTTATGAAGCGAGCTTCAATGGAAAAGAGTGGTGAACGTAACCTTGCTTTTTGTGAAAAAACGATGGTGTGTATGCAAAATTGTCTTTGAAAAGTGACGTTTCAAAAACGTCGTTTTTTATTTTACAGAAAACGTCGTTTTTTTTCATCGCAAAAAACGACCGTGTGTACGCGGCATAAGACAGGAAGCTTACATTTGGACTGAAGAACGGTAAATGTGGGAAATTTCTGATTAATGACTAAAGATTTGAGAGTCAGTTCTTTTCGGAAACCAACTGTGGAAAAGGGACTTACTCTAAATAAGCAGGAGAGAATCTGTGGTCTCTGAGGAAAGACTGAAGGACATTTTAATTATATTCCATAACTGTAATGAGTGGGCTACTATTGTATTACTTTTAAGTAGAGAGTGATGTGAATTCATGTTGGACCATAAAATACCCTTCAAATTCAAGGGAGCTATAGAAGAGGTTTCAAAGTTCAGCTATGGGATAAGAGTTTCAGAGGAAAACCATTGTGCCATCTACGTAAGTCTTGCAGCCAAATAATAGTGCCAAAGGTGTGGAAGGCCAAAACCACCTTTACTTTGGGGTCTGTGCATAATAATTTTACTTTCATCTAGGTTTACAGTTATTCCATATAAACTTGTTTATCTCACGTTGAAGGGCTTCTATGCGCATTTTTGGGATGTTGATAGGTAAGGCCCGGAAAAGATAGAGAAGCTTAGGCAGGATTGTCATCTTAAATGCACAAACCCTACCTAAAAATGAGATATGATATGAGGTCAATAGCTTAATTAGAGAGCCTATATGGGAGAAAAGGGGGATATAATTGTCTGTGTATAATAGTTTATAAGAGGCTGTTATAAACACCCCAAGGTATTTAAAAGAATGTAGGGACCATACGAAATAAAATGTTCTCTGTAGGTGAGAAAGTAGGCCCTGTGGGCAGTTTATAGGGAGCATTGCACATTTATTAGTGTTAATGAATAAACCAGAAAGTTTGTGAAAGAGATCCAGTTCTGAGAGGAGATTAGGTATGGAAGTTATCGGGTCAGTGAGAAATAAAAGAGATATCGTCTGCATATAAGCTTAATTTGAAATGGTTGTGTCCCTTGCTGTACCCTTTGATGTTGACATTTTCTCTTATGGCGATGGCGAGCGACTCTATTGCAAGAGCAAAAAGGAGGGGAGAGGGGTGGGCAGCCCTGCCTTGTACCTCAACTCAGAGGAAAAAAAGTCTGAGTTATTGTCTGGAATCTTAATTCTAGACTGAGGGGAAAGCTAGAGAGCATTAAAGCCGTGAATTAAGCTATTGGAAATGCCAAATTTAGGGAGAAGGTGATTTAAGTATGACCAGTTGACACTGTCAAATGCCTTGTGTATGTCTAGGCTTAGTAAGCACACAGGGCGCAAATGCAGGTTAGCATCCTGTACTATATTGGTTACAAGTCTGATGTTATCTACAATTTGCCTGCCTGGGATGAAACCAGTTTGGTCAGTATGTACTAGGGAAGTAATGACATTGGCAAGTCTACCTGCTAGTAATTTTCCAAATAGCTTAAGGTCGTTGTTAAGAACTGAAATGAGGCAGAAATGTTGTGGTAAGGTGTGATCTTTTTGAGATTTTGGTATTAGTGACAGATTTGCCAGCAACATCTCAGCTTGGAAATGTCCGCCAAGCAAGATGTGATTAAACAGTTTGGTGAGGCTAGGTGCCAAGAGGGGGCACATTTCTTGTAGTAGGAAGACGTAAAGCCGTCTGGGCCTGGGTCAGTAGAGTGATTTTATGATGTCAGTGATTTCATTGACAATACAAGGTTCATTAAGGGAGGAGATCTGCTGTTCATTAAGTGTCAGGAGTTGAAGACTGGTTAGCCACTTCAGTGTGGCAGGAGGTGGTTGAGTTTGTGGGCCAGAGAGAAGATTGTTATAGAAGAAAGTGAGAATTTGAAGGACATCCTGAGGGTGAGTCCTCAGGTTACCTTTATGGTCTCTTAATTTATAGACATGAGGGGGTCTGGAATATTGGTTTAGTTTCCTAGCAAACATTGCTGAGGCAGAGTTGCTGTGCAATAGGAATCTAGCTTTGGAAAATCTCATAGCTTTCTCTGTGTCTTCTGATAGTAAGGTGTTTAAGGCTTGACGTTGGTTTGAATAAGTTTGGATAATTCGGGGGAGGTCGGTTGAGTTTAATTTGTTATACACATTGAGATCATTGGTGAGACATTTGGTATCAGCTAATTTGGCTCTTTTCTTCGCAGCAGCGATGTTTATCAGGTGTCCTCTTATAAATGCTTTATGAGCGGCCCAGATTGAGTAGGAAGAACCTCATCTAAGTTGTTGGTGGAAAAGTATTCCTCTATGTGAGAGCTAATCTGTTGGTGGAAAGAGGGGTCTGTGAGAAGCAAGTCATTTAGGCGCCAATTGAAGGAAGAAGGAGCAAGTCCTATATGGGAGGTTTCCATGACAACCATATCATGGTCTGACCACAGGCACGGGTGTATAAAGGCAGAGGAGTTGGCTATTAGTATAGGAGTGCTGAAGATATAGTCCAGTCTGGTGTAACTGTCATGGGAGTAATGTGTATATGCTTTTAGGCCTATATGTATTATGGGATCTCCAGGAGTCAGTGCAGGGACTTTTCTAAGCACGGGAAACATGCGCTACTTTACAGGCATATTATAGACACCCTCAGGTACGAAATGTAAAGGTTTTAAATTTAAAATATTTCACTTTTATTGTTTCACATTAAGCATTATTAAAATCATGGCTCCTGAAAAAACATACATTTTTTAAACTTTTTGCTGCATTGATAAATTTCCCCTGGGGCAGGACCCAGGTCCCCAAACACTTTTTATGACAATAAATTGCATATAAGCCTTTAAAATTAGCACTTTTGTTTTTTGATGTTCGTATCCCATAGACTTTAACGATGTTCACGTGTTCGAAGGATTTTTTTTCCTGTTTGCCCGACCGTCCCAGCAGACAGATTCGACCGTGTGTACGGGCGAGCCGACGGATTTGGCCACCCGACAGATTTCAAAGCATGCTTTGAAATCTGTCGGCTGGGAACCCGTCCGCCCGACATGTCTGCTGGTTAGTACGCTAACCAGCAGACATGTCTTCTCGCACACGCGCCAAATGGTTTCGACGCATGCGCGGAAGTGTTTTACTTCCTGGTGCGGTGACGTGGCGGCGTCAACATCACCGTGCCGTCTGGTGGCGGGGATTTTGGTTTGATCGTGTGTACACGATCAAACCAATACGTCCCCAGCAGACAGATTTGTTCAAATCGGTCGGCCCGACCGATTTGCACAAATCTGTCTGCTCGTGTGTACGCGGCCTTAGAGTCTGCAAAAGACTTGAGACTGGGGCGGAGGTTTACCTTCCAGCAGGAAAACAACCCTACACATACAGCCAGAGCTACAAGGGAATGGTTTAGATCAAAACATATTTAAGTGTTGGAATGGCCCAGTCAAAGTCCAGACCTAAATCCAGTTGAGAATCTGTTTCAAGACTTTAATCTGTGGCAAGACAATTGCTGTTCACAGACACTTTTTATCCAATTCGACAGAGCTTGAGCTTTTTGCAATGAAAAATTTTCACTTTCTAGATGTGCAAAGCTGGTAGGCATACCCAAAAAGGGGTATAAATACTTTTACAAGGCACTACATATGTTGACACGGGATGTCAGAGAGAGGCATTGTCCTCCATATTTGGTGGGAGTGCCATGCAATTCAACAATTTTGGTCACAGATCCACTATTGGCTAACACAAATAGTAGCCTAGGAACTATCTTTTACATGACACCTAGGAAACAATTTCTTTAAAGTCTTATTATTGCTATAACAAAGTGTTTGGGGACTCTGGTCCTGCCCCAGGAGACACGTATCAATGCAAAAAAAGTTTTAAACCGGCTATTTTTTCAGAAGCAGTGATTTTAACCCTTTCACGCTGAGCGTACGCATATATGCGTCTTCGGCTTTCGGGGGTTATACCGGGATGATGCCCGCAACTGCAGGCATCATCCCAGTACCGTTGTTTAGAGCCAGTGATTGGCTATCCAGGCATAACAACCGATGTGTCTAAAAGCCGATCGGTTGTTATGCCGGAGGAGCGGGAGGGGACATCCCCCCTCCAGCCACTTCTCCCCGCTCTGGCCGTGCCTCCCGCCCCACCGGGAGACCCGATCCTCAATCCGGCAACTCCAGTGTCCAGGTGCAGACTGAAACAAAGCCGTAAATGGTCTCCGTAATGTAAACACGGAAGCAACGTCATGACGTCACTTCCGGGTTTCTATTAAAAAAAATACACAGTATTCAAAATCGCCATTTTCGGTGATCTGAATACTTTGAATGAATGAATGAATGAAAACTTATATAGCGCGGCACATGCAAACTAAATCGTCTCTGGGCGCTTGTTGTTCCTGTCTCCTTTGATATCAAAAGAGATGAGTCTTGATCTTTCTCCTGAATGCTAAGTGGTTTTCCTCCAGCCGAATGCTGGTTGGTAAAGCGTTCCACAGTCTGGGACCTTGGAGCGCAAATCTTCTTTCTCCATTGGACTTGTATTTGGCTTTGGGTATCTGGAGCAGATTTTGGTTGGTGGATCGCAGAACGCGATTGGGATTATGAGCTTTTATTTTTTCGCATAGATAATAGGGAGCATTCCCATGGATACATCTATGCGTTAGACAGAGTGCTTTAAAAACAGTGCTGTCTTTTACTGGCAACCAATGAAGGGTTCTCAGTGAAGGTGAGATTGATTCCCAGGGTTTTTTCCCAGTCACTAGTCTGGCGGCCGTATTTTTAACGACTTGCAGACAAGCGATTTGGTACTTTGGGAGTCCGAGGTAAAGGGCATTTGCATAGTCCAGTCTGGAGTTTACAATTGCTCCCACCACGACTGCTATAGTGAGTTTGCGTAGTAGGAGCAGCAGATGGTGAGATCTGCTAACTACTGACCCTATTTGTGCGTCCATTGTCATGTAGGAGTCGAAGATGACCCCGAGACTTTTGACTTTGGCGCTAGGGGTAATGAATATGCCCAGAATAAGTGGGGGTATCCAAGTTGTTGCAGGTTGATTCATACGCTTGGCATGAAACAGGAGAAGTTCTCTTTTCGCTCCGTTGAGTTTAAGATAACTCTTTGTCATCCATTTCTCTATCAAAGAGAGGCATGTCTCTAGATTGAGGTGGTGATCCTTTTTGTTTCAAATGCAGAAATACAGTTGCGTGTCGTCTGCATATCAGTGATAAAGCAGTTTTTGGCTGCTAATGATTTCAAAAAGAGGACGGAGATAGATGTTAAATAGCACCGGCGACAGAGGCGATCCTTGAGGGACTCCGCACGATACCGTGCATTTCTCAGAAGTGAAAGGTCCCAATTTCACTATTTGTGATCGGTTTTCCAAAAAAGAGGCGAACCAAGATAAATCACCTTCTGCGACTCTGGCTACTTCAGCTAGCCGAGTCAGTAATAGTTTGTGGTCTACAGTGTCGAAGGCAGCGCTTAGGTCCAACAGAACCAGAAGACAAGATTCTCCTTTGTCTGCGGCCTCGAGAGCGTCATCCCATATTTTGAGCAATGCTGTTTCCGTTCCTGTGTCCGGGACGGAAACCGGATTGAAATGGATCAAGTAGGTTATAGGAATCTAGATGCTGTTGCACTTTGAAGTGCAAAGGAGGGATCGGGGATCTTTTAGACCCCGATCCCTCCATAAAGAGTACCTGTCACCAAGGATGTTTACAAACACAATTTTTATATTATAAAAATAAATAAAATAAAAAAGAAAAAATAAATAAAACTAAAGCGCCCCCTCCCCACGACCTTGCGCAGAAAACGCATATGGAAGTCGCGCCCGCATATGAAAAAGGTGTTTGTTCAAATCACACATGTGAGGTATCGCCGCAATCGTCAGAGCGAGAGAAAAAATTCTAGCACTAGATCTCCTCCGTAACTCTAACCTGGTAACCATAAAAAAAGTTTAAAGCGTCGCCTACAGAGAATTGTAGGTACCGTAGTTTGTCGCCATTCCACGAATCCATGCAATTATAAAGCGTGACATGTTTGGTATCTATTTACTCGGCGTAACATTATATTTCATATTATACTAAAAAATTGGGCCAACTTTTTCATTTTTTTTTTTTATTCATGAAAGTAAATTTTTCCCAAAAAGTTGCGTTTAAAACACTGCCGCACAAATACCGTCCGACATAAAATATTGCAACAATTGCCATTTTATTCTCTAGATTCTCTGCTAAAAATTATATATAATGTTTGGGGGTTCTAAGTAATTTTCTAGCAAAAAATATGGATTTTATCTTGTAAACACCAAATGTCAGAAATAGGCTTAGTCATAAAAAGGTTAATAATGCTTAAAGTGAAACAATAAAAATTAAATATTCCTTTAAATTTTGTGCCTGGGGGGTGTCTATATTGTGCCTGTAAAGTGGCAATTTTTTCCTGTGTTTAGAACATTTCCACAGCAAAACGACATTTCTAAAGGAAAAAAAGTAATTTTAAACTGATTGCGGATAATTAATTAATATAATATAATATAATATAATATAATGAATTGTCGGGGCTCGGCAATATACATAAAACTCATTGAAAAAAATGGCATGGGTTCCCCCCAGTCCATTACCAGGCCCTTTGTGTCTGGTATGAATGAATGTGAACCCAGAGCAAAAAATGTAAAAAAAAATTGTGTGGGGGTCCCCCAAAAAATCCATACCAGGCCCTTCAGGTCTGGTATGAAAATTAAGGGAAACCCTGCACCAATTTTTTTTTTAAATGGCGTAGGGGTCCCCCCAAAATCCATACCAGACCCTTCAGGTCTGATATGGATTTTAAGGGGAACCCTGCGCCACAATAAAAAAATGCGTAGGGGTACCATCAAAAATCCATACCATAACCTTATCCGAGCACGCAACCTGGCAGGCCCCAGGAAAAGAGAATATTCCTATATGGGATGAGAAAACGCCCCCCTCCTAAACCGTACCAGGCCACATCCCCCCAACATGGGGAGGGTGCTGGCAGCCAGGGGGCTTATTGGAATCTGGAAGCCCCCTTTAATAAGGGGACCCCCAGATCCCACCCCCATGTGAATTGGTAATGGGTACATTGTACCCTTACCATTTTACCCAAAAAGTGTAAACATTTAAAAAAAAAGAAAAGACAGCAATGTAAATCCACTATATATATCAAAGTGAATTTGCGCAAAAAAACACACAATCAAAAACTATAAAACATATGTAATCAATAGTGCAAAGTAGATAAAGTAAAATTAAAGTGAAAACAAATAAAGTCCATAGGTGTCAAAAAAGTTCATAAAGTGCAAACGTGCAGTGCACAAAATTCTTTCAGTGAAATTGTCAAGCTTGCAGTAAAGTGCTAGTGCTCCTTCGTGCGTTCAGCCTCACAGGCCTCTCACCTTAGTGACATACATCAATGGCGTGATATTAGATAGCTATTCTGTGCCACTCCAAACCACACAGCCTCACAGGCCTCTCACCTCTCGATAGATAAAAAACGCATCCAAATAAATCCTCTAGATAGAACCAATGATCCAGTAATAATGGACAACACCAGGAGTATTCACTCTTCTCTATGTCTTCTCTATGTCTTGAATCAACCCTTCGCTGAGATACTCAGGGAAACATAAAGAAAAATAGGCCTCCAATGGTGTAACAACTAAAACATTTATTAAAACAAAGTATTCTCCTTACATCAGTAAAAAACACAGCAAGCATCAAATAATAAACAAGGCGGCATCTGCCATAGGTCTCACGTCACTTCCAGGTGTACGTCCAAATCCCTACGCGTTACGGCTCTTTGCCTTCATCTGGTCCCCATAGCCGTAACGCGTAGGGATTTGGACATACACCTGGAAGTGACGTGAGACCTATGGCAGATGCCGCCTTGTTTATTATTTGATGCTTTTTACTGATGTAAGGAGAATACTTTGTTTTAATAAATGTTTTAGTGTATGGTAAACACTTTAGTTTTTGCTGCAATCTGTATAGTATTATTCTTTATTGATTATTTTAGCGCGAAGGATTACATATTTATTTATATTAATGTAAATCCACGCCGCTGGACGTAAAGAAAAAAAAGCTGCAAAAGTTCCGCCTCCATTGGAGGATCCTGCTAAGTGACGCTTCTTCTCGCTTTGACAGCTGTTATAAAGCTGAGGGCAGGGCCACCATGTGATGTAAACGCGTGACCCTGCCCCCTCTGATGCCACGGGGAATCCCCTGTGGCGTCAGAGGTGGTTATAACCTACCAACCAAACATTAAAGGGAAAACACAGTATTTTTGAGAAATAGGAGTTCCTCTCTGAATTCCTGATGGGAGGGGCCCCTCCCAGGGCGAACAGGTAACTTAAGGAGAAAGGGTTATAACTGTAACAGGCGCTCTTTCGTCGCCGTATTGCGTTCCACGCTGGAACGCATATGGCGACCGCGTGATGACATCATCGCCCGGCGCCGCATGCGTTCCACCGTGGAACGCAGAAGTGCGCCGTATCATCTACACTGATCCCATATGCACCTGTTTTGCTGCCTATAAAGGCTTCCACTCTCCATCCAAACAAGGTTCTATTATTGTCGGCCGTAGCCGGCTTGGATACAATTAAACTACTGGTACCATCCATCCCCTCAACTGAACGAGCAGCACAATCAGGATCCATGATGCCTCTCAGTTATCCATTGCCTCCATCCACGATGCCCATCTAACTGCTGTGGTTGGGGACACCCTAAGATATACGGCATCAGCGGACCCTTCATGACAGAATCCCTTTGCTGCCGCAATACTCTGCTTACTGAAGAATACTCGTCCTCTGCAAACGGATAAGTATCAATACTATGTTTGTTGCTCTAGTATTACCCGGATCACATATGGCCTTGCTACGTACTGTATTTTACATTTACTACCGTGCACCTTGAGATTACTTAAGCTGCTTGTGGCAAATCTTAAAGGGACATATAATTTTAAACCATTTAAGCTTCAATTGTCTCTCTCTTGATACAGTATTTTTATATGCTACGTGCTTGACATTCGTTGTTATTTGTACACAGCTTCCACCCTACAATACTAGCCTTAGTAGCTCAACGCATTCCTATATGTGAGAGAGATGATGTAGTGAACCCCCAAACTCTTGTTTTCTGTTTGGAATGACGCAGTGGTGGCCCGTCCATAGGGACGCATGGACGCCTCCCGCAGTCACACAAAAAAATAAACGGGCCCTTTAAGAACCTTTATTTGGCTAAAATGTCATTTTGACATTTTAACCGCAGTTCTGGCGGCCGTCTATAGAGGGCGCTGCAGCGCCACCCCCTCTCGCAAATAACATACATTCGTGCATAATTGCACGAATGTATGTTATTGTTGGTTGCCAGCTGCCTGGTCTATTCCTATAACCGCACATGGGTCGCCGGTTACCCAAATAGCGGCAGCTGGTTGGCTGAGGGGAACTGCCTATCAAAGCCAGCAGCTCTGATAGGCTTTTCCAGTACCGCCCTCCGGCTCTCAGAAGTCTACCCTCGGAGCGCAGGCAACCTGCGGTCCTTGCATAAGACTGACGGCCGTTTCAGCCAATCAGGTTCCCGGATTCTGGTTATCAGGGACCTGATTGGCTGAAGCTTCACCACGGCGGCAGAAGACATCGAGGGAGGACATGAAAGCTTCAGGTAAGTGCTTTTTACAGGGAAAGGGTAGACAATTGGCACAGTGGCATCATGGGGCACAGTGGTGACAATTAAAGGGCACAGTGACATGCACAATGGCATCAATGGGCACAGTGGTGACAATTAAAGGGCACAGTGGCAACAATTGAGGGGCACAGTGGCTGTGTTTGATGGCATGGCACAGTGGTGACAATTGATGGCACAGTGGTGACAATTGATGGCATAGTGACTGCGTTTGATGGCATGGCACAGTGGTGACAATTGATGGCACAGTTGCTGTGTTTGATGGCATGGCACAGTGGTGACAATTGATGGCACAGTTGCTGTGTTGCATGGCACAATGGTGACAATTGATGGCACAGTGGTGACAATTGATGGCATAGTGACTGTGTTTGATGGCATGGCACAGTGGTGACAATTGATGGCACAGTTGCTGTGTTTGATGGCATGGCACAGTGGTGACAATTGATGGCACAGTTGCTGTGTTTGATGGCATGGCACAGTGGTGACAATTGATGGCACAGTTGCTGTGTTGCATGGCACAGTGGTGACCATTGATGGCACAGTGGCTGCATTTGATGGCATGGCACAGTGGTGACAATTGATGGCACAGTTGCTGTTTGATGGCATGGCACAGTGGTGACAATTGATGGCACAGTGGCTGCATTTGGTGGCATGGCACAGTGGTGACAATTGATGGCACAGTTGCTGTGTTGCATGGCACAGTGGTGACAATTGATGGCACAGTTGCTGTTTGATGGCATGGCACAGTGGTGACAATTGATGGCACAGTGACTGCATTTGATGGCATGGCACAGTGGTGACAATTGATGGCACAGTTGCTGTTTGATGGCATGGCACAATGGTGACAATTGATGGCACAGTGACTGCATTTGATGGCATTGCACAGTGGTGACAATTGATGGGCACAGTGGCTGCATTTGGTGGCATGGCACAGTGACTGCGTTTGATTGCACAGTGGCTGCATGTGATGGGCACAGTGAGGCTGAATTTTTTTTTTTTTCGTTTGCGCCCCCCCAAAAAATGTTGAGCACCAGCCGCCACTGGAATGACGCCTGGGGTCCAGTACTGAAATCTCACATAACATAGGGAGGTGTATTGAATTCTTTCCTTCCCGCAATTGTGGTTCACTCCTGTTCACCATAGTTTGTGACAATAAATAGTAAAACATGTGAACAGAAACCAAAACACTGAAGTGCAAAAATAAAATAAAATAAATTGAAATCTGTGAATCGCTCTCACAAGTGTGTGAATCACCGATCAGAGTCATCTAGTGACAATAACATAAATAAATATAAAATAAATTAATACAGATGATACAATCTGTGAGAAACACTAAACAAAAGTGTTAATATGAATATAAACTATATAAAAATATGATAAATACATAAAAAAATCTGAGATGAGATACTGTCAGGACCTGGATTTGAACCAGGGACCTCATCTGTGTCTGGCAGTGAACCTTCTCACTGAGCTATCTGGGATGCTGGACAGCTCCCTGTCTGATCTGCTGGACAAACCCATCTGATCCATTGGACACTCTTGCCTTGTGTCTTGATTGTCTTGAACCTTGAACCCCTTGCTCCTCCCACGAACTTCCTGATATAAGCCATGTCTCTGCACTTCCTCCTTGCCAGAATATTGTACTATCTCCAGCCTGTATCTAGCTCCTGTCTTCCCTGCTGCCATTCATATTTGCTACTGCTCATTATCGACCCTTGGCTTGTTATCGACTACGCTTCTGCCTGATCCCAACCTACAGATACTCATTACCGACCTTTTGGCTTGTTTACCGACCACTCTTCTGTTTGATCCTTACCTGCTTATCTGCTATTGTACCCCAGCTTTCTCACCTCCTGGTGGGGCAATCCTGAGGACCGCGACCTGGTGCTAAAATGCAGAAAAATCTATCTCCACCTTCAGGAGCTCTGGTGAACACCAGTTAGCGCTTAGATTCTGCACCTCAGGTGACCCTGTGTCATCAGCCAGGGTGACCTGCTCTGCTTCTATAGCTACTGGCCTCTGAGCCTGACCCAAGACCGTGACAGATATAAGGCTTGGAATCACCCTATGTGATGTATGACCCACTATTTAGAATCCACTTGTATGAATTTATCACAATTATTTGCAAAAAAATTGACATTTGTGTGTATTACTCTTCAGATGGTGTGAATCACTTTTCAAAGTCCCCACACATGTAATCAAAACAATTGTGTAAATCACTCTTCAAAGTCAGTAGATCAATTCTCAGACTCTCCTCAATGTGACAGTGACTCACAAACACGGAAATCCCTCCACCACATAGATTTCAGGCTTACCAGACAGCTGTATAGAGCTTACAGCTAATAATCCAGCCTGGGCCTTTAATCACCATTTGGAATCAGACAGCAGCTATCATCCAAGAGCCACCTACATTAGGGCCAGACAGATGGTAATGGACTTGAAGGCTAATCACTGTGAGATCAATCTCGATCATTGATGATACTCAAGATAACCCAAGGAGAGAAACAGACTCGCCATAGCGTAAAACCAATGGACCAGGTAATTAGATAAAAAGTAATGCACTTACTTAAGAAGCTTAAAATACATGTGGAAAAAATCTGGCTGACTAAAGCAAACGCCCATCCCTGTAGGTTCGTAACAACGCCGTGACATCAGCACGCCTGACGCATTTCTGCACAATATGACATTGTCCTGTTTCCCCTATCTGGTGAAAGCTATTGTTTGTATGTGTAAACAGTTAACTGTGCCATTCCCAAACCCAGTGATAATCACTCTCAGTCTTCTGGCACACAAATTGTTGCCCGTGAGCTGGAAAATCTCTGTGCAGGGTGAGAGTGCCATTGTCACACTAACTACATATAAGATTTTTTGGGCAGCTAAAACCATTTGCATAAAAGCATTTTAAGTGTGTATTCAGCTGTTTTCCTTAGTTTATAATTATATATTTAGCATATATGCCTTAAGAATTTTGCCTTTAGAAAATTGCCATCTTTGGTGGGTTACACAGAAGCAAAACATTAGCGCTATTTTACTTCAATTTGCAGTAAACCATTTAACACACAAAATAAACTGCACTGAGCTGGTGCATCTATAGCAATATTGCTGAAATGTTTTAGGTCTACTACTACTACTTGCTTTTATCGATGACAAAAATGACCTCAAACAAGATAACATCAATGTGTTTTGCAAGTAACACAATAAATGTATTCATTGTGTTTATTGCAGCAATACAGTTAGCAGTAATGTGTAAGCTCACATTAAGGAAAATAAATATAAAACTGTAAGCCATTTCGAAATACACTACTAATGTAAGCAATCAAAGGAAATCTTTTTGCCTCAAGCAATATGGCAAAAGGCCAGTTCTCTTGTATGTGCGGCTTTTAAAATTTCTTTCATCAGGTAGTGTAATGATAAGCACAAATGTCCTAAACTCATGTACATGCTGCTTTATTAAAGATTTGGGAGTGATTTTCTTTCTTCTTACTTTCGCAACACATATTGTTATAAGATTAGTAAAGTAGTTGTGAACAGTAAGTTGAAATACATTTTAGTAATAACATTCTAAAATAAATAAGTTGAAGTCTTTGCAGAGGAAACCGGTCGGGTTGAACCTTTCCAACACTTGCACTGCGCAAACAAATCTTTTCCTATAGTGGTTGTGTATTTTGCTGTGGAATTTTGTTTATTGAGACTTTTTCATTTTTTGATTTTATTGTTTTATTTCAAGTTTTACACGTGTTGTTGTGATCTACGTGTTTAAATAAATACGTTTTTACACTATGAGGAGGTCTATCCCCTTTCTCCCTTTTTTCCTGTGAACGGAAACCTTCTGGAGGACTTGCATCACCCCATTGGGAAACCCTGTGACTTTCCCCACCAGCTTCTTCCGTGGACCTTCTATGGAGCGTCGGGAGTGAGAATTATATCTACATCCCATCCCAAGAAGGGCGGTCGGCCCACATAAGCCTGCATGACCCATTCACCGTACGGTGCTAGTGGGTCAACAACAGCTGGTAAGCGTATTCAATTCATCTATATGCCACGGATTGTCAATATGAAGATGGGGAGGTCTTAGCACAAACAACATATAGTAAAGACTGTGAAGTCTAAGGACACCCATAAACCATTGAGAACATTCATTTATCTTAATTTTTTGGGGACCTATTATTCATTTTTTTGGGATCTATTACCACATGATGCTCGCTGGACTTAATATCCAGCCTGTTTACATGTTTGTATCATCTATTTGATCTAGGTGTATAGCCACATAACTATTTCTTATTAGATTACATCACTTCTAGATTCACCTGCTTCAGGAGAAGCTCCTTCTGTAATTTTCACATGGTGTTCGTTGGACTCATTATCCAACCTGATTACACATTTCTAGAAGGGGATTATCAGAGTTGATTTTCTAAAGTGCCACATCCAAATGAGAAATCAAGAAGAATAAAGGCAAAGCCCCCTAGTCGGACTTTAAAGGCACTGTGGTGTGTCAAATGTAGTTAGAGAAAACATAGTATTACAATATAATTTATTGAAGAAGTATCAGATAAAAGTTGATTACATGATCTATAACAAATACAAAAAATACAAAATAATGACATATAGTTCAACATATATTGCTGTGTCATGTGATGCCCTGTGTGGTCCCGACGTTTCAGGGAGACATAGTCCCTTTCTTCAGGGGTATTCCAGGATTCACAGCTCTAAAAATGTATGGGAAATGATCAGGATAATCCTAATAATGTTGATGATGTTGTTATATAGATTAATACTGAAGTACTTACAGTGAACTGTATGGTACTTCAAGTCAGTAGATCATGTATTTAAAAGCATGGGTTTCCGGATGATCCGAGTCTGCTGGCCTGGCCACTGACGACAGAGCAGAATTGTGAACAGGGTGTGTTGTTGCCAGATATAAATATGCTGCTGGAGTCAGAGGACACTGGAGCCTAAAGTTGTAATGATGTGTGTTAATATTTATGGACATAGTTGTATTAATAAAATGTGAAATAAATTGTGTTTTATAACATTTTCTTGGAGGGATATGGTATGGCTTACCTAGTAAATGGCGATGGAGAGGCTCGTATTAGGCTGGAAGTGTACAAAAGTAATAAAAAATAATGAGTAAATATGTACAATGTATGTAAGTAAAAATATCCATGTTATATTAATGTGGTTAAACCACATATAGTTAAATGTTATAGCAAAAAATGCTCAATAGATGGCGTTCAATGGGGATATTTAGATGTTATAGCAAAAAATGCTCAATAGGTGGCGTTTAAGGGTTGAGTATTAAGGAGTTGATTAAAAAGGACATTTTTTCTTTTGTGTTCCTGTAAGTATGAAACTGAATGTATGTAGATAACCAAAACCAGCAGGGAAACTGATAATGTGGTAGCTGCGATTGATATGAAGAAAATAAAATAAAACGTTTTTTACCTTGGGAAGATAGATGCAGAGGAACCGTCATGTTGTCCAGCAAGTTGCTGGATAGCAAATGACTAGTTCCTCTGCTGCTATATAAAGTGCCCATCAGCCAATCTGCGACGCCCAGTGCAAAGGGTTTGCAGCTGTGCTCGGACGGCTAATTGAGGCAGGTGTGGGGCTCACAGGGCAACTGATTCCATGGGTCATGGCGCATAAACATCCGAGATGCGCATGCGTGCGCAGCAGGATGACACGCCATGACCCGTCACCATGACGCGCGTATCCCGCAGCGCGCATGCGCGCGCGGCGGGATGGCGCGGCGTCACGGATTGAACCGACGTCAACCTCACTGTGCGCACGGAGAATGCGCACAGGAGGAGAAAGATGGCGGCCATGGCATGAGTAATTGCCAGGTTGCCAAAAGTTCACCAACAAGGAGACCGATTGGTCTCCTGTAGTGAAAAGTATGTCGGGCAGCATATATAATCTAGGCAACAAATGGCAGTACAAGAAACTTGTGTTTTATATCTTATTTCACAAATAGATATATTGAATAGGCAGAGCGCCCTCTAGTGGATAAATTATAGAATTGCTGAGTTTGTCAGGGACAGATCAACCTGGCTCGGACCAGGAAAGAACATTGCTGATAAAGTATTACTTTTAAAATGTGGCAGACATTATGACATAGTACAAAGTCAGAAAGAAAAAAGGGGGAGAAGGGGAGGGGGGGGGAAAGGGATTGCAAAGAAGGAAAAGGGGGAAGGGGGGAACAAAGTTGATTTGCAGAATTGTGCTAAGTATAATTGTAACAAACAATTGATGTATATCGTTGGCAGTGATGTAATTTGAGCTTATGCTAGGAAATATATGCATCATGATAATCAAGATTGCTAAATATAGATATAAATATAATTGCATATATATCAATATAGCCCTGTGTCTATATATTTGCTTTATATAGTCTATATTGCCAGGTATTGGAGATACAGGTATTTATGAAATGGTAATTTGGTAACTTGAAAACATGGAAAAAGAATTAAAAATTATTGCGAATAATTATCAATACATTGTGGTTTTTGAAACAAACATGTTACATTGTTTAAATATATATGCTATTTTACACGGCCTAAACCAGGGTTGTAAAGTATGTTGCGGGATTCTTGTTGCTGGGCAAGAGCACAATGTAGACGTAAATTACAATCTAATGTGTAATGGAAGAGGAACTTGTGACAAAGGAAACAATTTTTTACATGGCGATTCAACACAAGTTCAACAAGCCAAAAAATTAAACCTGGAATCGATATCTAACAGCTCTTCCACAGCACGGCAAGGCCATGATACTAGTTCTTCTACACAGGACATTCCGATAGCACCGAACAATACAACTGCGCTAGTAGCTGCATATACGCAGAGAAACACAGTCCCTTCTCATAAACCAATATCAGCCAGTCAATCCAATCGTTCTCTCATCGATTCGTCTTTTTTAGAACAGATTTTGGCTCAAACACGTTCCCCTTCTCCTATAGGGAACACACAACAACAAAATCTCTAAAAGACAGCGATCATAGCCATGAAGCCGACATGCCAGAGACCCAATTGAATATCATCAACCTAAGGGGGGCGTGGCCGGCAGCCGAGGCGGATGGTCGCGTGAGGAGAGAGCTCCGAGCTGAGAACCTCAATTAAGCGACACTGAGCGACCTTTGACAGCCCTGTTTGCTGCTAACAGGTACCGACAAGCACCGGAGACATCCCGATCGCCATGGGGAAAAGGAAGGGCGACAGAAAGCCCAGAAAACTAACGGACTTTTTTTCGCCATCGAGTACACCTGGGCCTCAAGATGGCGCCGACGCCACGGCATTGCAGCGCGGCTCTCCACACAGCGGGGAACGACGGGATGTCGCACACAGAGAGGGAGCGTTGTTCTCCCAGGCAAGTAGCAGAGGATCCACACCAGGTCCCTCTCCAGCCTCCAGCCCGCAGAAATCAGCGCAGAAGCGCTCATCGAATCATACATATGCAGGTGAGCAGGATGATTCTTATGATTCACACAATAGCACCAGAACCTTCATTGAACAAATCAATGAATTCCCTACATCAGGGCTGCCCCTAAGTGACACCATTATGAAGGATATGTTGGTGACTTTGAGGGGATCATTACATAAAGATATGATGTTGTGCATATCACAGATTCGGTCTGAGGTCACCTCCATAGGAGATAGAGTCAGCCATCTAGAAGACAAGATGAGTGACTTTGCTGGTGCGCATAACGAATTAGTTGATGCTCATAATGATGCTGATGGCGATTTACAAGCTATGAAGGAGAAAATCGCAGATTTAGAAGATAGATCTCGCAGGAATAATATTAAAATGCGGGGGGTAGAGGAATCTGTGACCCCTGCTGAGCTGAGGACATATGTCCAAAGTTTTATAGCCGCCATGATGCCAGATACCCCGGCCGGGGAAGTTATAGTGGACAGAGCTCATCGTCTTCCCAAACCGAAATTCCTGCCTGAAAAGGTTCCGAGGGATGTAATCGCTCGCATTCATTTTTTCCACGTTAAAGACGAGCTTATGCGTTTCACCAGAAAAAATCATCCTCTCCCTGCTCCGTACTCAGACATCTCTGTGTTTGCGGATCTATCACAACACACCATGTTGGCCCGGAGGCAACTCTCTACTGTTACCAAGTTGCTCCAAAACCATAAAATCCCTTACTCCTGGGGATTCCCCACTAAACTACTCATCGTCAAAGATAACCGCACCCATGTTATTAGGAACGTGGAGGAGGGGCTGACCCTGGCTAAAAGATGGGGTTTACTCCAGGAGGATGCTTCCACTTCATCGCCTAAACACGCTCCTGCTAGGATGTCCCCAGAGTGGAATACAACCTGATCAGTACCTTTGAGCCTGTAATATCGCCACTTCTAGTTTGGAACATATGGGCTGTCTGAAAGTTAATCTGGTTCTCTCGGAACTTGTGACCCCTTTAGTATACAGATGCGAGATATGTTCGCACTTTATGACTGTTTTCAACTTTTCATTTTATTGTTGCTTTGTTTTTTTTTCTCTGTTCCTGTCCCGTTTTTCTTTTGTTTTTCCATGGTTATTGCCGCTGTACCTAAGGAACGACCGGAGGATCTCTCTCTATCTGATATTAGAAGACCTGCATCAAGCTTCATTACCAACATAATTCTAAACTGGACGCCAAATCCCTCTCCACCGCTGCCACCTACAGGTACTCTAATAGAAACGCACTTGAATTTCTCACATCAGTTTATATGTCTAGCATACCACTTCTCTCCAGGATGATGACTTTATCTATTATCTCCATGAATGTTCATGGCTTAAACAGCCCTTTTAAAAGGTCTGCGATGTGGAGAGAAGTTGACAAGCTAAAAGGGGAAGTTCTGTGTGTTCAAGAAACGCACTTCATGGCTTCTAAACAACCTAAATGTTCAAATAAAGCGTTCCCCCACATTTTCAACGCTCCAGCACCGGTTAAAAAGAGGGGAGTATTGATTGCTATTAAATGCTCAGTAGCCTTCACTCTGCACAAAGTAATTTGTGACCCCAATGGACGATATGTGATTTTGATATGTGATTTAAATGGCTCCACATATACTCTGGTAAACCTCTATGCTCCTAACAAAGGACAACACTCTTTTCTCAGATCTTTGCTCAGAAAAGTAGACAAGGTTAAAAAGGGTTCTCTTCTCCTTTGTGGAGACTTTAACTGTGTTGTAAACAAACATATGGACTGTTCAGGCGTGAACCCGCCCAATAGGCAAGAACTTCAATCTTTTCTTTCTGAAAACGAATTGTTTGACCCCTGGAGATGCCTGCACGCTTCAGAAAAAGACTTCACGTACTACTCCTCTCCACATCGATCTTATTCTAGGATCGACTTCTTCCTCTCTGACCTCAACTTACTTCAAAGGACAGTTTCTACCTTAATTCATTCCATCACATGGTCGGACCATGCCCCGATCTCTATAGAATTGAAAGGACAGAGCTCGATCCCCCCGACCTATCTATGGAGGAACAACATTGAAATCCTAGCTGATCCCGTTTACTCGTCAAAAATTAATCTGCAGATTTTAGAATTTTTTGAATTAAATGATAAGGAAGATACTAGCATAGCTACCTTGTGGTGTGCCCACAAAGCCTTCAGTAGAGGGCTTCTTATACAAGCTGCCGCTCGTAATAAAAGGCGGAAAGGGGAACTGTTGAACAATTTACTCACCGATCTTAAAAACCTAGAAAGTTTGCATAAACAAAATCCCTCCCATAAAGTAGATAATGAGTTGTTTAATTGCAGACATAGGGTGCGTTTGTTACTTTTATCTACTCACCAGGCCTTATTACGGCGTACAAGAGCTAAATTTTATGCACATAGTAATAAAGCCGGAAAAATGTTAGCCAATTATATTTCTAGGCGGCAACGCAAATCCAATATCTCTACTATTAAGGACCCACATACGGAGGTAGTGGAACATCACCCGGTTAATATAGCTAACGCTTTTATGAAGTACTACAAAGATCTTTACAATCTGAATTTAGATAATGATACACCCCAACCCACGGAGCTATCCGTGTCCGCCTTCCTCAACTCATTGTCCCTCCCGTCCGTGACGGAGGAAGACCTGTCTTTACTTAATGCACCAATCCTAGAAAAGGAAATCTCTGATACCATTCAGGCTTTACCAAAAAATAAATCCCCAGGATCTGATGGGTTTTCATCGGAATATTATAAAACATTCTCACAGACGCTAACCCCATACTTAAGAGTATTGTTCAACAGCGCCGCTTCCTTGGCTTCATTCCCTGAAGAGATGTTGCAAGCTACGATTGTTACTTTACCAAAGCCAGGTAAGAAACCGGATTCCCCACAAAATTTTAGGCCTATATCCTTATTGAATACGGACCTTAAAATTTACTCCAAAATTTTAGCAAATAGACTTACCAAGATCACCCCTACGTTACTAAAGGCTGACCAGGTTGGCTTTGTTCAGGGTAGACAAGCCCCGGACGGTACCCGACGTCTGCTTGACCTCCTCCATATAGTAGAAACTAGAAAGACCCCTGCTGTATTATTGGCCTTGGACGCAGAGAAGGCCTTTGATAGGGTCCATTGGGGGTACCTCAAAGCGACTCTACAAAAATTCGGCCTTCAGGGGATGATCCTCTCTGCGATCTTAGCATTATATTCTTTACCTTCAGCCAGAGTATTCACGAGCAATGCCCTTTCCGATAAGTTTTATATTACCAATGGCACCCGCCAGGGGTGCCCATTGTCGCCCATAATCTTCACGTTAATGATGGAACCCCTGGCGGAGGCTATCAGAGCAGATAACAGCATTTCAGGAATCAGAATAGCGAACTGTGATCATAAGATTGGTTTATTCGCAGATGACGTGGTATTAATACTCTCCAATCCGGTTTCTTCCCTTGCTAGGGTCAATACAGTCTTACAGATTTTCGGAGATATATCTTATTACAAACTGAATGTATCGAAATCATGCTTACTGCCTATGAATCTCAATAAGCGACTGATATCTGCTCTGAAGGAGGTTTACCCATTTCAATGGATGACTAAATCTATTCCATATCTTGGTATTAAGCTGTCGTTCCCAACTGCATCCATGTACTCTGTTAATTTCCCTGCTCTAATTGACACTGTTAAAATGGACTTACAGCATATTGCGTCCTACGAGCTGTCATGGCTGGGTAGGATAGCGGCCCTGAAAATGATTATCTTGCCTAAACTGATCTACTATTTCAGGACGATTACCATGAGCTTACCAGAAGCATTTTTCAAAACAATCGATAAGATGTTTAGACAATTTATATGGAGAGGTAAACTGCCCAGGCTCACCTACTTATCTATCCAAAAATCTAGAAACTTGGGAGGGACGGGTTTCCCTAATATCCGACACTACTATAGGGCTGCTATTCTGGACCAGCTTAAAGCCTGGTTTGAACCAGAATCTTCTAAACTCTGGGTGCAGATAGAGAAGTCCATTCTTCAAGGTAGGGACTTTCCCTCATTATTACTTGCCAAATTGACTAAGATCCCCTTTAATTCCCCTTCCCTACCCTCCATTGTAGCATCTCTCTCAGCCTGGGAAGAGCTTCATAAAGTGTCTAACTCCGACTCGAATTTGATCCAAGAACTTACTAATCTCAAAATTTATGAATATCTTATCCCAAACTTTAGTGTTCAAGCATGGCTGAAGGAGGGTGTCCAATCTTGGGGCGAATTACTTCTTAAAAATCCCACCTCTAATCCCTACGCGAAGTCCCAACTACTGCATTTTCGCTCCAAACATATTAACTGTACGTACAGCTTACATGGCAGTGCATGGAGCTACCTCCAATCTCACTATCTTAAACCTAAAGGTTTATCGTGGTTTTATGCCCTTCTCCAAAACTCTAATACATTTTCTAAAACCTCGGGTATGATAAATTGGGAAAAAGATTTAAAGTTAACCTTCTCCCCAGAAGATTGGAAGGCGGCAATCCAATCAAGTTATAAATTTTCTCATTGTACTAACCATTGGGACCTAATGTTAAAGATTCTCCACAGATCATATCTCACTCCAGTGAGATTATCTTTAATTTTCCATTCAGACTCCTCCTACTGTTGGAGACAATGTGGGGCCAGAGGAAACATTTACCATATACTTTGGGACTGCAAAAGACTTTGCAGTTTCTGGTACGATATTTTTAATCTACTGTCCTCTATCGTGGGATCTTTCGTGACCCCTACCCCTCAATTAGCCCTCCTCTCCTTGAATATTAATAGTATCCCGAAACAATATAGAACCATAGCCTCTCATATCTTCATTGCTGCTAAATTATCAATTACCTCCAAATGGAAATCTAACCTGATCCCAACCATATCTGAAGTGATCCATAGGGTGAATACACATTATTCCTATGAAAAACATTTTGCCACTCAATCAAATTCGGTTTCTCACTTCCTTGGCCAGTGGTCCCCTTGGTCGTCTAGATTTGTTAATGTAAAATAAAACTCTGAACACCACCTTGATATAGACTCTTTTCGGTACAGCTATTTCTTATTTCTTATTTCTTATTGTTTAAACATACTTATCCTATTTTTGGTACGCTAATGCCTACTTATTTGCTTTTTTTTTTCCCTTTACTGTTTGTTCTTTATTCTTATTTTTTTTTTATTTTTTAAAATGTTGTCTCTTTTTGAGTTGACCGGTTGTTTCTCAGAATTACGGTTCATTTAATGATATATTTTCTAAAAAATAAAGAAGGATAGGCCTGTGTCATGTCCTATCGAAGGACCGACGCATCCACAGGGTGTAGTAGGATGCTAGGCCCTTTTGTATTATTTGTCAACAGGCTCGTTCTCCATATCCTTTTCATATCATCTTGAAAATTGCTTATGCCAAGGTTTATGTATGATTCTGTCTTATTGTTAGCATTTGGCATGTTGACTCAATGCTGTTATGTATACCTTTGTTTGGTGACTTAATAAAAAAATATTTGAAAAGAATATCATCAACCTGTCATCGCATCAAATGTCCTCTACGGAAACTTACATCCTAGGGAAAGGGCTCAATTTTTGCCCCAACCTTAACCTGGATAAATTTGAAGTATACAAAGATTTACAGCTATTCATTAGAAAACTCTTACTCAAAAGTCTCTTTAGCAAACAACACTCTGATGCACCATTCACCCTAGAAGAACAACAAGCACTTGCTCAACTAAACTCTCTTCTGGAAGAAAACGAAACAAACATATTGCCAGACTATACAATCTTACCTTCGGTCGACACCAAAACTATTGCTTCAGTAACCCCAATCGATAGTATTAATTCAAAATTAAAGAAAAAATCGGACTTTTGTCCTGCACCCAGCATAAATTCCAACGCAGTAACCTTCCTCAAACTCGTCAATCAAGATCTGGCGAAACTAAAAATGAAGAACAAAATTCAGAACAATTTAAACTGTGATGAGAAAAAAGCTCTTCAAACCCTCTCAACAAATCAAACCATTACCATAAAGTCAGCCGATAAAGGGGGCAACATTGTAATCCTAGACAACGATCATCACACTGAAATGTGTCGCAAAATCCTGAGAAACCAACTATGGTATAGACGTATCCCTTTCGATATTATCGAAAAATACAATAAAGAATTCTACTCAATTGTAGATCGAGCACATCTCAACGGCGTTATCAATAAAATCACATGGGATTTTATAAGGGTTTAATTCCCAGTCACGCCAACCTTCTATGCACTACCCAAAGTGCACAAAAATCCCAATGATCCCCCAGGGAGACCCATCATCTCTGGGAGAGGATCATTAACTGACAATGCCAGCAAATTAATTGACGAGTTCTTGCAACCCCTAGTAATCCAATTACCTTCTTACGTCAAAGACACCATCCACTTTCTTCAAATTATCAATGATCTCTACATTCCAGACCACGCTACTTTAGTCACCATCGATGTAGAAGCACTTTACAGTTCGATCCCTCACGACCGAGGAATCGCACTAATAAAACACATCCTACAAACTAAAGGTATATGCGATCCTTCCTATCATGAGTTCATCATCTCTATTCTGGAATTTATTTTGACACACAACGTCTTTTCCTTTTTTGGCTCCCACTACCTCCAGATACAGGGAGTTGCAATGGGGACCTCGTGCGCCCCCTCTTATGCAAACCTGTATCTGGGGGAGTGGGAGAAAAACCTTTTTTCGGACGACATGTCCGCCATTTATACGGACCACATTACAGCGTGGTATCGTTACATAGACGACATTTTCTTAATTTGGGACGGTCCACCTGATTCACTACAACCATTCTTGCAGCGTCTAAACAAAAACGAGTTCAATCTATCATTCACTATGAATCATGATAAACAGTGTATTCCCTTTCTTGATGTTGAAGTCTTTAGAGACAGTTCACAGAAATTGGGAAGCAAGCTCTATAGAAAACCGACATCCGGTAACAACATCTTACACGCATCCAGCTTCCATCCTCAAGCACTTATTAACCACTTGACCACTGGGCACTTAAACACCCTTAATAACCAGACCAATTTTCAGCTTTCGGTGCTCTCACATTTTGAATGACAATAACTCAGTCATACAACACTATAACCAAATGAAATTTTTGTCCTTTTTTTCCCACAAATAGAGCTTTCTTTTGGTGGTGTTTCATCACCTCTGCGGTTTTTATTTTTTTTGCTATAAATGAAAAAAGAACAAAATTTTGCAAAAAATAATAATTTTTCTTCATTTCTATTATAAAATTTTGCAAAAAAGTAATTTTTCTTCATAAATTTGGCCTAAAATGTATACTGCTACATATCTTTGGTAAAAAAATAAAAAATGTTGGATATTATTTAGTCTGGGTGAAAGTTATGGGGTCTACAAGCTATGGTACCAAATCCTGAAAATTGATCAATTTCATCACACCTGAAGTACTGACAGCCTCTCTCATTTCTTGAGACCCTAACATGCCAGAAAAGTACAAATACCCCCAAATGACCCCTTTTTGGAAAGAAGACATTCCAAGGTATTTAGAAAGAGGCCTGGTGAGTTTTTTAAAGTTGTAATTTTTTCCCACAATTCTTTGCAAAATCAAGATTTATTTTTTTTTCATCAAATTTTCATATTATTAGGTTATTTTTCACACACAGCATATGCATACCACAAATAACACCCCAAAACACATTCTGCTATTCCTCCCGAGTATGGCGATACCCCATGTGTGAGACTTTTACACAGTGCGGCCACATACAGAGGCCCAACATGCAGGGAGCACCCAGGCCAATTCTGACATTTCTCTCCTACATGTAAAAATCATCATTTATTTGCTAGAAAAATACATAAAACCCCAAAACATGATATAAAGATACCTCACATGTGGTTTGAACACCGTTTTTATATGTGGGCGGGACTTGCGTATGCGTTCGCTTCTGCATGCAAGCTCGCGGGGACAGGGGCTGCTGTATGCCCAGAGTATTGCTAAGTATGCCCAGAGTATTGCCAGAGTATTGCCAGAGTATTGCCAGAGTATGCCCGGAGTATTGCCAGAGTATGCCCGGAGTATTGCCCAGAGTATTGCCCAGAGTATTGCAGAGTATGCCCAGAGTATTGCAGAGTATGCCCAGAGTATTGCAGAGTATGCCCAGAGTATTGCAGAGTATGCCCAGAGTATTGCCAGAGTATGCCCAGAGTATTGCCAGAGTATTGCGGAGTATGCAGAGTATGCCCAGGGTATTGCAGAGTATGCCCAGGGTATTGCAGAGTATGCCCAGGGTATTGCCCAGAGTATTGCCCAGAGTATTGCCCAGAGTATTGCCCAGAGTATTGCCCAGGTGAGTATTGCAGAGTATTGCCCAGGTGAGTATTGCAGAGTATTGCCCAGGTGAGTATTGCAGAGTATTGCCCAGGTGAGTATTGCAGAGTATTGCCCAGGTGAGTATTGCAGAGTATTGCCCAGGTGAGTATTGCAGAGTATTGCCCAGGTGAGTATTGCAGAGTATTGCCCAGGTGAGTATTGCAGAGTATTGCCCAGGTGAGTATTGCAGAGTATTGCCCAGGTGAGTATTGCAGAGTATTGCCCAGGTGAGTATTGCAGAGTATTGCCCAGGTGAGTATTGCAGAGTATATGCAGCAGGGATGGCTGAGCAGGGAGGGAGGGATGGATGGATCTGTGACTGCATTTGTCACAGATCCAGCCCGCAGCACTGGCGCTGCCATCCGCTCCCTCCCCTCTCCTCTCACACTGTACCGATCGGTACAGAGAGAGGAGGGAGGAACCGGCGTCATCAAATGACGCCGGTCTGTTTACGTCTGATCGCGCCGTCATTGGACGGCGCGATCACGTGGTAAACCGCCGCTATCAGCGGCGATTTACCGTGATCCGTGATGCGCCGGGTCCTCTGGACCCGGCGGTCACGGATGTTCCCGTGTGCGCGCCTCAGGAGGCGCGCGGGAGCGCGATTCTGACAGGCCGTTAATTAACGGCCAGTTAGAATACAGCAACCGCCCTAGAGCCGTACTTTCGGCATAGGGCGGTTGCAAAGTGGTTAAATCCATTCCTTACGGACAATACCTACGGATCCGGCGAAACTGTTCCCGCGATGAAGAATTTAGAGACCAAGCACGAAATCTAAGAGATAGACTACTACAACGTGGCTATTCACACTCTTGCCTTAGGCGTGCATATCAACGTGTACTCGCAGTAAACAGAAATACCATGCTGTATTCGACCAAACCCCGTGACACCAGCAATCCCAGTCGCATCATTACCAGATTTAACATGCAACATAATGCGATCACCAACATCATCAAAAAATACTGGCACTTACTGTCCATGGACCCAACTCTGGGACAATTTGTGCCAAAACATCCACTATTCTCCATGAAAAGAGCTAAATCTTTAAAAGACAAACTTGTCACAAGTGAATATAAAGGAGATGCAAGATCTGATCCCTGCAAAGCCAAAGGCACATTTATGTCCGGAAAATGTAACTACTGCAAGTTTATGCATACAGTAAAGAACCCTACACTCCCCAATGGTCAAACCTTCTATCCTCAACACTTTGCCAATTGTAGAACATTAGGTGTCATTTACATGTTATGTTGTGACTGCGGATGTTTTTACATTGGCAAGACCAAACTACAATTCTGGCAACGTGCCTACAAACACATCAGAAGTATGCGCAAAAACGACCCAGAACTTCCTTTTGGACGCCATACCTTATTGGTACACGCAGGCAAATTTCCGAACATCAAATTCCTAATCCTTGACCGCATCCATCCCAATCCCAGAGGTGGGGACTGGAACAAGTCCCTCCTCCAACTGGAATTGCGATGGATCTATACCTTACAAGCCACCCTGCCCCCGGACTCAATGAAGCAATATGCTTCAAACCCTTCCTCGAAGGGTTCTCCTCCGGGGGAATGGAAAAATAATTATGCAACTCATTAAACACCACCACATGCTGCTACTCCCTCAAAATAATTAACTTTAAACACATCATTTACTTTCCTTTTCTTTTCTCTATGTAAAAAATTGTTTCCTTTGTCACAAGTTCCTCTTCCATTACACATTAGATTGTAATTTACGTCTACATTGTGCTCTTGCCCAGCAACAAGAATCCCGCAACATACTTTACAACCCTGGTTTAGGCCGTGTAAAATAGCATATATATTTAAACAATGTAACATGTTTGTTTCAAAAACCACAATGTATTGATAATTATTCGCAATAATTTTTAATTCTTTTTCCATGTTTTCAAGTTACCAAATTACCATTTCATAAATACCTGTATCTCCAATACCTGGCAATATAGACTATATAAAGCAATTATATAGACACAGGGCTATATTGATATATATGCAATTATATTTATATCTATATTTAGCAATCTTGATTATCATGATGCATATATTTCCTAGCATAAGCTCAAATTACATCACTGCCAACAATATACATCAATTGTTTGTTACAATTATACTTAGCACAATTCTGCAAATCAACTTTGTTCCCCCCTTCCCCCTTTTCCTTGTTTGCAATCCCTTTCCCCCCCCCCCCTCCCCTTCTCCCCCTTTTTTCTTTCTGACTTTGTACTATGTCATAATGTCTGCCACATTTTAAAAGTAATACTTTATCAGCAATGTTCTTTCCTGGTCCGAGCCAGGTTGATCTGTCCCTGACAAACTCAGCAATTCTATAATTTATCCACTAGAGGGCGCTCTGCCTATTCAATATATCTATTTGTGAAATAAGATATAAAACACAAGTTTCTTGTACTGCCATTTGTTGCCTAGATTAATTATACTGCCCGACATACTTTTCACTACAGGAGACCAATCGGTCTCCTTGTTGGTGAACTTTTGGCAACCTGGCAATTACTCATGCCATGGCCGCCATCTTTCTCCTCCTGTGCGCATGCTCCGTGCGCACAGTGAGGTTGACGTCGGTTCAATCCGTGACGCCGCGCCATCCCGCCGCGCGCGCATGCGCGCTGCGGGATACGCGCGTCATGGTGACGGGTCATGGCGTGTCATCCTGCTGCGCACGCATGCGCATCTCGGATGTTTATGCGCCATGACCCATGGAATCAGTTGCCCTGTGAGCCCCACACCTGCCTCAATTAGCCGTCCGAGCACAGCTGCAAACCCTTTGCACTGGGCGTCGCAGATTGGCTGATGGGCACTTTATATAGCAGCAGAGGAACTAGTCATTTGCTATCCAGCAACTTGCTGGACAACATGACGGTTCCTCTGCATCTATCTTCCCAAGGTAAAAAACGTTTTATTTTATTTTCTTCATATCAATCGCAGCTACCACATTATCAGTTTCCCTGCTGGTTTTGGTTATCTACATACATTCAGTTTCATACTTACAGGAACACAAAAGAAAAAATGTCCTTTTTAATCAACTCCTTAATACTCAACCCTTAAACGCCACCTATTGAGCATTTTTTGCTATAACATCTAAATATCCCCATTGAACGCCATCTATTGAGCATTTTTTGCTATAACATTTAACTATATGTGGATTAACCACATTAATATAACATGGATATTTTTACTTACATACATTGTACATATTTACTCATTATTTTTTATTACTTTTGTACACTTCCAGCCTAATACGAGCCTCTCCATCGCCATTTACTAGGTAAGCCATACCATATCCCTCCAAGAAAATGTTATAAAACACAATTTATTTCACATTTTATTAATACAACTATGTCCATAAATATTAACACACATCATTACAACTTTAGGCTCCAGTGTCCTCTGACTCCAGCAGCATATTTATATCTGGCAACAACACACCCTGTTCACAATTCTGCTCTGTTGTCAGTGGCCAGGCCAGCAGACTCGGATCATCCGGAAACCCATGCTTTTAAATACATGATCTACTGACTTGAAGTACCATACAGTTCACTGTAAGTACTTCAGTATTAATCTATATAACAACATCATCAACATTATTAGGATTATCCTGATCATTTCCCATACATTTTTAGAGCTGTGAATCCTGGAATACCCCTGAAGAAAGGGACTATGTCTCCCTGAAACGTCGGGACCACACAGGGCATCACATGACACAGCAATATATGTTGAACTATATGTCATTATTTTGTATTTTTTGTATTTGTTATAGATCATGTAATCAACTTTTATCTGATACTTCTTCAATAAATTATATTGTAATACTATGTTTTCTCTAACTACATTTGACACACCACAGTGCCTTTAAAGTCCGACTAGGGGGCTTTGCCTTTATTCTTCTTGATTACACATTTCTAGGTGGATAGCCGCAAGTCTGTCCCTCAATAGATCATATTATTTGTAGACTCACCTGCTTCAGGTGAAGCTCCTTCTGTAATAATGTTTTTTGGCACTGCACTTTTTTTTTTTTCTCTGGGCTCGTTACATAGACGACATCCTCCTCCTATGGAGGGGCGATCGATCTTCCCTGGACCTATTTATGGCAGATCTCAATCTCAACAATGTGGGGATTAACCTCTCCTAAGAGGCCAGTTTCTCCAGTATTCATTTTTTGGACTTGGAGATTTTTGTAGAAAACAACCGGCTTAAGACAAAAACATTCTTCAAGAAAACGGACCGGAATGGCTACATTCCTGTCGATAGCTGCCATCATCCATCTTGGCTTAACTCCGTACCACGGAGTAAAATGCTACGAATTAGGAGGAATTGCTCTGACCTGGAAGATTTTAGGGCTCAGGCAAAAATCCTCAAAACAAGGTTCCTTGATAAAGGTTACTCAGAGAAAGCCATAGATGATGAAATTGCTAAAATTTCGACGATAGATCGATCGACCCTAACCAGGGAAAAAGTCGGCTACCCCAGCACCGCGGCCTGTTCGACACATGACTGGACACCTACATTAAAAATGTCCAGACCAATGTCGGAAAGATGAATCCCGTCCTGCCTGTAAAGACCCGAGAAACCACCTTCCAATTCTGTGTGACGGAAGGAGACACCCCGGATCAGGGGCAAGAACTTCTCCATAGAGTGATTAATTATTTTCCGTATTTTCTCTAGAGGCCTCTGGGCCTTAGAATCTAACCAAACCAAACGAGAAACCATTTCAGAAAAAATATTTAGCATCTCTGGAAAGGCTAATCTGAAACGTTGAAAATCTTGCCTCATTAGAAACATCAGGTCTAAAGTTTTTAACCTTCCCACATCATTCCCCCCTAAATGCAGAACTAATATAGACGGAGCGGGCCAAACATTAGCTAAAACAGAAAGGTGGAAGAAAAGCTTGGTCCATTGCATTCCACAAATACCCTTCCACAGGATCTGAACTTTATCGGATGGTAAAGATAGGTTGGTACCGTAGCAGCACTGAGAAGCCCTTTTATGAGCCCAATAGATATAGGAATGACCAACAATCCATATGTATGCTTTTTTACCTATAAATTAAAGAGATAAATTAGGTCGTACATAGCTTCTAAATCTGTTAGAATCCCACCTACCCAATCTCATAATGATTGAATCCGGCAAACCCATCCTGGCAGCCTCAGTAGCGGCTCCGATCTTGAATGCATGGGAAGAGAATTTCTGGCTGGAAAGACCTAGCTGGGAGAAACAGCGCTTCAGGACTGAATTGAATTGAAATTTGGTTAAAGGAGAAGAATCCAGATGGATTAAGAATTGGAGACCAGAACTCGGCCTGACGCAAAGGAATTTTTTGATTGATACAACTGGACACAGATCGGAGTCGCCACTGGGAAAAAGACTAAGCCATCTGCCCTTACCAGCTTGATCAGTTTTTGACTTTCTAATAAAAATTCTAACCTTATCTTCAAGAACGAAAACCTCAGAATATAGCAAACCTTTCAGACTGTGTTTGTTATTTGGCAGCATTTCCGAAATCCGAAAAGCTGCAAAAAACATCAAAATGAACGAAAGACTAAATAACAAAGCCTCGTATTCAGAAATGCACACCAACCTGGTAACCAAACACAGTCTAGATAAAATGTTCACCGTTATTGGTCTTCGAGCATCTGGAACCTGCCCCTTCCTCTTCAAACCCCTCAACGCCTGCTTGACCGAAAAATAAGCATTGCAAGCCGGAAAATTGTGAAGCTTGAAGAAAAAGGAAACGCCTGCCAAAATGTTGTTGATATGGCTAAACGAGAAATCCAATTGTATTAACCACTTAGCAACCACCTGCCGAAAAGTAACGGCGGCAAGGTGGTTGCTTAACTCTGGGATCACGTTATATAACGTGATTCCAGAGTCGCGCTCCCTTGATCCCTGTGTTTTCCCTTATTCTATTCAACAAGGGTTCCAGTGTTAGTACATACAATAGAGGGGAGAGGGGACAACCTTGTCTTGTTCCATTACGTAGTTTGAAGGCGTTCGACAGGTGGCCATTGACGCGTACTTTTGCGACCGGATTTGCATAGAGGGCCCGAATATATGATCTCATTAAGGCTGGGATACCAACATGGTTCAATACTGCATCCATATAGTCCCAGGCCACCCTGTCGAACGCCTTCTCAGCGTCTAGTGACAAAAAAAACGTTTAACTTGTTAGAGGTAAGCCAATGGTGTATATTTAAAGCTTTAATCGTGTTGTCGCGCCCCTCCCTACCTGGGATAAACCCTACCTGATCGAGAGAAATGAGGGAGGGTAGCAGTGGGATAAGTCTGTTTGCTAATATTTTTGCGTATATTTTAACATCCACGTTGATCAGGGAAATCGGCCTATAGTTTTTAACCTGGGTAGGATCCTTTCCTTCCTTGGGGATTACAGATATGTGGGCTTCTAAAAGTTGGGCTGGTGCGTTTTGTTCAGAGTGTAGAGCCCGGAAGGTTTTTAGAAATCTGGGCTTCAATATATCAGTGAAGGTCTTGTAGTACAATAGGGATAGACTGTCTGGTCCCGGGGCTTTACCCACCTTCATATCTTTAATGGCCTTGTCAAATTCGCACTCGGATATAGGCGCATCAAGGTTTTGTGCTACGTCCTCTGATATTTTTGGTGGGCTGTATTTTTGTAGAAAATCTTCGATAAGTTGTGTTCTTTTAACTGTATTATGGCGGCATTTCGGGTTAGAGGGTAGATTATATAAAGTTTGATAGTACAGTTCAAATTGTTTGGCTATATCTTCATTAGAGGAGTGTATTTTGCCCTTATTGTCTCTAATTTGATGGATTGTGGCAACAGCCTTTTTATCTTGGACCGCTTTTGCTAACAATTTACCGCTCTTGTTACCTTGTTCGTAAAATATTTTATGGCGCACCATGTACTGTCTTTTAGTCCTTAGGCTTAATTCTTCAGACAAGCATAATCTGGCATTCGTCAGATCCTCCAGGGTACTTGCTGCAACAGTTTGTTTGTGTGCTGCCTCTAACGTCTGTATTCGAGCGATCAAGGATGTAATCCTCGACTGCTGATCTCTTTTCTGCCTGGCAAGTGTGGCGATGAATTCACCCCTAATGACACATTTATGTGCTTCCCACTGGGACAGGAGTGAAGTGTCTTCATTTTTATTCCGCGAGAAGTAATCGGTCAATATATCGCTAAAGGATCGAACCTGCAACTCGTCTTTTAAGATAGATGAATTGAGTCTCCATGTTTTCGTTGTAGTGATTCGGTCTGGGAATTCTAACGTCATAGTGATTGGGTGGTGATCAGATATCACCATAGGATCAATCGTGGCACTTTTCAGTACCTTTAAGTGTGTTTGAGATAGAAAAAAGTGGTCAATCCTAGAGTATTTCTGGCAGACTGTTGAAAAGAATGTATAGTCTTTGGTTTGCGGGTTTAGAGTTCTCCAGGCATCATGTAACATTAATCCTTGCAGTTGGAGTTTGATTCGTTTCAATGCACTATAGGAAAGGTTCGACGCTCCATTTAAAGTATCTAAAATAGGATTGAGGGGGACATTGAAGTCCCCTCCTAGTATGAGCATGCCTGAAGCGAAGGTGGTCAGTAGAAATTTAATCTTACGAAAGAATGTTACCTGTTTTGTGTTTGGGGCGTATATATTTGCAATAGTGATCGGGTGTGATCTAAGTTTTCCTTTAAGAAATACGTATCTCCCTTCCGGGTCTAGCATAGTGTCTTGAACTTGAAATAGGGTATGTTTTGCTATTAGTATCGAGGCTCATTTTGTAAAACACCCTTGTTATCCGTGTTAAAAATAATCCTCTTATTTGCAAAATGGCAGCCCCATATCTCAAGAGCGACAAACACAGGGAAAAGCTCCAAGAGAACAATATTTTTGGTTAAACCATTGGATCTCCACAACGGAGGCCTGGAGCCAATGCATCAATGAGTGCGGAAAATGGCTGCAAAACCGCATGAGCCAGAGGCATCCGTGAAAAGATCCAGATCATCTGAAAATTTGAAATCGTCTTGAAACATTGATCTGCCATTAAAATCTTGCAAAAATAAAGACCAAACCAGCAAATCATCTTTAAGCTCACTTGTCAACCTAACATGTGAAAAAGGTGATTTAAATCCTGACATGGCCAACGATAACCTCCTTGAAAAAATCCTGCCCATTGGCATAATGCGGGTAGCAAAAGCCAATAGACCCAAAAAAGATTGAAGTTCTTTAAGTAGAATTTTTTTTCGGCGAAGAAAAAATGCAATGAGGACCATAAGCCTGCAAATCTTCAAAGCCAGAAGCTCAAATTGCCAAGCTAGAGTATCAATCCTGATGCCCAAAAATTCTATGGATGTAGATGGGTGGGATGTCTTTTCAATAGCCAGAGGAATACCAAAGTACTGCGAGACCAGAAAGAACATATCTAGTGTCAACGAACAGACAGGAGAGTTCGGAGGACCAATGAACATAAAGTCATCCAAATAATGAATTGTACCATTGTGACCAGATTCTGTGTTAATCACCCATTGAATGAAAGATGCAAAAACCTTGAAATAATAACATGCCACAGAGCAGCCCATAGGTAAGGATTTGTTATAGTAAAACTGAACTTCAAAGCAAAAACCTAAGGAATTATAGGACTTGGGGTCTATAGGCAGCAATCTGAAAGCCGATTGGATGTCCGCCTTAGCCAACAGGGCTCCATGGCCGAATGATCTAATGATCTCGATCGCATCATCGAAAGTTGTGTATTTAACCGTAGCTGATGACGGATCGATTTGATCATTAAGAGAACCGCCCTCCGGAAATGAGAGATGATGGATAAGGCAAAATGAGTTTGGTTCTTTTTTAGGAACCAAACCTAAAGGAGAGACCCGAAAATTCTCAAACGGTGGGCAAATGAGATTTCTTTGATCAGCTTCTCCCTAACTATATGAGCATTAAGAAAAACGGATCTCAGGTTTTTTGATACTTGACAGCCTACGCCTTCGAAAATTGGAAGCTCAAAACCGGACGAAAAACCCTTAACTAGTAACCGGGCCTTCTCCCTGTCGGGGTAAATTGCCAGCCAAGGTTGCATTGTGGACAGCCTCACTGGCGTGCATACCCTTTGACTGGTCTCTTTGAAATTGACTGTTGGATGCTCTTTTGAAACATTTTGACACCGGATGTGCGCCAAAGCAAAAGGAGCATTCATGCCGCTAACGACACGAATTGAGCCATTTACATTGCGCTTCGTTAAAGGCGTAGCAAGTACCTTTTTATAAACTGAAGAAGGTGCTGTTGAACCAGACGCAGGCTGCAATTGGGTTCTAGTAAACACTGGCTTCTGCGGGGCAATAAGATTTAGCCAAAGGCCAACATCCTTATTGCCCCACTTGAGATTCGGATAAATTGCAATTTTTTGACGGAACGACTCATCGTAGTTGAACCATCCCATACCACCAAAGTTTCTGTAGGCTTCGAGTACATGCTCCAGGTGTTGGAAAAGCCCTGGGCACTGCTCAGGATGTTTCTCACCCAGGACAGAAGAAAAAATGGAGAAGGCCTGCAGCCAGTTAAAAAATGATCTATTTACAGGACGGCGTCTATCCTCAGAGCCATCCTCCAGGTTTTTTTTCTGACCCGTTGAACTCTTTAGCCGTGGGTAACAAAGATAATATATCAATAAATTCGGCTTTCCATATTTTTTCCTTAATTGATAATGACAAGTGAAAGCCTAACGGAGACATCTCGCAAGGGAGAACCTCCTTGAAACATGTCTCAGAAACCGCAGAATTACCTGAAGGAATAAACACATTATTAGCATTTGTGTGAACTGGACTACCTGACCAGACATTAGCTGGGTTAGGCAAGGGTGCAGGACGCAAACTTGATACATTATCATTAAACTTGTTTAAAGAGAGAAGAAACTGATTAATTAACATATTCTGAGATGACTCACCCATCACACTATGCATACTAGGACTTGCCAGGACAGGGATTTGTAAACCTTGAATCCCAATTTGGTTGGCATCAGGACCTGAAAGAGAGGAAATAGGTAAAGTGGCCCCCACAGTATCCAGCCTAGATAGCCTAGACACTGCTGTTGCCATATGCATGTTCACCGGGTTATGCCCAGGATGAATGCCTGCAGGATTAGTGTCCACTGCTCTGGACCTGGCCGTGCTCGCACCGCTTGATGCAGCCAGTGCTTCAGCTACCCTCTGAGGAGACGCCAGTCCTCTGGCTGGTATGCTGATGCCATCCGAGGGGGGCTGACCCCGACACCTGATCGCTCTGGTGCGCGGGGGAGACTGAGAGGGAGCCCGCTGTTTCCTCTTCCCTTTGCCGCTTGCCATTGACGATCCCGCTCGTCCCTCCGGTACACTTGGCGTGAAGGACCTCCCGATACTCACCGCTGGCCCCTCTGCTCCTTGCCGCTCTGGAGGAGAGCTACTCTGCAGGCTGTGCCTTGGTGAGTAATGCACAGCCGCGCTATTGCCTGAAGGAGAGCCGCTTGGGGCTACCAGTCGTTCAGCCGATGCATCCCCAGACCCGCTCTCACCCATCTCCAAGCAACGTAGCAGCCACTCGGCACCCTCCACAGCAGCCCTCTCAAGCACCCTGCGGATTAATGACTTCATGTCAGGAGCTCTAAACCTAAACGCCTCAGGGCTGCTGTGAGGGAATCTGTCACACACAGGTGGCTTATATAGCCTTCAGCCTCCTGTGACTCAAGTTTTTCCTGCCCGCAGCCCCGTGCTCCTCATCTTTTTTTTTTAAATATGAATAAAACAACAGCGTCAACAAAACTTTATTAAAATCTCTTGGCGATCACATTCCCATGACGCGGGCTCCTTATTGAGCCCATCTTCCATTCGAAGTTCCCCTTAAAAATATGCAAATGAGCAAGATACGCCGATTCACGAACGTACGCCAGACGCAGTAATCTACGCCGTTTACATAAGGCGTTTTTCCGGCGTAAAGATAAACCACCAAAAAGATGGCGCAGCCCATGTTAAGGTATGGACGTCGGAACAGCAGTCAAATTTTACGTTGTTTACGTCGTTTACATAAGTCATATGTGAATGGGGCTGTGCGTAAGTTACGTTCGACGTGTATCTTAGGCATTTTTTTCAACGTGATTCTGAGCATGCGCACTGGGATAGTCCACAGACGGCGCATGCGCCGTTCGGCCCATCATTTGCATGAGGTCACGGTTCATTACAATACATGCATTTAATCTAAAATCCCTAATTCACATTCATACATACACATATTAGGGCCAATTACCCTAGCAGCTTGTCTTTGGAGTGTGGGAGGAAACCTACAGTGTAGAACATGCAAACTGCAGGCAGGGAGTGTTGTGGTCAGGATTTGAACTAGCGACCCTTTTGCTGCTAGACAAAAGTGCTAACCACTAAACCACTGTGCTGCCCTATTTACTGAGTTACTTAATTTTAAGTGATATTAACTTGTAACTTACGCATTTTTGGTTGGTAAAACTAATTTTACAAATGTATTTGATTTAATATTTATTTTGTGTTGAAAATGATAAAAAAAATATTATAAAATTCTAAGACAACAGAATAATTGTTATCAGTGTATCACCATACAATATATGGTTAGTAATTTCCTGCTACTTTCCTTTAATGGGAAACTTAAGTGGAAAGGGCTTGTGACATCATTGGCTGTTAAGAACTTGGCAGTGCTTGCACCCGCCGGCATCCTTAACAACCATTGACAGCTGGAAGCTGTCATGTAGAAAAGCGGTAGTATTATTTATTTTATACATAACGTTCAACTGCAAACTTTTGTATGAAATTAATTCAAGGTTTATTTCATACAAAAGTTTGGAGTTGGAAATTACATATGCAATATCAACATTATTAATAAAACTGGTATTTTCATTTAAACTAATAATTTTATTGTGGATTGGATAAGAATATAAGTTATGATTTATGAAGTCAGAAAGTTATTAACAAAAACAAAGCACCAACTATAAATAATGCCAATACAATTAGAATCTACTCTCTGAACCCAAACTGAGGAAAGTTATTAAAATGTTCTGAGCTTTTTCTTAGCCTTTCTAAATCAATTCATAGTGTACTGTTCACTTTTTCTTATCCTTCTGCTACTGACTTATTTAGCTTTCTAATTAGATTATGCTGCAGTGAGAATGTTCATGAAAAGACAGAAATGTCTTTACTTGAAAACGTATTTTTGACTCTCTTACCAAGTTAGAACTTTTGACAATAACAAGCCATTCAAAAACAGCAAAAGTAGATTCAGTCGCATTTATAAAAAGATTGTAGGAAAGAAAAGGATGTATTTTCCATATCAACCAATCAAATTGCAGTAATATTTCTTTCAGTGCTAGGCAATGAAAGTCTTTATGTTTTAATGAGTTGAGGGAATACAGTATGTAGTATAAAACTAAAAGTGAATGGAGGGAGTTGATATGGATTGGGGATGATAAGGATCCCTAGTAAAAATAAAAATAATATTCGTCCTCATACACACTGGACATTTTTGGAAATGTTTACAGTGGTGTTTTTAGCTTCAGACATTTTTCTACAGTCCATAAACTCTGATTAAGCACTAAGTACCGTAATAGTGTGAAACCTGTCAGTTGTTTTTCTGTCTGCAGTGGCATGTATTTTGTGATCCTGTTTTATCAATAGAGGCAAACGTTTTTTGGAGTGCAGCAGTCCAGACATCTCCTCTTATTCTCATTGCTATATGCATTTCCAGCACCTGTGGCTTCTGATTCGGTAAAGAGGTTCATCACAAACACAAATCTACCTTGAGCGGTGACTCCCTTTCCATAAACTCTCCAGCATGTTATCCTATCTATGTGTCTATGCACACAAAGGTTATTATCAACTGTTTTGGTTGGGTCTTTTTTGGCTGTAAAAACTAAACAAAAACTAGTGGGTTCTGAGAGGAATTTGTCAGCTGTAAAAACGCTCTAACGTCAATAAACAATGATAAATGCTCAAAAATGTGACCCCCTCTTGTTTTTTTTTTAATGTTTTTGATACCTTTAAAATAAAAATATGATAGAGCTAAAAAACGCTATTGCAACAATGCTTAAAAACTTTGAACACTGCAAAGCTACTGCCATTGTTATAACATCCAGTGTGCATGAGGCCTTAATGTTATTAATTACTTTTTTTTTTTTTATAATTTAAATTAAAAGTCTAGATAGATGAACCTTCAGAGCTGGCCTCCCTCTAAAATTTCTAATTGCCTGTTGTTGTTAAGATGTTCAGCTTAAATACACAAACGCAAAACATGCCTGCAGAAAATATAAATCAGAAAAAAGTCAGAATATCTTTATACATTTTTCAGGTCAGTTATTCAGAAAAAAATAAAGCCACAGCATCATCTTGATAAACAAAAAGAGAGTTACTGCGCTAAAAAAAAACTACTAAATAAGCTGCAACTTAAAAGTGATATACACACCAAAGTACAAGGAAAGAGAAGTAGTTGCGCTAACCTATTAATGATAATTTTGTGATAAAATTATAGTGTGAAACTATAGTCCCAAGTGCCGCATATAGCCAATATAACAAAGTCCAAAGAATCCAAATCTCCAAAGTGAATAGAAATCAATGATCCGAATTGAAGAGACCACCACCGACAGGAATCACCGTAAAAGATGTACGCTTACCAGAAGGCAAGCATATAGAGCTTGCAGCTGAAACCCAAGCCAGGGCCTTTATATTGGAACTGCCATCACATCAATGGTTAAATCCTCCAGGTCTCCGTGGATTGATAGTTAGCCCCCGGAAAAAAGTAAGGCTCTTAATAGTGATGTACCGTAAAAATATCAAATTTAATATAAAAAAATGCACTTACAGAAATTATGTCTTTAAAAGCATAGAAAGAAAAGCCGTCCGGCTCTCACAAACGCCCGTCCTCATGGACCGTAACGGCACACGTCAGCACGTCTCCTTGCATTTGCCCGCCGTCCAAAAAAAACGTCAATTACGTGGGGTCATGATTCATTTACATGAATCACGCCCCCACATCACAAATTAGAATTGCGCGGCCTAACCCCGGGCACTTTACACTACGCCGCCGCATATTATGGAGCAAGTGCTTTCTGAATAAGGCACTTGCCCATAACATTTGCGGCGGCGTAGCGTAAACAGCATAAGCTATGCTGCCGGACAGATACATCGCATGTATCTGAATCCGGCCCATTGTTTTTACACAGTGTGTGTGTGACCAGCAACTGTGGCTGTCAGATTTGTACTCTAAACAATTCAATGGTAGGTGCCGCTGCTGTTCACATGTAACCACTTTTATAAGACAGTCAGTGTGCATCCAAGGTAAGTGTTTTGGCCACACAAAAACAGGTGGCAGGTATAGAGCCAGTTTATATGTGGCCAAAGCACAGGGTGCTAGTACATTGAAAGGCAATGTTTAGCTACTTTTAAATGCAGCAAATTAACCATAGATATTTGTATGACTGAAAGTAGCCTTAGTGGTTAAAATTCTTGTCAGGTTTTCACTGCTACCCTGTTAGAGAAACGATTCATTTTTTCCTTTCCCAGGTTAATAAAGATATAAACGGACACCATAACTCTTTCTTCCTTAAAGCAGAATTGAGGATTGAAGTGAACTGGTAACATTTGCAATAATGTCCAAGTATGCACAGCAACTTCCCTCTGAGTTTGCCCTGTTCCAACAATGACACCTCAGCAGTCTTCCATTGCTTTATAGCCACTGCAGGCATCTTCTTTAATGATTCCTCCTCAACCAGTGTTTTCCCCCTTCAGCCTTTGGACAGCCATTGATTATGAAACTCTCATGCATTGGAATTGAACCACCCCACCCAGGGCTGGTGCAATGATTTTTGACACCCTAGGCTAAACCTAATTTTACCGCCTGCCCCTTGGTTCCACCCCATTTGCCCTGCCCATATATAACCCACCTTTTTAATGAAACGCCCATCAAATTCAGCCTCACCAGTGCCCATTAATGCAACCTACCAGCACCCATCAATGCAGCCTACCAGCGCTCATCTAATGCAGCCTCACCAGCACCCATCAAAATGCAGCCTACCAGGGCCCTTAAAATGCAGCTTACCAGCACCCATCAATGCAGCCTACCAGCACCCATCAATGCAGCCTACCAGCACCCATCAAATGCAGCCTATCAGTGCCCATCAATGAATGTTTGCTTGCTTCCATTTATTTGGGAGTACGGACCCAAACACAGACCTCTGCTGCCTCTGACACTGTGTGTGAATGGATAGGCGGCTGCCTGCTGATGCTGAGACTTAGTTGCTTGTTACAGAGAGAAGAGAGTAGAAACACCAATGGCCGGGCCCCCTAGGCAGCAGCATGCCCCCAAGTGGCCTGCTTAGTTTGCCTAATGCCATGTACACACAATGGCCCGGATTCACATACATCGGCGCATCTTTATGCCGCCGTAGCGTATCTTCTTTACACTACGCCGGTGCAATGCAGAGAGGGAAGCATGGAATTCACAAAGCAAATGCTCCCAACATTGCGCCGGTGTAGCGTATAGTCATAGGCGTAAGGCAGCGTAAGTAGAAGTGGGCTGGAATGGGCGTGATACATTTTAATGAAGCATGATCCCATGCAAATGATGGGCTGAGCTTCAGACAAGTACTTAAAATGAACTGCGCATGCGTCGTACCTTGGATGTATGCCAGTGCGCATGCTCACAATCACGTTGAAACAACTGGCTAAGATACGTTGTGAACGTAACCTACGCCCAGCCCTATACACGTACTACGTAAACGATGGAAAATTTGACGGCGTTCGTTCCCTGGTCCATACCTTTGCATGAGTTGCACCTCCAATATGAGGAATAACTTTACGCCAGACGTAACCCTTATGCAAATGGCTTAAAAAATGCGCCGGGCGCAAGTATGTTTGTGAATAGGCGTATCTCCCTTATTTGCATATTTGCATTGTAAATCAATGGGAGTGCCAAATGCGTCCAGCGTAACTATGCGCCCACTATACGCCGGCGTAGGCAAGTTACGTCGGTCGAATGAAGTCAGTTTTTAGGCGTATCTTAGTTCTGTGGGCACGGCGCACAGATACGACGGTGCATATTTACACTTACGTGGTGTATCTCGAGATACGTCGGCGTAAGTGCTTTGTGAATCTGGTCCAATCAGTTTTTCCGACGGGAAAATCATGTTTTTTTTTTCCAGCAGGAAAACTTGTATGGCATACACGGTCACACAAACCTTGTCTGAAATTCAGAACATAAAGAACGTGGTGACGTACAACACGTACGATGAGCTGAGATCAATGAAGTTCAATAGGCAGTTCAGCTCTTCTGCTTGATTCTGAGCGTACGCATTTTTTTTTGTGTCGTAATTGCATACAGGTGACCGCGATTCCCAATAGGAATTTTTCCTGTCACAAAAATTTAGATCCTGTTCTCAATCTTTTCTTGGCAGGAATTCTTACAAAAAAAGTGTGATGGAGCATACACACGGTCAGAATTCCTGACAAAAAGCTCACATCACACTTTTCTTGTCGGGAAAACGAATCGTGTGTACGAGGCATAAGGGTAGCACTGTCCCTGACCCCATCACTAGGCTACACTCTTGCCTTCATACAGTTGCAGAAAGTGTATACTGTACTGTGTAATTACTATAGCCGGGTAAATCAAGGATATCTACTGCCCAGAAAAAACATTGGGGGGGTAGAATTGACATACAAAGTCTCACCTAAATGCCATCTAGCAATTGTTTTGTTACAAAAATAGGTAAAATCTTTGGACTGAGTTCTACTGCTAAGATTTCCTTTTTCAGTACACTGTAGAATAGTCTCTGTTACAATGTCTCATTGCCTGTGGTAAAGACAACAAGATGGGAATCCAGTGATTGACAGGTGTAGAGAACTGTGTAAACACACACACATATCTCCTGTAATGTTAACCCTTGGCAATCCCATATTGCTTTAGATGCTGCCCACACAACTAGAAAAAAAGTAATTTTCTGAAAACAAGAAATATAAGAAAGAAATAAACGGTTGGCTATAGATGGGCTGCATCTTTTTCAGTTTATATGTAAAACAAGACATCTGTATAATTTAATGGTTGTAAAAAGAGTGCAACGCTAAAAAATAAATAAAAGCAAATCTGTGCAAATACAAACAAATATGTAGGCAATCAATTATATATAAACAATATATAATGGTTGTCTGTTCTGCCAAATGTGCAAAAATCTTTTTAACCAAACTCTGAGATTTTTTTTTTATTTGTAGTCAAGTAAAACTTGTAAAAAATTATAATGATGACACTGAGTAAACATGTCACAAGAGACCTCATTTTATTTCTAGAATAGCAATATCTAGTTGAGATCCAATAGCTCACAGTAAGTTTGAGAGCCACACATTAAAAGAAGGTGTTAAATTTGACATTTCTATTTAGTTGGAGGAAGGTGATACATTAAATTTGCCATTGCTACCTATTAGTTACAGTATGCTGCTATGGAATAACTGCATCCAGACAAGCCTGCAATGTACTATACTTTGTATTACTTACATGCTGTGACAGGAAGTCAGGTAATCTGTGGGTGTTGTCACAGACGGGGAGATACATTTCTGCCTTGTTTAGACAATTCACCAATTACTATTAGGTGTTGGCTGCAGAAATAGCCAGAAAGGTTTAGGGCATTGGAAAACTTCAGCTGTTCAGAATGAGGAAATTAAGGCCTCTATAAGTTATTCAAAGGATGACTACTGATTGCTGCATCCTGAGGCTTTTTGAGTTAAGGAGAGCAGTCAGAAAGACTTCTGAAGAGGTAAGGTGGTTTTTGATTTTTCTGTGTGATAAAAATCAACTAGACTATTGTTTTTCTGCTGTCTGACCAGCAGTGTCTGCCCAGCAGTAGGCTGTGCCAGACTCCATAGGCAGGTTCCTGTGTTGTGAAGATAGACGCCCCAAGTGGCCAGGGTTTATTTTATGTTTTGTTTATGCTGTTTTGATCCTTGCACTTGTATCCAGCAATATGGAAGAATAAACCATATCCTTTGTTTTCAACCATTCTCAACTTCCTTTCTGTATAGTTCAGCGTGTAGTGAACCCATCCAGGGGGTCACACACACCCGCTACCGAGCGAATCCCTCACAATGCCTATATGCATTTTTGCATACTATAGGAGTATTACCTGGCAGAAACCCAGCTTGGGTGTGACTGCCTTACTTTCTACAGCTATTTATAGCTTTGTGCCCTGACTATGCTTTATGAGGAGCTTCAAGTTATATATTGAGTATCACATGATAAATGCCTGTTTGGGATGACTGGCAAACTCTATATAGGGTGCCCATCTTGGATTATGACACACTGGTGATTTTAACTGTATTACAGCACCATGGGTTATCTTTTTATATGTGAGTGGATTTTTAATATACGGTTTTAGGCTATGAGGAGTACTTCTCTTGTTTCATGTTTTTACTTATAACATGGTACCTTTGATGTGTGGAGCCAGGATGGTTTTGGTATACTAAAGCCCACTGTTCTCCATGATTTTTGGACGTATGAAAGCTGGAGGAGTTTAGAGCTGCATTCTATCCTGGGAGAGGTTTGATCATTGCATTCTTTCTGACCATTTTTTGCACAGGGGTCATAACTCTCTGGTAAGCTTTGTCTACACAGCATGGGTTGTGCAGCAGATTGTGTCAATGAGATCTGTTTCACTGACACCAGCAATATTTTTGTCATAGCCAGAACCTTTTGCAAAAAGTCTTTGTGTGGAACATGATTCTAAATGGAAGTTTGCACTTTATCTGTACACCACCATTTTATTTACCTTTGGTATACAGTGTCTTTGCACATGTGTTTTAAAAAAAAAAAAAAACATTAAATTGTTTTTTACCTGTCAAATTTTTGCACTAAGCACTAGCTTCATATTTCCTTGCACTTATATGCATTATTGCACAGTTGTCTTATGCCGCGTACACACCATCACTTTATGTGATGAAAAAAACGACGTTTTTTAAACTTAAATTTTCAAAAACGATGTTGCCTACACACCATTGTTTTTTCACAATGCCCTATAAAGCGAGGTTACGTTCACCACTCTTTTCCATTGAAGCTCGCTTCATAACTAGCTTCTGGGCATGCGCGGGTTGAAAAACGTTGTTTTAAACATCGTTTTTTGCTGCACACAGTGATTTTTTGTGAAACAAAAAACGGCGTTTTAAAAAACGACACAAAAAATTGAAGCATGCATGGTTCAATTTTTTTTGTCGTTTTTCACAAGACATAAAACGACGTTTTCCCCAACACACGGTCATTTAAATTGACATTCTTAAAAACATATTTTTTTTCCATCACATAAAGTGATGGTGTGTAAGCGGCATTATAATTCCACACTTCGCATTTCATGATTTGTGTACCTTGCATCAGGATTTAGGCTGCTTTGCTATATGCAATAGTCTCTAAGACCGGAATGTGAAATATATTTATATATGTACTAAATTAACAGTACAGGACAGTTAATGCTGTGCCTGGCACAGTACTGTGTGTATAGACTTCAAAACATAGTACTGTACATGCACCAGATCTCGAAGCATTGGAGCGTCCACTGCACATGTTCTGGCCACAGAGCACTAGTAGCTACTACTGTACAGGTGGCTGCACAGAGCAAACTACCGAGGCAAAATAAAGCATGAAAAGTAAGTATTAGGGGCACAAAAAATTTGCACTATTTAGGTGAAGTGTAATGTAAAGGTCAACGTTACGCTCAGGATTTAATACTACTTTTATTGAAATATGAAAAAAAATTGTGTTGCACTAAAAATAAAAAATAAAAAAAATAATATTTATCAACAAAACAGTGAGTCCATGAGTCACCAACGTGATATAAATAAGTGAACATGTATCTTGACTGTTGAATCACCAACAGATTCCTCCACCTTGTGATTAAACCACCACCAATTAAGGATGTGCTCTTACCAAAGAGTGTTGACCTCCTATAACGGGAGGTCAAAAAAGGCTCTTGTATCTCAGATACTCCAATGGGGAAGGCGGGGGAGATCACTCCAAACAGCCAGTGGGGAAATCAACAAATCCTATGCTCCAATGTCAGCATGGTCCCTTGCAAGCATCAGCATATTCTTCCTGGTTCCCCATTTGCAGTGTCTTAAATGGCTGGTACAGGATGACGTCACACCTGTGCATGCACAAGAGTCATTCCACTCACACTGCTGTCTCGTCACAGGCAGCAGTGTGGGTGGAATGATGGGAGAAGAATGACTCCCGCTCATGCACAGGGAGTGACATCATCCTGCACCAGCCAATCAAGACACTGCAGATGGGGACCCAGGAAGAAGATGCCGATGTTGGCAAAGGACCATGCTTGCATTAGGGTTGTTGCCTTGTTGGAAGATGAACATTTGCCCCAGTCTGAGGTCCTGAGTGCTCTGGGGCAGGTTTTCATTAATGATATCTCTCTACATTGCTGCATTAATTGTTCTCTAGATTCTGATTAGTCTCCCAAATCCTGCTGCTGAAAAACACCCCCACAGAAAGATGCTGCCACCACCATGCTTCACTGTAGGGATGGTATTAACCAGGTGGGGAACGGTGCCTGTTATTTCTCCAGACTCTTGCCATTCAGGCCAAAGAGTTCAATCTTTGTTTCATCAGATCATTTTGTTTCTTATGGTTTCTTCAGGTGCATTTTGGCAAACTCCAGGTATGCTGCCATGTGCCTTTTACTGAGGAGCGGCTTCCGTATGGCCACTCCATCACACAGGTCTGATTGGTGGGGTGCTGCAGAGATGGTTGTTCTTCTAAAAGGTTCTCCTCTCTCACCAGAGAAATGCTGGAGCTCTGTCAGAGTGACTATTGTGTTCTTGGCCACCTCCCAGACCAAGGCCCTTCTCCTCTGATTGCTCATTTTGACCATGCAGCCCTCTCTAGGAAGAGTCCTTGCGGTTCCAAACTTTTTCCATTTACGAACAATGGAGGCCACTGTGTTCATTGGGAACTTCAATGCTGCAGACATTTTTCTGTACCCTTACCCAGATCTACGCCTCAATACAATCATGTCTCGGAGGTCTACACACAGTTCTTTGGACTTTGTGGCTTGGTTTGTGCTCTGACATGCACTCCTAACTGTGGGACCTTAAAAAGACAGATGTGTGCCTTTCCAAATCATGACCAATCAGCTGAATTTATCACAGATGGACCCCAATCAAGTTGTAAATACATCTTAAGGATGTTCAATGGAAACAGGATGCACCTGAGCTCAATTTTAAGCGTCTTGGCAAAGGCTGTGAATACTTAGGTACATATGATTTTTTTTGCTTTTTATTTTTAATAAATTTGCAAAGGTTTCAAACAAACTTATTTCACGTTTGTCATTATGGGGTATTTTTGGTAGAATTGTATGGAAAATAATAAATTTAATATATTTTGGAATATGGCTGTAACATAACAAAATGTGGAAAAAGTGAAGCACTGTGAATACTTTCCGTATGCAATATGGTTATTACTTTTAGCACATATTTGGAAAACTAAAAATGCTCACAATGTCATCCCAAATAAAACTGTAAGAATAAACTTCTGATTCCTCAGTTTTATAGCTCTTTTTACAGTAAGTACAAGTCATAAACTCAAGGCACAGAAGCTTCCTTTGTCTACCTAGACATACGTTTCCCCAATCTAAAGCAAGGACTGGATGGCAGATCAATATCAAATGTTAGAGCTTTTTTTGTTATGTAATATTCAGGTAACTATAGTCCCACATGGAACAGTCTTTGATGTAATGCTACAGGCAGGATTTTGTGTATAGTTTGCTCCATATGCTGGTCTAGGCATTGGTTTAAAAGTAGGGCTGTTACTGATCAAAATTTTTGTGTTCGATTAATCATTTTTCTTTTTAATCGATTAATCGACTAATTTCGATTAATTATAACGCACATACAGATCCAACTACTTTTAGCTGATCTCCTTGCAGGCTGATTCCCAGTGCAGCTACCAACTACTGGAAAAATGGATAGCAGGATACAAAAAAACACACAAAAGGCAGCGCTCGATGGAAATAGCATTAAAACTTTTATAGTCTTCAAGTAGGTAACACAATAAATATTGCACTGGAGATAAAAATCGATGTATCTACATAAACTGTAAAAATGGTGTGAGTAATACCAAATGGTAGCAAAAGCAGTCATAAAAACATGTAGCTAAGTATGATACTGGTATAAAGATGTGTACAACGATACCACTGCTGAATCCAGATGAGGAGGGGTTAACATCAGTCCGTCGGCATGTAGATGTCCCATGAAGAGAACTATCACAACTCCCAGTAGATGGTTGTAGAATCCCAGGTTGATAGAAGGAAGTCTAACAGCCCTTGTGTGTGGCAGATAGTAAGGTCCCGCCGGCATGCAGATATGAAGGCATAGCAAAGGAGCCCTTCAGATGGACACAGCAAGCCCCGCCGGTGTCCGTGATGTTACCGGATCTCCGACGGAACTCCCTGAAGGCTTGGAAGCAGGCGGAGAGGTGTGTACCAATCAAAACAATTTTAATCAATCAAAAATATTTTGATCGATCAAAAAAATTAAAGATTAATCGATTAATTAAAAGTTAATTTGCACAGCCCTATTTAAAAGGGTTCCTATTTAATAAATGCATCCAATACAATTAGTAGTACCCCTTGAAAAGGGGTACAAGTATAGGGGGCTTCTGTCAGCATCCTCAGAACCACAGCAGTACCACAAAGAAATGCCCATTTATACAGGATAAACTCTTCTAAGCAGCCACTGCTGTACAGACTGGTCCCCTCAACGTTCATCTAGAACAGCATCATATTTTTAAATATCCCTACATATTTAGCTTATATTTTCTTCTGTTAAAAAGAAAAAGAAAATTAAAGTGGTTATAACTGTCATACATGAAATGTGAAAAACACACATCCATCTTTTACATGTACTTGTCTCTCTTTAGAGCTCTGATGCCGCGTACACACGAACGTTATTAATGTCCTAGAAAAAACAATGTTTTTCTCGACATGATTCTTGTCAAGCCTGCCTTGCATACACACGATCGTGAAAAAAAAAATACTTGAGCAAAGCATGGTGACGTACAATATGTATGACGGCACTATAAGGCCTCATACACACAATCAAATCTGTCTGCTGGAAACGGTCGGCCCGACCGTCCCAGCAAACAGATTTGACCGTGTGTACGGGCAAGCCGACGGATTTGGCCACCCGACAGATTTCAAAGCATGCTTTGAAATCTGTCGGCTGGGAACCTGTCTGCCCGACATGTCTGCTGGTTAGTATGCTAACCAGCAGACATGTCTTCTCGCACACGCGCCGAATGATTTCGACGCATGCGCGGAAGTGTTTTACTTCCTGGTGCGGTGACGTGGCGGCGTCAACGTCACTGCCACGTCACCGACACGTCAGCGCGCTGTCTGCTGGCGGGGATTTTGGTTTGCTCTTGTGTACACGCGAGCAAACCAAAATGCCAGCAGACAGATCTGTTCAAATCGGTCGGTCCGACCGATTTGAACAGATAGATTGACTCGTGTGTACGAGGCCTAAAGGGGAAGTTCCATTCGGATGGCGCCACCCTTGGGGCTGCTTTTGTGTTAGTAAAAGTTTGGTGAGAGACGATTTGCTTTTTTCAGTATTCGTGCTTTTTAGTCTGTTACAGCGTGACGAATGTGCTATCTCCATTACAAACGCTATTTTTACCAGAACGAGTGCTCCCATCTCATAACTTGCCTACACACGACCGTTTTTCACAACGTGAAAAACGACGAGAAAAATTAGAGCATGTGCTAAATTTTTAATGCCCATTTTTCACATCATGAAAAATTCTCTGGAGCCTACACACGGTCGTTTTTCATGTAATGAAAAACGGTCATGTGTACGCGGCATGAGTGTCATTTCTCTCTACTGCCTGGTTCCTCTGCTATCGGCATGAATAAATTCTGCCAGCTTTTCCCAACACCAAGAGTTAAAAAGGTGATGGGGAAAGGAGATGCAGCACTCGTCATGTGACTCATATCCACAACTGAGCTTGCTCAATGTGCTGTGTGAAGGAGGTTTGTCCATTTCCCCCAATCATGGCACAGAGCTGTTGGCTCTGTGAAGATTTCAGATCACCACCCCTTCCTTCTAGAAAAAATAAAAAAAATACTTTTCTATTTGTGTTTTCAATCTACAGAAGGAATGGCTGCAGATACCTAGCTACAACTTATGTAGGAAGATTAGTTTCATCACTGTGTAGTACTTATTAGTAGTCACTTTATTGTGTATATACAGTATGAGAGTTTACAATTACTTTAAAACTCGATATTTACCATATTTATCGGCATATAACACACACTTTTTCACCCTGAAAATAGTGTGAAAATCATGTGTGCGTGTTATACACCAATGTATATAAAAAAAAAAGCATGGTACATACTGCACTAAGATCGCATGGTGAGTGGACACCATCAGAGACAGTCTGAGGAACGTTGGAGTCTCAGGCCACTTAGATCAAGCATCGCAGACCTCCAGCATCCATCCCTCACTGCAGTATACAAACAGGAAGCATGTCTCTCTCACAGCCGTCTAACTCTCGCGTTTGTCAGAGCGTAACCATGGAAACCCTCTGCACAGCTCGCGAGAGTTGAGCTGACAGGAATCTGAGGTGACAGGTACAAATGCTTTCAAACAGCAGAGAAGGAAAAAGAGTGGGGGGGAGGGGAGTTGAGAAAAGATACACACTGTCTGACACTCTTTGTCCCAGCCCTGAATGCAGCCCAGAATTGTGGAAATCAAGATTCCACATAAATAATGTAAAAGGGAATTGTTAGTTCCCAATAATGGCTAGGAGATAAGAAATCTGTCATTAATGAAATGAGAAAGAAATGTAAAAAATCTATCTCAGTGCCGGTTCACATTTGTGCGCTCTGCGATATCGCTTGTGATTTGCCCTGCACTGCAGTGTAAATCATATGTGATGTCAGTGCAATGCGATTTCAGCCAAACAGATTGTATGGATGATATTGCATCAAATTTGGACCAAATTGGCACAGGACCCTTTTTGTGGTCCACACCAGAATCGGATCACACCCATGCGATCCGATGCATGTTCAAACTGTCAGTTCGCAGTGCGATATGCAAGCTGAAATGAGGCTGTCATTAACTTTGTATTGACACTCCCCAAAGATCACATAGGACAGTGTGAACTGCTGTGCGAGTCGGTGCGATGCAGGAGCCCACAGTGGATTTGCAGGGTTCCCGCATTGCACAAGTGTGAACCGAGCCTAAATAAAATACCATTATATATACGGTAACGGCTGAGTGACAGGAATATTTCACAGTCTCAAGCACTCTCATACTTATATAAAGGGCGAGAGCTGGTTCATAATTTGACATTCACATCCTGCGAATCCACTGCAGATTCCCGTATCGCTCCCGATTCGCAAAGCAGTTCATACTGCCTTATGCGATCTGAGGGGAGTGTCAATACAAAGTTAATGACACCCCCATTTCAGCTCGCCTATCACACTGCAAACTGACAATTCGGACAGGAATCAGATCACATAGATGTGAACACCCATGCGATCCAATTCTGGTGCGGACCAAAAAAAGGGTCCTGGTCCAAATGTTATTTAAAATTTTGTTTTTTTCCTGAAATTTCCCTCTTAAAAAGAAGGTGTGTGTTGTATGCATGTGCGTGTTATACGCCGATAAATACAGTACTTGGCAGATATTTAAAAAAATATCAAATTTTTATGGATTTATCTTGGATGTAGTGTCCATCATTCCCCTTCTTTTGTCAAATGTATTTGAAGTCAAAGCCTCCAAATTAACAATTCTGCATTCTACACTGAAAGATTGGTTGCTAGCCCCAGCTAGACCTGTGACCAATTCACATGTGCATGTACATTTATGTCATAATTATAGGCATTATGGTTTATTTTTGAATGCCAAATAAGGGTATGTATGGAAAAATGACTGTCATCCAGATCAAACATGAACATCTTTTTGCCCATTCCACTGCAGACCCAAAGAAAGATGACAAAGACAAGTGTTCTGATGTGGAAGTTGACTGGTAAGTGGTCCAAAGAACAACTTTATACATTTGCTTATAATCAAAAATGAGTAATTAATAGTCCATCCTAAAGCTCTTCTGGATTTATTTGGGAGGGGAACATATTAGATAAAATTAATTTACAGAGACTGTAAGTATTTCTTTAACCTCCCTGGCGGTATGATTATTTCAGATTTTAGGTGCCATTATTTTGCAGGGAAATTTGGTGCTTTACATTGTAGGCCTGTAATTCTTAGGAATAACTCACTTAAATCTGACCGAACAAGAGTCTAGTAAACATCTCGGGTATGAAAAAGTTTGAAAAACAAAATCATAAATTATAATATGATAAATAATTATAAATAATTATAAAAAATAATAATATAATTATAATTAAAAATATTCAATAATTAATGTAATCAACTCAAAATCACTGAAATTTGCTCAGTTGCAGAATTGTCGCTATCATTTTTAAAAAAATGTTCTGATGAATTTCCCCACACATCGCTATCGCTTAATTCTGCAAGTGATTATAATTTATTATCGCTGTTTTCTAGCTGGTCTAAAACCACTTTTGACATAAAGGGACAGTTTTGGTTGCTATGGACAATCTACAGTTTACAGGCAGAAAGAACAGTTTGTATTATATAAAATTACATGCAGGACACTGGGCAGACCACTAGGGACAAAGGGGGTGTGTGTATTTTTTACATACAGTACTGTAATCTGTAAGATTACAGTATACTGTATGTATTGTGTTTATTTACTTTTTTGAATTTGGCGCCGTTCTCTGCCCCGTGCGTCGTACCGGCGCAGGGAACGGAGCTCAGCAGCACACAGGGACACTGTGAATTCGAGCGAGGAGACACCGGGGACAAGGTAAGTAAACCATGCCTGTGGCTGCTGTGAGGCAATCCAGAGTCGGGCTCGGGGTTATGCTTTTGGTAATGAAATACCACCTGAGCCACTGAAATACCACCCCGAGTGCGGGAATAGCACCAGGGGGGTTAAAGTGGATGTAAACCCTCTCTCATGCTTTCTAAACTACTGCCATAGTGCTGATCTATAAGGATATAGATGCCTCCTGCATTTGTCCTTACCTGTCAAATGTTTCCCCTCGGTCTGTTATAAGAACTGAAAAACTGCAGATTCTGTGGGTGGATCTGTTGTCTGGAGGTCTGTGGGTGGAGTTGTGATGTCAGTAGACTCCCCGCCCTCCTCTACACTCCCCTTGTCAACATGAATTTTCTCCTGGGTATTCCTTACATAAAATTCTGCTATGATCACTAACATCCAGTCAAAATCCAGAAAAGTAACCAAATGACGGTCTGTCTCCAGGCTAGTGCATGAGATATGTAAATAACCTGTCACTCACAGCAAGGGGGCAGAACGGACTAAGGTTTTTCTCTGTAAGTCCATTTTATTTCACTGAACAATAAACGAGGATTGCTCAAAGCTGGATTAACTCTTTGTGGCAAGACTGGGCTCAGATGATAGGAAATCTTATACTGTACATTGTAACATCAAAAATAAATACATTCGAGTTTACATCCACTTTAAGGCCTCATGCACAGTGGACGTTTTTACAGCAGCTATTTTTGGCAGTAGACATTTTTTTCTACTGTTAATAAACTCTCCATCATGTTATCCTATGTGTCCATGCACACATAGGCTGGGATCAGCAGTTTTGGGCAGTGGCGTTTTTGAGCAGTAAAAAAAAAAAAAAAAAAACTAGTGGGTTCTGAGAGACGTTTTTCAGCTGTAAAAACGCTCTAATGCTGATAAACGCTCAAAAACGTTACTCACCAGCATTTAACGTTTCTGATCAATTGAAAAAAAAAATAAAGAAAAAAAACGCTAAAAAACAAAAATGCGGAAAAACGCTAAAATCGTTTTTATAACGTTATTTTAATGTCCAGTGTGCATGAGGCCTCATACTGTACATCGTTTTACTAAGATAAAAGAAATAAGTACAAATAAAGTAGCCCAGGAATGAAAACAATTTAAAAATAGCTCTTAATATAATATTCCTGACTCTCCAGTCTCCATAAGACTAAATACTCCAGGCATTTTTCTGTCAGCTGATCACTACCAGACCATTTTGAACTCACCTCAGAAAAACATGTTGAACCCTTGATAACAGTTCTCAATGGACAGTAATAAAATAGGAAAAGGCAAAAAACGATGGGCCAGATTCAGGTACATCTGCGCATTATTGGACCGGCGTAGCGCACCGCCTTTACATTAGACTTGCGCAATGTAGCCACATAATCACCCTATTCTCGTAGCTTTTGCGCAGAAAATTGCGCATGTGTAACGTTATTTCAGAGGCGTAAGGCGGAGTAATACAAATTGGGAAGGACGTGGGCGTGTTACATTGAAATGAGCCGTGACCCCATGCAAATGAAGGGCCGGCCGGCTCGCGCATGCGCGCTTGAAGGAGACCATGGCCAGCTCCGCTGTGGGCATGCTCACAACTCGGGAACGGCGCAATTAGTTAAATTGGAAATGGACTAAGGACTACGCAGACAGCATAAATAGACAGACACAAACGCACTTCCATTGCAAAAGTACACCCCTTTGTCCCTTCCCATTTAACCAAGTGCTTTTGTCCCGTTGTTAGTTGCGTTGTGTTTTGTATTTGTCAGATTAGTGTTCTGTGTGATCAAGTGTTTGTTAGTAGATCTTTGAAAGTGTTTTTTGATAAGTGTTTGAGAGACTGTTTGATATATTTCTGCTAGTTTTTTTTTCTTGCTTAATTGTTGCTGTTTGTTTTTGTGACTGTTTTTTGCTGAGTGCTTGTGTGATTTTTTGGGTGTTAGTTTTCTCTTTGTGTGTGTTCTTGCTTGATTGGTTGCGCTTGTTTTTGTGACTGATTTTTGTTGACTGGGAGTGTTTTTTTTCAGTATGACAGAGAGAAAGCGAAAACTAAATTTTACTTTGGGGGGAAAAAAGAATTCTTGCCCGGGCCATTAGAGATTATGGGTGTTTCCTCCACGGCCTGGACAGTGCCAACACCCCCCCAGCCAGGAGGAGGGAGATTTTGGACCTTATCACTGAGCAGGTCAATTCAGCGGGGGAGGGGGAGACACGGAACCGGTCTGGGATTGACAAAAAGATTAATGACCTCCGGCGTCTGGTCAAAAAGAAGTTGGCCAAAATGCTTGCCCATGCCAGGGGCACAGGAGGGGGCCCACCATGCCGTGTTAGGCTGACAGCGGAGGAGCGTGCGGTGGCCCTGACCTTTCATCGGCATGAAGTGGAGGGCCTGCCCGGCTTTGACTCAAGTCCGGAGCCCGTGGTGCCAGGTAAGTTTATTTTTTTTATATCAGGTGTGTAGCATGTGTGGGGGAGGGGGTGAAAGGGAATATGTGGCAAGTGTGTGGATCCTCCAACCTGTGAATATTTTGTGTCATCCACAGATGTGCAGGAGGGTGCAGGGCCATCTGGCCTGACTGCACCATCCCCAGGACAGCAGCCTAATGAGGCCCCCCCGACAAGGCCGGAGTCCGCGGAGGAGGTTGAAGAGGAGCAGGTTGAGGAGGAGGAGTTTGATGAGGAGGAGGAGTCCATGTCAGGCACTGGGCTTTTTGTTTTGGAGGACCGTTCCCCTCTGGCTGGCAGCAGCCAGCCCTCCCTAAGGGGGAGCCCCCCCTCCTCCCCCAACATGGCTCCTCTCCCAAGGGCCTCCCCTTCTCCCCGGCCACAAGCATCAGCTGGAGGCAGGAAGGCGACCCACAAGACCAGGGGGGTGGCCGATCTCCTGCCCGCCACTCTGAAAAGGGACCAGTTCCTCCAGACCCGCCATCTGGGACAGGTCAGCCAGACATTGGTTCGGATGGAGGAGAGCCTGTCCTCCATCAAGGATACGCTGGGGAACCTGGACTGCCACTCCCGGGCTTTCACAAACTGCCTTAACGACCTGCAGACTACATCAGCAGGCGTTGGGCAGGATGTGAGGGCCCTCACCCAGGCTATCCAGGCCAACACGGCAACACTAAGTGGTGCCCTGGACAGAATAGCCGTGGCCTTGGAGGGCAGGCCGCCAGGTGGGCAGAGATCAGGGGCTGCTCCTCCTTCCCCGGTTTTCCCCCTCCCCCATTAGTCTCCCCTGAGGAGCCGGGGCCGTGGCCGGGGGTGCCCCAGGCGTGGCTCACGTCAAGGGCACAAATTGTTTCCCCCTTTTTTTTTGCTGGACATTTTTTGATTTTGCTGGTCTTTTTTTTTGGGTTGTGAATGCTATTAGAATGTGGGGGTGACATTACTGCCGGAAAAGGGGTGTCACCCTCAATTTTGGTGGAGTAGGGTTCCCCAGGACCAGGGAGAAGTGATCCCCAGGTCCGTGTGAATGGTGTATGAATTTACAGTGACATAATTGGAGCCTTGGCGTGGCGTTGCTGCTCACAAGTCCTGCATGGTGGACTGGTGCCAATCCAATTTGATGAGGATGTGGGGTGTGTGTGCTGGGGACCACAGTGGTGTGCATGCATGCATTCTCATTGTACCATGATTAATGTTTGTGTTTAACGTGCAAAGATGCCCAATGTGAGCTGTCTCCTGGCTGCTCTTCCCTCAGAAGAGGGGTTAACCTCGGTTAGGGGGGGATTGTCTGGTTCAGGGGTCAGGTCATCACGTAGGTCAATCTGCAGGCCCTTTCTCACTGCGAAGTTGTGCAGCATGCAACATGCACCGATGATCTGGCACACAAAGTTTGGGGAATACAAGAGGGTACCCCCAGACTTATCCAGGCATCGGAAACGTGACTTCAGGAGGCCAAAGGTGCGCTCCACCACTGCTCGTGTTTGGGCATGTGCTTGATTGCATCTTTCCTCTCCTGGGGTTTGGGGGTTCCGGATAGGAGTCATGAGATGGGGTCCCAGTGCATATGCAGAGTCACCTGTAAGGGAAAAGACAGGAGGATGTTAGTCATGCATGTGCCCCTTGTGATGTGTGCATCATGGGGGGGTACAGTCATTCCTGCCACCCATGTCACTCACCAACCAGCCAGGTGGCCCCATACACATTCTGATCGAATTCCATTCGGATGTGGCTTTGATTGTATATGTAGCTGTCATGGCTGGAACCTGGGTGTTTGGCACAGACGTGCCATATGAGGCCTTGGGCATCGACTATCACCTGTACGTTGATGGAATGCCAATGCTTCCGATTGCGGTACATGTGCTCTGTCTCATGGGGGGGCTGGAGTGCCACATGTGTGCAATCAATGGCCCCCACGGTGCGTGGGAATCTGGCAATTCTGTAGAAATCTGTCATTGCCTTCAGCCGCAGGTCCTCAGTGGTGGGTTTGATGATTTGGTTGGCCATACGTCTGAGGATTGCAGGGACCTCAGCCACCACTCCACTTGTACGCTGAAAAGAGCCACTGGCAAGGAAATGGAGTGTTGCCATGACCTTGACCAGTGGCTGCACTGTATGTGAGAGTTGTGTTGGGCTGGTGATGTCCTCCTGCAGGGTTGTGGTTAATTCCATGATGGCATGAGGGGTGAATCTGAAGATGCGATACACCTCAGAATCACTCATGCCAAACAGGTCTATGCGTGTGCGGTATATCCTCTCCCGTGCCATTCTCCGTGCCCTCCTCCTTCTTTGTTCATCTAAAGTCAGTAGTATAGCTATGCGCGACGATGCCCCTGGCATGTTGGCATACAGATTGTTGTGCAACACGTGTGACTGCTGAGCTCTACACTAACAGTGTTGCTTTATCTAAAATGTAGACTTTTTTTCTCTTTTTAGACCAGCTTTTATATGGTCTAATTTTAGACAGGACATTTTGCTGTTGCGCACACTGTGTAGCCTGCGCTGCCCTAACGTTCTTTTGTGGATCCCCGTAAGTCCCTCATTAGCATATTTGACTAGCAAATCAATGGTCTGTCTAGCGCAGTTTTGCGCGGACGGATGCGCCTGTCTAACGAAATTACTCCAAAAAAAAAAAAGTAGATTTCTTGCGTATCTCGTTTTGGGGATGCCGTGCATCGAAACGCACGCGCACATTTAGACTTACGCACGCGCATCTCCTGTTGCGCAGGCGTAATCGCTCTGTGAATCTGGGCCTATGTGTACAATATTGCCTGACTTGAGTGGATATACAGTATTAAGGAAGCTAATGTATTTTAAATGCATACTTGCCTTTAATAACTAATATTATAATATTTTATCTTCAGTTCTGCTGTGTGACACAGGGTTATATTGTAAATCGCAGCATTACTTTTTATTTCCTTTTGTGTCCTTGTTTTCACATTGCTTTAATAATAGACAGAGATTCATGCAGGATCAATCAATGTGAAAGTAGGTGGCAAAGCCAAGAGAAGGTAAGGAGTACATTATCTCCTTGAATTATCACAGTAAATTCCATTACCTTGATTATATAGAAGTATGGACACAATTAAAGTGTACTAGTTATGGTTTGCATCTAAGATTATAAATATAGTGTAAATATAGTGTAATATAAGAACAGTAAACTATGCTCACTTTATATTAAAGGACAACCATTTTGACTTCCCCTGTCCTTTGAGTCCCGTACTGTAGAAACAACTATAATATAACATATAACATATAACATATAATAGGACAAAATGTATAATGATAATCAGTTAGGCATGTGCAAAAGTGAAAAATTAGTTTTGTTTCAATTCGTCATTTAATTAATTTCGTTAAGTTAGGTTAAGTTCCGTTTTCGGAATTCGTTCGTTTTCGACCGAATTTCGAAAAATCCGGTCGAAATCGAAAATATTTCGACCGTTTTCGGAATTCGTTCGTTTTTGACCGAATTTCGAAAAAATCTGGTCGAAATCGAAAATATTTCAACCGGATTAGAAAACAAATAGTCTCTTTTCGAATAGAATTTTTTTCGAATTAAATTTGAATAGAATTTTTTTTTCGAATTCCGATCGAATTTAGTCCACAAGTTTTCGATTCGGAATCGAAAATGTTCGTTCTGATTCAGTAAATTCGCTAATATTGCAATTCGGGAATTCGTATGCATCCGAATGTCCGAATAATGGAAAATTCGTCCGAATTTCGATTCGGAACGAAACGAAATGCACATGCCTATAATCAGTAAATGCATCCACATTTACAATTTTCTGTAGTTGTAACATTTAAAGGATAAGTGCACTTTCAAGGGGAAAAAAATAGCATATAAAGGAAAAAATTATAGGGCCAGATTCAGGTAGATGAGAGTATCTTTCCTCTGGAGTAACGCTTCTCATTTACGTTACTCTGAAGACCCTTTCAGCGCAAGTCCTGTAATTCACATAGCAGTTGCGCGTAAACTTGCGCCAGAGTAACGATAATGCGCTGGCGTAACCCGACGCAAGTGGAAGTGGGTGTGATCATATGTAAATGATGGGCGGAGCCCAGCGCAGAGGCTTACGTTCAGCGCATCATCCACGGAGCATGCGCAGTGAGTGCGGCTCCACTCGCCCCCCTTGTGCGCATGCTCACAACTTCCGTCGGCACCACTTCCTGGGAAACGTCAGCGCAATGCGTTCCGCTGGGCGCTTAAAAGCGCTGGCGGAAACGCCATTCCGGCGCAAAAGTAGTTCCGCTTCCCCCCACCCCAGGGAAGATACTTTTGTGCTGTGATGGCTGCTCCCGCTACCCCCCAGAGAGAGGAGGAACCTCAATTTTAATGCCCAGGAGGTCTCAGTGATCATTTCGGCAATGGAGAGGGATAATGAATTTCTCCATGGCAAAAAAAGCCGGAAGACCAGCCGGGAAAGGAAGCAGGGCATCCTGGAGTCGATTGCTGCCAGGGTCAATGTCCTGGGCTACTCCACCCGGACTGCTGGGGACATACAAAAAAAAATAAATGACCTGCGGCGCAAGGTGAGGGACAAGGTGGCCTCCATCAGGAGGTATGAGAGGGGCACAGGTGGTGGTCCCCCATGTCCTGTCACCCTGACCGCAGAGGAGGAGGTGGTTGCTCGCTGCCTGGAGAGGGAGCAGGTGGAGGGGGTCGCAGGCTATGACTCCGTGGAGGAAGGCACAAGGACAGGTAAGTGTTTTATAATCCCCTATTTGTTGTTTTGCATTTGGGGGGGGGGTACATGTGCCAAGTGTGTGGGACCACCAACATGTGTCTGCTTTGTGTCATCCACAGATGACAGAGCTGGGCCATCATCTGTCAGCCTGCATTCCACCCCATCCCCCCCACGCCATCGTGTGCCCGAGCCACTGGGTGGTGAAGAGGTTGTGGAGGAGGAGAGTGGCCACACCACACCTGCCGAGGTGGTTGTGGAGGATCCTGCTGTGGCAGAGCAGGACTTTTCATTAGTGTTGTCTGTCTCCTCCCCTTCTCCTGGGCCGTCTGTCGTCCCCTCCCCCATCCTTGGAAGCCCCTCAAGGGCGACTCCTTCCACCCGAGGACATCCATCTTCTGGCCCCAGGAAGGCGACCCAGAAGACCAGGGGGGTGTCTGATGGTATACAGGACCAGTTGGCGAGGGATCACGCCAGGCAGACGGAACAGATGGGGGCCATAGCGGTGCACTTGGAGAAAGTGTCTGACAGCCTGGGCTCCGTTGCCAACCTCAGCAACGCAGTGCAGGATGTCAGCTGCAACTGCGCTGCAGTGGTCACCACTTTGGGGGAGGTGCAGGGGGATATTCGGCACCTTACTGCAGCCGTCCAGGCCAACAGTGCTGCCATCCGGGACCAGGGGAGGCTGAGTCGGCGGGCCCAGCACTACCAGGTCACCCGTCAGCTCCGGATGCAGGCACAGACCAACTCCTACCTTGGACGGATAGCCAGGGCCTTGGAGGGCACGCAGGCCACACCTGCCAGGAGTGGCCCACCTGGGGATCAGCCACCTCCAGTTGCACCCCCACCCCCACCCACTCCATCCAGGCAGCTGCGGAGTCAGAGAGGGGCCCCCAGAAGAAGCCCCCGGCATCCCCGATGAGGCCTTTTTTTTTTTTTGCTTTTATATTTTTGTTTTGGACATACTCAGGTCATGAGTTTATTTTTAATTTTTCTCAGGTTTTGAGATTTTGTTTATTTTAATTATCAGGATATGATATTATTATTTTATTTTTGTACTGCACACGGTCAGGAGTGCAGGGGACAGTGTGAATGGTGTGTGAATGTGAGAGGGTGGCACTCCTGACAGTAAGGGGTGTCACCCTCGGCCGTGGTGGTGAAGTTAACCCCACGGCTGAATGAATCACGTGTGAAAGGTGTGTGAATGGACAGTGACATCATTGGGGCCTTGACGCTGGCGTTACTGCTCCCAACTCCTACATGCTGGACTTGGGCTAATCCAATGCGATGTGCATGTGGTGTGTGTGATCCAGTGGTGTACACGCGTGCATTGTCTGTGTGATTAATGTTTTGGTTTAGTGTCCAAAGATGCCTACGGCGAGGACCCTCCTGACTGCTCTTCCATCAGCAGACTGGGTGTCCTCTGGCAGGGGGGGGCTGTGTGGGTCGGGGGTCAGGTCATCACGTATGTCAATATGCAGGCCTTTTTTAATAGCAAAGTTATGTAGTATGCAACATGCAGCGATGATCTGACACACAAAGGTAGGGGAATACAATAGGGTCCCCCCAGACTTATCCAGGCAGCGGAAACGGGACTTCAGGAGCCCAAATGTTTGCTCCACCACTGCACGGGTTTTGATGTGTGCTTCATTGTATTTTCTCTCTCCTCTGGTTTGGGGGTTCCGGAAAGGAGTCATTAGATGGGGTCCCAGTGCATATGCAGAGTCACCTGTAAGGTAAAAGACAGGAGAATGTTAGTCATGCATGTGCGATTTCTGTTGTGCATCACGGGAGGGGATAGTCATGCCTGCCACCCATGTCACTCACCAACCAGCCAGCTGTCCCCATACATGTTCTGGTTAAATTCTGCTGGGATGGGGCTCTGATTGTATATGTAGCTGTCATGGCTGGACCCGGGGTGTTTGGCATGGACGTGCCATATGAGGCGTTGGGCATCAGTTATCACCTGTACGTTGATGGAATGCCAATGCTTCCGATTGCGGTATATGTGCTCTGTGGCACTGGGGGGCTGTAGGGCCACATGTGTGCAATCAATGGCCCCCACAGTGCGTGGGAATCTGGCAATGTTGTAGAAATCTGTCATTGCCTTCTGCCGCAGCTCCTCAGTGGTGGGTCTGATGAACTGGTTGGACATGCGTCTGAGGATTGCAGGGACAACCTGGTGCACACATCTGCTTATGGAGGATTGTGACATCCCAGCCACCACTCCACTTGTACGCTGGAATGATCCACTGGCAAGGAAATGGAGTGTTGCCAGTACCTTCACCAGTGGCTGCACTGCTTGTGAGCGGTATGTCTTGCTGGTGATGTCACCCTGCAGGGTTGTGGTTAGTTCAAGTATTGCATCAGGGCTGAATCTGAAGAGGCGATACACCTCCTCCTCCCCCATGCCAAAGAGGTTCATACGAGTGCGGTATATCCTCTCACGTGCCCGCCTTCTTGGTTCCGGGGGACCCATCAGTAGTTCTAGGACCACAATTGCCCCTGGCATGTTGGCACACAGAGGTGTTGTCCTTGCAAGTGGGGGTGCTCAGCAAGCTCCTATCGTCGGTAACGCTGCTGTAGCTGCTCTCCTGCTGACCTGTGACCGGCTGGAGTAAAGATAAAGCAGCCTTTTGTAGAAATAACTTTGCGCCGGACGGACCAGATACGCGCGGCGCATGTAGCCAGCGTATGGTGCTAATCCGTTCGTGAATTGGGAAAAATACCTCATTTGCATATTTGCAGGGGAAATCAATGGGCGCGACTGATGCGCCCAGCGAAAATAAGCGCTGACGATACTCTGGCGTCGGAACGTTCCGCCGGTCGCAAATGACCCGTTATTGGGCGCATCTAGTTTGCTGGGTACGGGCACATAGAAACGACGGCGCATCATCACAGTTACGCGGCGCATATCCAAATACTCCAGCGCAAGTGTTCGTGAATCTGGCCCATAGTGTATTCAATGTCAACACAAATCATATTGTGATTGAATGTTATTAAAAATGACCTTATATTTTCCTTGTTAAAGGGGGTTTTATTGAATTTAAGAAGGAGGACCAAAGTGGACCTAGAATAGGGTAAAAGCAAAGGTTATGAGAATCAATGCAACATAATATACAGAAATAAAGATAGGCAAGCTCAAGTGAAGCCATTAGAGGGAATGCAGTTCCTTATCAGGTATCTCGGAGCCACCATCGCTTGTCCACATATTAGGGGTGAGTGAGCGAGGGGGGCAAGCTCAGGGCACACAGATCATCCGTATGAGGGATAGAGGCAATGAGATTAATCACCAGGGAGGTGCATAAGTATATAGCCTGCAAACCACTGTACAAGACTTGGGCGTATGTCTTTGGATGCGCAGGACAAGCATGGGTAGGGGAGGTAGCAATAACTGCAGTTGGAATAAATCAAAATTGATCTGAGGTAGGGAAAGAGGAAGGGGTGGGTGGGTAGTGGTATAAGGGGGGATAGAGAGTATCCAGAGTCATATAGACCAAGGTGCAGACAGCATAACTAAGGAGGAACAACAGAGTTAACCACTTAAGACCCGGACCATTATGCAGGTTAAGGACCTTGCCCCTTTTTGCGATTCAGCACTGCGTCGCTTTAACCACTTAACGACCGCCGCATGTACATTTACGTCGGCAGAATGGCACGGACAGGCACATCCACGTACCTGGACATGCCTGCCTAGATGTGGGTCGGGGGTCCGATCGGGACCCCCCCTGGTACATGCGGCGCTTACTGTGGCTGTAGGAGCGATCCGGGATGAGGGGGCGGCTGTTAATTTCTGGTCACCCCCTCGAGATCGCTCCCAGCCAATCCCCTTCCGCCGATGGACTTCCTCTGCCTGTGTAATGTAAACACAGGCAGAGGAAGTGATGTCATCTCTCCTCCTGTTGGTATTTTCTTCTGGCGAGAGGAGAGGAGACGTCACAAGTAAGTTGCACCAACAGCACACTGACACACAGTACACATAGGCACAAATAACCCCCCCAGTCAACCGCCGATCCCCAGCCCCCTGTCACAGTGTCACTGATTGCAGTGATCATTTATTTTCTGATCACTGCGTTTAGTGTCATTTGTGACAGTTAAAAGTTGCAGGGCAGTTAGTCTTAGGCCCCTTTAGGTTCAGGGTAGCCCCCTACCTCCCCTAATAAAGGTTTAACCCCTTGATCACCCCCTAGTTAACCCTTTCACCCCTATTGCCAGTGTCACAAAGCGATTGTTTTTCTGATCGCTGTATTAGTATCGCTGGTGCTGCTAGGTAGCTAGTTATTTTTTGAGGTTCGCCTTTTCTAATTTTCTAATAAAGGTTTTAACCCCTGATTGCCCCTAGAGTTAACCCTTTCACCAGTGATCACCCTATAAGTGTCACTGGTGACGCTGGTTAGCCAGTTAGTTATTTAGTTATTTAGGTTCGCCGCCAGGTTTTTATAAAGCGTCAGGTATATTACCTAATAAAGGTTTTAACCCCCTGATTGCCCCCTAGTTACCCTTTCACCAGTGATCACCTCATAAGTGTTACCTGACGCTGGTTAGTTAGTTTGCTGTTTATAGCATCAGGGCGATATCAATTAAATTTTAGCGTCAGTCAGGGTCTGTGTCGCCCTGCGTCGCCCTAGGTTAGTGCCAGTAACGCTTACACCCACGCGCAAAGCATACACCCCCTTAGTGGTATAGTATCTGAACGAATCGATACCTGATCTGATCAGATCTATACTAGTGTACCCAGCAGTTTACGGTACCCAAAAACGCATTGTTAGCGGAATCAGCCAAGATACCCGCTAGCACCTGCGTTTCGCCCCTCCGCCCAGCCCAGCCCAACCCACCAAAGTGCAGTATTGATTGATCACTGTCACTTACAAAACACAGCACACATAACTGCAGTGTTCACAGAGACAGGCCTGATCCCTGCGATCTCTAACAGTTTTTTTTGGAAGCGTTTTCTAAGTAAAAAATAAAAACACAAAAGAAAAAAAAGAAAATAGTTGTCGTTTTATTGTTCTCTCCCTCTCTATTCTCTCTCTATTGTTCTGTTCTTTTTTTACTGTATTCTATTCTGCAAAGTTTTATTGTTATTATGTTTTTTCATGCTTGCTTTCAAGGTATGTAATTTACTTTACTGTTTTCAGGTATGGCATTCAGCTGTTGCACAGACTTATTTATCTTGACAGCAACAGCGTTTACTCCCACGATATATAAAGCCGTGACTCCAGTGCTGTAGGAGTATGGTGGCATTAGGGGCGAAGGAGTGATTTTGCTCCTAATGCCGCATACATACGGTCGACATTCCTACGGAGGCTTGCCCGTGGAAAAGTCAGATCGTGTGTATGCGGCATAACTTTTTTGCGGGAGGATGCCCCAATGCTTCAGCATATATATTATATATATATATATATATATATATATATATATATATTAGGCACAGGTTGCGTTAAACATTTTTTTATTTTTTACTATGTTTTTTTGGGGTATTTGCTTTGCAGGTATGGTATGGTCTTACTGATATACTGTAATGTTACTTTGATTTAATGTTAACCATCATTTGCTTAGCAGGTACGCCATTCAGTTGCATTGCAGATTTATTTAGCGTGACAGCAACAACGTTTGCTCCCCACGATATATAAAGCCGCTACTCCAACGCTGGAGAAGCATATATGCTGAAGCATTGGGGCATTAGGTAAAAGATTACAATACATGTCCAACAAGAACCATCAACGTACTGGTATGTTGTTGGATTATTAATGGTTATACCAGAATGATGCCTGCAGGTTTAGGTATCATCTTGATATTATTCTTTTCAGCCAGCGGTCGGCTTTCATGTAAAAGCAGTCCTAGCGGCTAATTAGCCTCTAGACTTCTTTTACATTCAGTGGGAGGGAATGCCCCCCCCCCCCCAGAATATAGACATCGCCATTGGGAAATTGGGAAAGAATTTTATCACACCAATCTTGGTGTGGTCAGATGCTTTGAGGGCAGAGGAAAGATCTAGGGTCTAATAGACCCCATTAAAAGAAAACAACAGTATCTGTTACTAACTATTGCTATCATAAGGGATATTTACATTCCCTGAGATAACAATAAAAATGGTAAAAAATAAATAAAATGGAAGGAACAGTCTACAAATAAAATAAAAAAGCTAAATATATATATTTAAAAAAAACACCCCTGTCCCCCCCTGCTCTTGCGCAAAGGCGAACGCAAGCGTCGGTCTGAAGTCATGTAAACAGCAATTGGACCATGCATGTGAGGTATCACCGCAAAGGGCAGATCGAGGGCAGTACTTTTAGCAGTAGACCTCTGTAAATCGAATGTGGTAACATGTAAAGGCTTTTAATGGCTTTTAAAAATGTATGTAGTTTGTCGCCACTGTGCGTTTGTGCACAGTTTTAAAGTATGTTGTGTTTGGTATCCATGTACTCAGCCTAAGATCATCTTTTTTATTTCATCAATGATTTGGGCAATATAGTGTGTTTTAGCGCTTTAAAATAAAAAAAAGTGTATTTGTTTCCCAAAAGATGTGTTTAAAAAAATTGCTACCCAAATACTGTGTGGAAAAAAATGCAACACCCACCATTTTAATCTGTAGGGCCTTTGCTTTAAAAAAATATAATGTTTTGGGGTTCAACTGAACTTTCTTGAAAAAAAAAAATGTTTTTTGTAAACAAACAGTCTCCGAAAGGGCTTTGTCTTCAAGTAGTTAGAAGAGTGGGTGAGGTATGACATAGGCTTCTAAATGTTGTGCATAAAATGCCAGGACAATTCAAACCCCCCCAAATCACCCCATTTTGTAATGTAGACACCCCAAGCTATTTGCTGAGAGGCATGTCGAGTCCATGGAATATTTTATATTTTGACACAAATATTTTTTTTTTTGCGCAAAGTTGTCACTAAATGATATATTGCTCAAACATGCCATGGGCATATGTGGAATTGCACACCAAAATATATTCTGCTGCTTCTCCTGAGTACGGGGATACCACATGTGAGAGACTTTTTGGGAGCCTAGCCGCGTACGGGACCCCAAAAACCAATCACCGCCTTCAGGCTTTCTAAGGGTGTAAATTGTTGATTTCACTCCTCACTACCTATTACAGTTTTGAAGGCCATGGAATGCCAAGATGGCACAACCCCCCCCCCCCCAAAATGACCCCATTTTGGAAAGTAGACACCCCAAGCTATTTTCTGAGAGTTATGGTGAGTATTTTGCAGATCTCGCTTTTTGTCACAAAGCTTTGAAAAAAAAAATATTTTCTTTCTTGCTTGGTTTTCGGGGTCCCATACGTGGCTAGGCGCCTAAAAAGTCGCACAAATGTGGTATCCCCGTACTCAGGAGAAGCAGCAGAATGTATTTTTGGGGTGCAATTTCACATATAACCATGGCATGCGTGAGCAATATATCATTTAGTGACAAACCTGTGAAAAATAAAATCGGTTTGTCATTTTCCCGCAACTTGTGTCATAAATATAAAATATTCCATAGACTCAACATGCCTCTCAGCAAATAGCTTGGGGTGTCTACTTTCCAAAATGGGGTAATTTGGGGGGGGGGGGGTTTGTGCTATTTTGGCATTTTATTACCTTCGAAACTGTGATAGGTAGTGAATTTGCGCCCTTAAAAATGCTGAAGGCGGTGCTTGGATTTTGGGGCCCCATACGTGGACAGGCTCCCAAAAAGTCCCAAACATGTGGTATCCCCATACTCAGGAGAAGCAGAAGAATGTATTTTGGGGTGCAATTTCACATATAACCATGGCATGTGTGAGCAATATATCATTTAGTGACAACTTTTTGTAAAATCACTTGGGACAAAAAAAAATATTCAATGGACTCAACATGCCTCTCAGCAGTTTCCTTGGGGTGTCTAATTTCCAAAAATGGGGTCATTTGGGTGGGTTTTGAACTGCCCTGCCATTTTAGCACCTCAAGAAATGAGATAGGCAGTCATAAATTAAAAGCTGTGTAAATTCCAGAAAATGTACTCTAGTTTAAAGACGCTATAACGTTTGCGAAAACCAATAAATATATGCTTATTGTGATTTTTTTACTAAAGACATGTGGCTGAATACATTTTGGTCTAAATGTTTGACTAAAACTTAGTTTATTCAATTTTTCTTATAACAAAAAGTAGAAAATATTATTTTTTTTCAAAATCTTCGTATTTTTCCGTTTATATCACAAAAAAATTAAAATCGCAGGGACAATCAAATACCATCAAAGGAAAGCTTTATTTGTGGGAAGACAAGGATGCAAATTTCCTTTCGGTACAACATTGCATGACCGCACAATTACCAGTTAAAGCAGCGCAGTGCCAAATTGTATAAACGCCTTGGGTCCTTTAGCTGCATAAAGGTCCGGCTCTGCAATTTTTATTTTTTGCGCTATAAACAAAAATAGAGCGACAATTTTGAAAAAAATTCAATATTTTTTACGTTTTGCTATAATAAATATTCCCAAAAGGGATATAATTATTTTTCCCTCAGTTTAGACCGATACGTATTCTTCTACCTATTTTTGTTACAGTACACTGGGGCGGCAAGAGTTTCTTGCCAAGATTCTCGTCAGGGAAAACGGCGGGCATTTCCTGACGAGATTCTCGGACGTGTGTACGAGGCCTTCTTGAGGGCAGGGACTAATATAAATGTACAATGTGTAAGGCAATGTGTAACTCCTTGAGGGCAGGGACTGATATAAATGTACAATGTGTAAGGCACTGGGTAAATTTACATTGCTATAAATAAATGTACCTACAATAATAATATTAATGATAATAATAACCATGCACATATGCATAATGAAGGGAATAATATACAAGTTATTAAATCAAATTTTAAAGCAGGAATATTTCCTATCAAGTACTTACCATCATTTTCCTGTTGGACTCCATGATAGCATATGTATGAGTTTACCCCACCACTTCTCCTAGCCTATAGGACCCAACTCCTATACATTTTATGTCAGATCCAGAGGCTGCATTCTGTTTAACTAGCCTACTCATGACAGTGAGATAGGCTACTCATGCTGTGAGTCCATCAGGAAAGGAAATTCATGGTAGGTATTTGATAGGAAATTTTCAGTTTTCCTGACAGACTCCATGGCAGCATACATATGGGAAATACCTAGCCACGCAATACATCCATGAGTGGGAAAATGCTGAACAAAAAGCTTTAATTTGTATTGTCAACAGAAAGGACTTTCAAACCCAAATTCACATAGGATAAATAAGCAGGCACTACACATTAGTAAGCCATAAAGGTATTGATCAAGGACCAAGAAGCCACTCGACATATTACATCAGGTGCCACATGCCGTGAGGCTGCCCAAGACATAGGCACAATCCTGGTCGAATGCGCCGTCACCGCCTCTGGAGGAGCCAACCCCTTAGCCCTATAAGCCTGTTGGATAGCCTGGACAATCGACAACGCAATCATCCTAGATAAGGCATGTTTTCCTTTGTTTTTCCCAGCAAAATGAATGAAGTCTGAAGGAAGCTGTAGTTTGTAGATATAACTTTAGGGTCTCTCCCACGTCTAAAGGATGTACATTGGCACTCTCAGGCACTTTAAAGGTTTGCAGAAAAAGGTATTTGTTGTCATGAAAGACTGATATTACCTTGGGATTTGAGAAAAGCATAGGTATCAGCACCACTTGATCCGAAAGAAAGTTAAGAAAGGTTCTTTAAATTTAAAAGTTCTGATAAAGGGCTACCATTTTTTTTCTTTTCGCTGACGTGATGGCTATGAGAAAATCAAGGACAAGAGGAAGATCCTATTTGGGAGATCTTTTTTTTGGGACTAGTGGCTCCCTTGAAGAATTGTCGGACAAGAGGATGTCTCGTCCAGAAAACACCAGAAAAGGTCGATAAAGCAGATAGATCTAAGCCCATTTGCAGGAAGCCCAAAACTGCTGAGCTGTACCAACAAAGGGAACCAAGGCCTGTTCAGCTATGATTCCATATCTTCCGTTGTGAGTCTTCGTAGAAACCTGACATTGACTGGAACTGGAGGAAACGCATAAGTTCTGTGAAATTTTCAATGTTCCAACAGGAAAACTGTCCTGATGGCCTGGAGATACTGGTCCCTCATGCAATACTTCTGGAGCCTGTTGTTGCATGGGAAGGCAGCCGGATGAACTTCTAGACTGACTCCAAAAAACATGATCCCTCTGAAAACCTCCAAATGGAGAGATCATTCATTGATGTCCAATTGGACTCTGGATAGAATATCGGCTTGAATGTTCTGTCTCCGTGAATATTAACCGCTGGCGTATCGGCTAGATTCTTCTGAGACCAAGACACCACCAAGGCTCCACTTCCTGTAATAGGGAAAGACTGTGAGCCCCCCCTTGTCTTTTTAGTGGAAGACCACTGTAGTGTTGTCTAGCCTCAAGAGCCTTAAGAGCACTTAAGTCACTGACACTCCCTTCATCAGATGAGGAAAGACTTGTAGTGTGCAGAAGGCTGTCTGAAGTGCCAGAATTTTCAACATGATTGTGTGAGAGTGAAAACTCTATATGTCTTAAGCCATCTTTGCCAGGCAGTGAGCCCCTCATCCTGTGTTTCTATCATCTGCCATGATTGTTATCCAGGAAATGGGGGAAATGCAATAGCAATTGGTTACATTTCTCAGTTGTAACCACCATAAAAGACTCTCTATCATAACTGAGGTTATGTAAATGACCGGATTTCTGCTTCCTGGCTCCCATTGCTGGAGAAACCTCTTCTGGAAGGCCGTATCATCCACAGTACCCACTTGACCACCAGTGCTGTGAGAAGAAGACAGGGCCAGGAGTACTCTGCCATTGCAAGAGAACTGGTTCTCTTGACCATATCGAACTGAGCCCCGAGATACACAAGGGACAAAGTGGGTTCAAGGTGGCTCTTTTCCCGATTCAGTAGCCAGCCAAATTCTAGATGTGTTGAGGTGACCTTAGCTCCAGCAGCTGACCTCTGTCTCCGCCAGACCTGTGTCTCCTGTCCTCCAAACGCACTTGCAGCCTGCAAATTCGCCATAAACAGCCCTTAACCCCTCAATCACGAGACAATCCACACAAGTGTTAAGGACATTCATGCAGAGCATAAACTGTTTATTAAATACAAGACATACATGTTTACACACAGTTAGGGACACTCCCCTTAACCTTGTCATAGAGGGGAGGGGGTAGGGGACAAGGAACAACCAATGAGAACTGAACACTTGTACATTGAAACAGAAACTACAGATAAGGCTCCATGCACACTGAATCTGATAAAAGCTATAAAAAACGCCAGTAGCTTTGCAGGGAGCCTTGCAACATTTTTTAGCGTTTTTGCAATAGCTTTAACCAGCGTTTTTCAGTGTAGCTTTTATCAGCTTTTTTTTTTTTTTTACTTTTTTTTTTACTTTTTATTTTATTTATTTTTTCAATGGATAAAAAAAACGCTAAAAACGCTGGCGCCGGCGTTTTCAGTGTTTTGCATTTCTTAGCGTTTTTTCCCGCCAAAAAAAAGGCACTTTGAACGCAAATTTCGGATGTTCAGAAAAAAGCCAATAAACTCCAAAGCTCATTAACAATGAAAGACGCCCAGGTGTGCATGGGCACATAGGCTAACATAGAGTTCAGTTTATGGGCTTTAAAAAAAAAAAAAGCCAAAACGCCAATAAACTGCAGTTTATCAGCTTCAGTGTGCATGGGGCCTAAACATAAAGGGATTATGGTAAGCCGGCAGCCTCTCAATACACATCCCCTGTGGAGATATCTCTCCAGTCTCCAGTCCAGACCATTGTCTATGTGCATTATAGCAACACAATTAGTCCCAGCAACAAGAGGGGGGGGTGGGGGAGAAGGGATGTAGCATTACATTACATCATCTCACTGCCAGCTTGTCCCCAGGTCTCCAGTCTCTTCTGGGCCATAATCTGTGGGTAAGAGGCCCGCCCACAGTCCCTTCCAAAACACACAGTGACATCGGGTTCTGTCACAATAATGTCACCCGCTTTACCTCTCTCTAGACATGTCATTGAAAGCCTTTATCAGGAGCATCACGTCATTGTTCTGGTTCATGCTGCCTACCCTGAGTGTAAGGATAAGCTTGAAATTTACCACTAATAGAGCTCAGGATGAACAGAGATTTCATGTTTTTCGATGGGACCCTATGGAGATAACAGTTTTTTCATACTTGCATGTTGTTATCATAGTACTTGGTGTACGTATTGTTATTACAGTAACATATAGTGTCATCAATGTATACAGCACAATGTATGCAGACATATTTATCATACATTCACATCAGTCCTTACACTTAAGGAGCTTCCAATCTAAGGTCCCTAACTCACATTCATCCATACATATACTAGAGCAATTAATCTACCAGCATGTTTTTGGAGTAAACCAGAGTACCCAGAGGAAACCCACACAGACACAGGGAGAACATGTAAACTCAGTGAAGGTAGTGACATGGTTGGGATTCAAACCGATGACCCTATTGCTGCTAGGCAGAAGTGCTAACCGACTTATGTGATAAATTATGGATTTGGAATGATGGTAAAGAGATCCTTTATGAAGTTATTGAGTATTGCTATCATATTTTTTTTTCCTTAGGCCGCGTACACACCGTTTCCAGCGGACATATCTCCTCCGGATTTTCATCTGACAGCGTGTACACACCATCGGATCAAAATCCCCGCCGGCAGACAGCGCGGTGACGTGGCGGTGACGTTGACGCCACCACGTCACCACACCAGGAAGTAAAAAACGTCCACGCATGCGTTGTATCCATTCAACGGTTGTGCGGGCAGATATGTCCACTGGTTAGTGTACTAACCAGTGGACATATCCGACGGACATGTCTCCGGCGGACAAATTTTAAAGCATCCACCGCTAGCCCATACACACGTTCAGATTCGTCTGCTGAAACGGTCCGTCGGACCAGTTTCAGCAGACAAATTCGATCGTGTGTACGCGGCCTAAGAGAGATTTGGAAATAATGGGGAAAATGCAAATCTGAGTTTTATTATTTGAGGTCCATCCCATCTTCCCCTGCTGAGTGAGCCTTTTTGAAGGTGGTGGTGGACAACAAATTTAGAGCACAGATACACAGAATTTTGTATTTTTTTTTTAATTTTTGCAGTATTGTACATAGCTTGTAGCACATATCTTTGTTTTAGCATCGGTTGATTATGTGGATATAATATTCTATGTATTTAATCATTGTTGATTTGTTGGATAGTGCAATTGTAGAGGATATATTATTTAATACCCTTTGTCTATACTTCCTGTATAATGCAGAGATAATTAGGCTCATCTCTACTCTTCTCCCCATGTGAAGCGATACATATAATGCCAACAAAGAATGCTAATGTATTCATAACCTATTCTACTTCATTACATCATTCAGCCATTTCCCTGTTTTGGTATTTGTCATTAAAAAGTAAAAGCATGCTTGACTGCCAAGTCAGCATTTACTGTATCCCAATTATTCATGTTGTAATGTATCCCATATTTATGTAAATGTATCTGAATATATAAGACATTAGTGATTCTACACATCAAGAATGAATCAGTTTGTGAAGTCTTGACTTTCCCTTCATTGCTCTCCATCATGATTCTATCATGTAACTTCTAAATATAGAAAATAGGAATATATTATTTAAGTTTTGTATATACTATACCACTAATATCATCACATATATTACTTGCTAAATGATTTGGTCCATTGCACGTGTGGTAGAGATATATAGCAATATAGCTAGGTCCAGCTAGGTCCAGAACCTGCCCCAGCCTGTGGTTGGAAAATAAATGAGCAGTACCTTGATTATAGCTAGGGATGAGCTCCACGTTCGATACGAATGTATGTTCGGCTCGAACATTGCCTGTTCGATCGTTCGACGAAATTCAAACAAAACGGGTCGTTCGCGCCAAATTCAAGTGACGCGCAACAGCCCATAATTCACTGCGGCATTGCACGCTGATTGGCCAAACATGCACTATGACCCCGCATGCTTGGCCAATCATAGCACGCAAACAAAGGAGAGCCATAATTGGCCAAAGCCAGGGTGACACTATAGGCAGCACTGGTGGGCACTGATGGACAGCACTGATAGATGGCAGTGACAGGCAGCACTTATCAGAGGCGCTGGCAGGCATCAATGATGGGTAATAATTGTCATTCCTGGTGGGCTCTAATGGGCTTACGTGGTGACCATGTGTAGGCATTCTTGCTGGCCATGGGTCTGCATCACTGGTGGTCCTAGGTGGGCATCCCTTGTGGTCCTGGGTGGATATTCTGGGGGGGGTGCACTGATAATCATACAATGCAGACCCCCTATCAGGAGAGCAGCTGATCAGGCCTCCTCTACTCATGTCTGTCACAACTTTTCCTGTTTACACTGTGATCAGCTGTGATTGGACACAGCTGATCACATGGTAAAGAGCCTCCATCAGAGGCTCTGACACACCACACTATCGATCAGCATGTGATCACAGATTATCCTGCTGGATGTCATATGATGCCCAGTCAGGATGACTGAACCACTTCATTCAATTCTCTGCCTATTAGCTTTGGAAAGAGCTATAATCTATTTTTAAGATTTTACCCTATTGAATTCAGTGGGATTTTAAAAAGGTTTGCAATGTGCAAATTTTGCAATTAGGTCATCACCAATAAAATCAAAGCAGATATTTGTAGCCTTATGTTGCTGACCTTTGGTGGTCTAGTTGTTTTACTGACCTAGTAAGCATATCATGTAAGTCATAGTTAAGTCAAAAATACTTACCCTCACACTTGTTTTGGATAAACAACTCACAAAACATCATCATGACAACAAGACAACTAACATCTTCATAAGGAGCTTCTTACATAAGCTCAGTCATGAGTTCACCTCTTTAAACCCCAACTCTGGTGACTTTATTTCACGTTTTATACAGAGGGAAGGGTAAGAATATTTTTTCCGTTTTCTCCTACTTGTCCAGGTGACACTCCCAACCTCTTACTTTTAAAAGGATAGTTTTAGCCAGGAAGTCAGGCCAAAGAGGGCGGAGGCAGCAATAAAAACTTGACAGTGGTGTTTCCTGACCACTTTATTAAAAGGTAATGCCAGTAGCAAATCAGAGTCATAGGAGAAAATAAACAATACAGTGAACTTCGAAAATTCACATTTCCACCTTCATGTCAAAGTACAATAATATACTGTACATGCTGTTTTTGCCTTTATACAGTTCATATTTGCAGTTACCTTTTGATAAAGTGATAGCTGTGGGAATCCCAGCAATCCCAGATGTCGGCATCTCTTCCTCAACATATGCAATTATTATTAACTAAATTGGTGGTTAAAATGACATTTTCTGTCATGCTTTGTCTCTCACTACAAATATCTTAAAACCAAAAATCAAATGTTTCAATTACATTTACCTGTGATCTTCAAATTATGATGCAGTTACTAAGCTAAAGTGTTGTTATCTTTTATGCAAAATGCATTACTGGATTTGATCAATACTGCAGGGTCTGTGAACAGTGTTTTTATTTAAAATGGAAAGATCAAGAATCAAAAGCAGCAGAGGTTTATACAGAACATTAAAAGACTCATCTACTGTAACTCTTTCATAACCATTACTTTTTTTTGAAGATATATGTTAAGACCTGCAGTGGTTGGGGTACTGCGGCCTTCTTTCCGTCTCCCAAGATGATTCTTCCGAATAGTTAGAGTGTTCCCCATCCCCAAGCATGAGCCAAGACTTCATGAAGGGTGTCCAGATATAGAATGACTTTATTGAGAGACAGGTTACTTATATACAGCAAAAGAAATACTTGATGTAATCAGATATACAATTACATCCTCCTCCCACATCATCATACAATGGTGTTACTAACGAGACCCCTTTCAAGAGACCTATTGTAGGACACAGACGGCTGTCTCCGGTAGAATCCACATGAGTTAATTACTGGTCCTTTGCCCAGACAAGGTGTTTTAGAACTTCTCACCTGCTAAACAATAGAACTTCACACAATGAACACTTCTTGAAAGACAGACGAAAGATCATTTACATGACACATTGAGATATTGAGAGCAGTTTAAGGAATAAGCCAATTATCTCCAGGTAGAGAGCACCCTAATTTTCCCAACGTTAGAACACCCCTCTTCCACAGAAGGTATACCTGCCATTACATATCTCCTGATAGCCCCGATCTGGGGGACCAACATATCCAAATTTCACCCAGATCGGTCCAGGGGTTCTTAAAAGACAAACAGAGTCTGAGAAAAATCCAGAATAAAGTATATTTTCTTCACAATATATAAAATAATCTTACAAATAATGTCAATTTTACTTTTGAAAAACTTAAATTATTTTGTCAAGATATTTTTTTTCACTGAATCTGTTCAGAATGTATGCATGTTTGGAGTGATTAATTTGAGACTGCAAACTACTACACATTACTATTCAGTGTGGTAAAATGGAAGGACTCAAATAATGACACAGCCCCTACTAGCTTGGTTACGAGAAATTAAGTTTCACTTGAAGCATATTATATCTGGTAGAAAGCTAAACCATGCTGATATAATGACTAATATGACTGTTATCCCATTGATATTGATTAATGCAAAACTATATAGCTGAATCATGATTTTCACAGTTAGTAAGTACAGCATTAAACCCTATATTGTGTTAAACAACCGGGTCATTGTGAATATATGTGTTAAAGGGGTTGTAAAGGTGTGTATTTTATTTTCTAAATAGGTTCCTTTAAGCTAGTGCATTGTTGGTTCACTTACCTTTTCCTTCAATTTCCCTTCACCATCATCCGAGCAGTGGAAAGTCACTTAGAACAGCTTACTGAACACCTTACTGAGGAGAAACAGGAAGTGAGAAATTCAGACAAAGAAAAAACATTTAGAAGGGAAATTGAAGGAAACTGTAAGTAAACCAACAATGCACAAGCTTAAAGGAATCAATTAAAAAAAACAAAAAAAAAAAGAAACCTTTACAACCCTTTGAAACATCATTAATATCATAACAATGCAATATTAGCCACAAAAAAATATTTTCCTGGGTATTTTCCAGGCCACCTGGGAGATAAAATTCTATATTCATTTTCTGGGTTTGCTCTGGGAACAACTCCAGGTTGGGTGTGCCTGTTTGGATATATTGTATAAGATACCTATAATAATTCAAAATGGCATGTCTTGATTTGATAAAAATGTAACACAACCCACATAGGAGATGAAGATGAACAAGGATCCCCACTCCTGCACACAAAAGTCAGAAAACAGTCCATAGCTTTGTTTTTGTTGTTTTATTAGGGGGGTTAACAACTTGGTTAGAGGTAAGGGATTATGTGATACCCCCTTGACTTCCACAAGAATTCTGGGGACAGCTTCCTATATACAGACTCCTCTTCAGCTTTCCTCATGTACACACATTGTTCCTTTTCTTGCACAACATCTGCTGGTTCACTCCTAAGGGAACTGACAGACTCCTTGTCAGTTCAGTAAAGGCCCTTTACAAGCAGGAACTCACAGCCCATAAAAGAAGCACATGTAGAGTAAAACCTTTCTTTCTGTTTCATCTGTCCACTGATCCCAGCACCACTTCTTTAGGCACTACTATCCCACCTGGCTGCAGCTGCCTCTTTCAATAGCCCTACTGGCTGCCTCTACACCAGTCCATCCAGCTGACTCTGGAGATCTCTCAGGGAAAGGTAGAAGACTTAAGCTCACTGCTGTCCTCAAGGGACTACATGTGACAGTCTCCTCCCTGTGTTAGTCCCACCATTGTTGAAGTTCTTACTCTGTTTTCTCTTTGCCCCCTGTGCCTCAAGGAAAGCCTCCTCCCTTTGTGTCCTTGGCAGGATTCTTCCAGCACCCAAGCCCTGACCCAAGGCCAGACAACCCCCAGACAAGGGGTACCCCTCAGTATCACAGGCAACCTCCCTAACACTGTATCTCCATCCTCCACCCAACTGCCCCTGCTGGCCTGGTCAATGCCTATTTAGGGGGTTGTCTCAGCCCCCTGCAAGCCCAGTTCTGGGGATTAGCTGAGGCCCCAAAAATATTAATTGCAGCTCATCCTAGCCCCCGTCCTCTAGTTCTAGAAGGTTCTACAACCTTCCAGACACCAGGGGGAGGCACCAGAGAGCCTATGGCCTCTAATAACCCTGACCAACTCAGGCTATTCCTGCCCAGAAATATGCTTTTTCCTTCAGGCCCCGTACACACGACCGAGTTTCTCGGCAGAATCCAGCGAGAAGCTTGCTGGGATCCATATTCTGCCGAGAAGCTCGATCGTGTGTACACTTTCGTCGAGCGTCCCGTCGGGAAGCTCGTCGAGCCAAAATAAAGAGCAGGTTCTCGACGGGCCATCGGGACTAATGGCTCAACGCCTTTTTCGACAGCCTGGTCAACGAACTCGCCGGCCGGCCGGCCGAGAACCTCGTCGGGCGGAACGATGGGTTTAGCCCGACGAGATTCTCGGACGTGTGTACGGGGCCTAACCGCCACTACTAGTAGCACACAGAGGGTGCTACAAAAAGTTGACCAAATATTTTCAGATAGCAAACTCATAACCTTATCATGGAAACTAATTTTAAAATCTCTGTGTAGAATACTCAAATCCACCACTTGCATTTACAACTTTACATCATATGCCTATATATATATATATATATATATATATATATATATATATATATATATGGACACAGATAGGTAAACCTTCCTTCCTTTGCACTGGCGCACATGCAGTCATGTTATTATCATACATATTTGGGTTAGCCAAACAATCATGTTTAAAGTGTAATCCCCCTTTTGCAACTAAATTGGATTAATATCTACAGTATTTTATATTTGTTATGTGGTCCTAACAAAAACATTACTGGCTACCTTTTCAAGTGCTTTTTACTTGCTTCAAAATTCTTCTTCATTGTATGTTAACGAGATATAGCTCATTCTGTGTAGGGACAAAAACACCATGACACTTCCCAGAAATTCTTAAAATCAACCACAACACCTTCTCCTTAGAAACATTGAACCTCCCATTTAACCTCCCACCACTCAGCCCATTTGAAAGGCCACCTTAAAGCCACACAAAATGGGCACAAATCTGTCACTCCTCCTTACTCAGTCTGTCCCTGCTATACCTCATGACCTCTCAGCAGCCTCCACTAACAGGGATCATGGTATAGAGAAGGATGTCCCAGGTCCTTGCACCACATCTGCCAGCAACACACCACCAGCTGTAGACTATAGCCGGCAAATTTCTCTGCCATATCTGCTGCAGCGGAAAAAAATACAGTCGTTGTGAAACTGGTGTGGAAAAATTGTTCATTGGGTGTTAATTGTGCCCATGAAACCTACACCTAAAACATTCTTCCCGATTAAATCAACCCCCACAACACTAGGCAGCCTAGAATTCCTGCAGAGGTTCCACATCCCAAAAACACATAATCAATGACTTTGCCATCAGGAGCTTCATAGCTGCTGGTAATCCAGGACTGATTCATAAAAATAAAAAAATAAGACGGTCCACAAAGTCTGTGGACAAATGTGTACTATGATCAGTAACAAAACCTCCAGTAGCACTAAATGCCCGTTCAGAAAGCATTCAGGGGAAGCCCAGCAGCTCAATAGCATACTGGGAAAGTTCTGGCCAGTGGTCTATTCTCATGATCCAGTAAGCCAGTGGATAATTGACTGAAAAGCTCTCCATCTCTGTGTTCCCTCCGATGGGATGTGGAAGCTGATAGTCCTGGGCTGCAAGACTAGAAAAATTCAGAAATGCATCACTTAGGTGGCTGCCTTCTCCATTACACCTCTCTTGACCAACACAAGCCTCAAAACTAAATTTTCCATGACACTGTAACCTACCAGAGTTGGGAAAGCGTTTGATAAACTCCTCTTTAAGGTTTCCTCAAAAGATTTCATCTTCTGTACTCTCTGTGGGGATGGGATGAGTTCTGAGACTTTCCCCTTATAACACTGGTCAAGGAGGGTTGCCAACCAATAGTAATCCTTTCCCTTTACGCTACATATTCTTGGGTCCTTTTGCAGGCTTTGAAACATAAGGGAGCCCATGTGCTGCAAATTTGCGGAGGCATGTGAAGCAGACTCATCGGGGGCACTGAGGATTACAGTATCTGGAACACCTACTACTCCCAAGGGTTCTCGGGATGGAAAACCATCTCTAACTGTTTGACATATGTTTTCCTCTTCTTCAATGCCTCTGAAACTGTCAGAATTCTCCTCCTCCTACTCACTTTCCTCTTGTGTGTTCTGTGATATAGGAACAATGGTGTCTGCATGAAGTGGGCCTTGAGAGGAAAGGTACTGGAATGGGGGGGTATTGGTTTAAGAAAGGGGTAAAAATAATGTTGCACCTATTTACAGACAATACGTTCCGTTAGTTTGAGGAATTCCAGAGAGACTTTGGACTCCCACACATGGCCTACTTCCAATATCTACAGATACGACATACCGCTGCGCCACAATTCGGGCTGCGAAATATAGAGATGTGTACGTCTCCACTTGAAAACTTACTGACAGATCCCTCCCACACCAAACTACTTTCCTCTTACTATAAGACTCTACTACACTCCACGACCGCTAGGCTTACCACCATTGAACAGATATGGCGCACAGACATACCTGAGCTGACGGAGAAGATTTGGGGTGAAATTCTTCCGCTCCAGGTGCCCTCCGTCATCTCCTCAAGGGATAAGGTGATCCAGAGCAAACTGTTGTATAGTGGACACCATCCAATACCTAATAAAGGAAAGGGATGGTTGGCACTCTAGATGATATCCAAAATAGTATCTCTTTATTAAATGCATGTACCAAGCTGTAAAGCAGCTTACGTGTTTTGGAAGTTAGTCCTTAGTCATCCAATCGCTGCCTTGAAATAACCTCTAATCTTGCACTACATTGTGTCCTCATCTTACAAAATAAAGAAAACTTGCAGGGCTTTATAAATGCAATTATTCCAGCAGCAGCAGCTTCTATACAGAGTACATATGTGCCAATTTACAGATGGACTAAGGGTTCCCCCAGGCACTATAGTAAAGGGGATTTTTTATTTTTATGCTTTCACTTTAAGCATCAATAAATCACTGCTCATTTAAAAATGACATATTTCACAAACTTGTTTTCATTGAAACATGTCCCCCTGGGAAGTTTCCGGACCCCCATAGCCATTGTATGCCCGATTACTAATACAGGAAAGTGATGGTTGGCACTTAGGATGATATATAAAATAGTATCTCTTTATTAAATGCATGTACAGAGCTGTAAAACATTACTTATTAATTAGTCATCCAATCCCGCCTTGAAATAATGGGCCTAGATGGGTTTTTAGTTGTATACTACATATTTTTCACTTCACATCTCTCTCCATACTTAAAAGCAGTCTGTAATACTGCTGTGTCCTCCAATCACTAAAACCTCATATACGTTTTAAATGATCATGCCATTTCATAGGTTGTTTTCATTTTTTTTTTATGGAGCTTCCATCTGTTTTTGGCCAACAAATGTCTCTAAACTGTGATTCTGTAATGTCACCCCGGCACATGCCACCTGATGAATGCTGCAAGCAGCTGCATCAAAGCACATTTCTTTTTTTTTTTTATAAATCATATTTTATTAATTTTAGAAGGTACATAAAGAAAGCTCAGCAAAACATTTGTGCTACAAGTAAGCAATAACATAGCTTTTAAGAAATAGTAATTCAAAAATGTGTATCCACAATTAGGCTGTTATGGAGCATGGTTAGACCCTACAACACTTGTAGGTGACACTAATATGCAGTACTGCTAGGTGGCACTGATGATGAGGCACTGATGGGCACACGTGGGCAATGGTAGGTGGCACTAGTGGCTGCTGCTTAGTAGCAGTGGGTCTGACGTGTGCAGGACCTATGTCCCAGTTACTCCAGATGGTAATCAACTTTTTTCTTCTCCTCGCAAATAGCGTGAGGAAAAAAAAGGTGATTGCTGGCTCTGTACATCACATTATCAGCTGTCATTTCCTGACAACTGATCACATGGTAAGGGGCTGGTATTGGCTGGTATTGGCCCCTTCTCTGATCTGTGATCAGCAGGGATCTGCAAGGTACTGGTGTCCGTGAGCCGTCCTTGCAGTGTCTGTGGCCGCCGCTGACATTTTTTATAATTACTTGAGTCGACTCACTGCTCTCTACTCTTTTTATGTGTGTACTGGAGTGTCTATGTTGTAGATCTGGCTGGAGCATGGCACCAGTGCCACCCACTAGTCCTGCTGCATGCTGAGTGGTCTATCTGTCTGTTGGAGGGAGGGACTGGGACTCTGTGCAGCGGCCACCTATGTCACTCAGGAGGACCGGACGGAGAACAGGAGGAAGCTCAAGGCAACCCAAGGAATAAACTTTTCAGGGATGCATTTGCTTTGCTTGACACTACATCAAACAGACCTGAAGCTTCTGCATTAGTGAATGTTTTCCAGAATGAGTTCATCATCAGTTCAACTAGCAGGGCCCTGCTCTGTTTATGTGTTAGTATTATTCTAAATTAATTGTTAGAAAGTGCTTAGTGCTTGATGCTACTTCATAGACAAATACATAAATATAATCATGTATATGCTTAAGTGGCATGCGCTCTATTTCCAGGTGAATAAATGTTCCTTGGTATGTGCAAACTTAATTTACATATACAGTATGGGAAAGTGACAATGCTTTTATGGACCTTAAAGTAGAGATCCACCCTAAAGTAGAACTTCCGCTCATCAGATTCCTCCCACCCTCCACTGCCACAATTGGCACCTTTCGGGGAGACAGGATATCTGTCTTTCCCACTACTGGGAGTCCGACCGCGGCTGTGACACGGCAGTGATCTCACTGCGGGCCTTACTTCTCCTCCTCCCTTGACCACTGGGCTAATAGGAGAGAGGAGCGGGACCTCGCGCATGCGCAGTAGTGTTCCCGGTGTGAAGCCGAAAGGCTACACTGATGGGTTCCCTTACCCGCAATGGCGGTGGCAGAGTAGCATTTTGGCTTAACGCAGGGAACCCTACTGCTGACATTGAGGGACAGCAGAACAGGTAAGTGTGCATTTATTAGAAGCCAGCAGCTGCAGTATGTGTAGCTGCTGGCTTTCATTTAAAAAAAATTCCGGTCGTCTCTAAAACATAAAAAAATGTGGTGGTAAATAAAATGAATAAGCAACAAGTATAATATCCAATCGTGGTTGTAATATCGTTGATCAGTCCATATGTATATAAGCCAAGATATAAAGTATAAAAATATATAAAGATATAAAGTGACAGATGGTCTTTCTTTGTGCTTGTAACAAAAAACGGTGCAGGTGTTCCACTCTGTGCTCCACCTATGTCACTTGAATTGGCATAGAAGGAGCGCAGAGTGGAACACCTGCACCATTTTTTGTTACAAGCACAAAGAAAGAGCATGTGTCACTTTATATCTTTATATATTTTATAACCGTATGCCACAAGTAGTCTTCATATAAATGTTATTTTAAATGTATTTGTACTTGTAGAACAAGGCCAGAGAGTAGACAGAGTGTTTTTTGATGTTTTTAATTTGAAATGTACCTTGGTGTCCTTCACTAAGGTCTGTACTTTGAAAAATGTTCACCACAGCCTTGGTCCATGCCTATCCTTAGTGATCAGCCGAGTATTATTGACTCGCTGATCACAGAGTGAGCCGCGTGTGCCCCGCAGGGGACGCGCAGGCATCTCGTGCACGGAAGGATGTACATGGACAACCTTACCAGCAATTTAGCTCTGCGCTATAGCCATATTCAGCTATATCGTGGGCGGCAAGAGGTTAACAATCCACGGGAGAAGTATTCACTATCAGGAAAACAATGCAGAGCAATTGTGTGCAGAGGATGGTGATGATGGTGAGGCGGCGTACACACGATCGGATATATCCGATGAAAACGGTCCGCGGACCATTTCCATCGGATATGTCCGATCGGGAGTTTGATCCGATGGCGTGTACACACCATCGGATCAAATTCCCCGCCGCCGGAAGGCGCGGTGACGTGGCGGTGACGCGGCGGTGACGTTGACGCCGCCGCGTCACCGCCACGTCACCGCACCAGGAAGTAAAACACTTCCGCGCATGCGCCGAATCCATTCGGCAGCGGCGCGGCGGTGGTGGGAGCCGACATGTCTGCTGGTAAGTGTACTAACCAGCAGACATGTCGGGCGGACAGATTCCCACCGGATAGATTTCAAAGCATGCTTTGAAATCTGTCGGGTGGAGAAATCTGTCCGCTAGCCCATACACACGAGCGGAGATGTCTGCTGAAACGGTCCATCGGACCGTTTTCAGCGGACATATCCCCTCGTGTGTACGCGGCCTAAGAGTGCATGTAGTAAGAAGTGGTTGGAGGCTGGAGGTAATAAGGCACATGCTATATGCAATTTTCTTGTAGTCAGCCACGGGTTGAAGGAAAGAAAATCACTTGATTCCCCTATCCACACAGTCAGTGTTGATGGGGGGAATACCTGCTGTGCTAATATATTCTGACAGCAGCAGGCTTCCCAGCCATTAGAATACACTGGTCACTGCTGGCAACTAGAGCCACTAGCAGTGATCAAATGAAAAAAAAGGACAGGCTGGTTGTTCTAAAGTCTAATAACTTTAGTGCAACTGGCCTGCCCAGAGATTAATCAAATTTCAGTTGGTTCCTGCTGAACCAGATGGATTTCCATCCATCTATGGTTGGCTTAAGCAGTAAAAAGAAATTAAAAAAACACACTTGTTTGAGACACAGTGCTTTAGGAAATGTTACTCATTTAGGTTTAATCTACTTTACATTTCCAGGGGAAGTTAGAAACAAAAAACTCCTGCTCATTAGTTCAAGTTCATACTGATCAAATGATTGCTTTCAACACACTTTACACCATAGTAAATCATGCATTCAGGAGTCTTCATAATTAGCAAACAATGAAGTGTGTTTGTAGATGAGAAAAGTGGCAGTAATTAGCACCAGCTCTGAGCCCACATACAGAGATACACCAATACTCAGATTGGGGTATGTCTTAGCTGGGAAGCTGCCATTCAGCTTTTGTCAAGAGAAAAAAAAAACAAGGGGGGGGGTAGTGGTGATGGAAACAAAGCAGCTGGGAATAGGGGTGATGTTTTTTACCCAAATATGTTCATATTTGGAAACTTACTGGTGTCCCTGGGTGGATGGAGCCTAAAAGAGGAACTGAAAGACTAATTATGCATTAGGTCTACCTTACTTTTGATTGATAGTACAGTATATGATATTGGGTGGATTCGAAAGCTGTTATTGGACTGAATAGTAGCGTTTGATCCGCCCACTGCATGTATCTGTCAATCAACAGCAAGGTGTACCTGATGGGCAACTAGCATTTCAGTTCCCTATCAGGCTCCATCCACTCTTACTAAAAAAAAATCCTCAGCTATGAGCCTTCCAGTGTGACTGGAAATGTGGCAAAGGAAGGAGGGAGCACACTGAGCACACTGAGAAGGGAAACTCAATGTCAGACAGCAAAATAAAGTGCCTGTTAGTGTTGAGCGGAATACGCCATATTCGATTTCGCGATATTTCACGAATATATAGAAGAATATTCGTGAAATATTCGTTAATATCGAATATTCGTGGTATTTTATCAAAAAAAAAAATTGAGAAATTTCGCTAATGCGAATGCGAAATTTCGCTAATGCGAATGCGAAATTTCGCTAATGCGAATGCGAAACTGATTGCAAAATTCTCGTCAACACACGAAAACGGAGATCATTTCCTGGATTACTAAACTAATATGCACTAAACACTAACTCTACTTACACAAACTTATATGACTAAACTACAGCTATTTTTTTTTTTTACACAAAATGCAGAAGGGCAGAGAAAGTATTTGCGAATATTCGGCAATATAAAAGGATCGCCTCAGCTACTCGGCCCAGGGTCTCTAATCATACCAGCAATGCTTTTAGACGTCGATGGAGATCACTAGGATGTGATCCGTTTTAAAAATAAATTAGAAAAATACGAATATTCGCAATATTGAATATTCAACGCGATATTCGATTTATTCGCGAATACTCGAATATCCAATATTCGTTACGAATATTCGCAATGCGAATATTCGTGAGCAACACTAGTGCCTGTATCTAACAGGTACATGAATTGGGCAACAGTACTGACAATTGTCTCATTCAATACACAGTATGTGCAACAATAAAAAACATCTAAAAATAATTTCATACAATAAGATTTAATAAGAGTACTTTTTGGTTTTATGCAAGATAATGCTGCTTAATTTTCTGCCACTTGAATTTTAAACATAAATAACAAATTCTTATATTGTATTTTAGCAAAGAGAAGTAATCTTAATAGAGTTGTACTTTATATCGGTTTACAAGTTTACAGTAAATCAGGCTTAAGGTATCCAAAGCAATGCTTTCATGTCTGTTAAACATAAAACAGTCACAAGTACTTTTAGCATTCAAGATAAAGACATTATGCTGAGCCAATTTCATCAAGTTCCAATTAATATTAGATGTTATGCATAATTGACAAGTCAAGTTAATCAGAGTTGCTTTTCAATGTATTTCAAACAGACAGTTACAAAGTCTTAAAAGCTTTTTTGTATTAATGTATCTAATAAAGTACATGTTGGTCCACTAAACTACTATTATTATTTATTAATAACATTTTATAAACTTTTTAGAAATATGCCTAATTGGTTGAAGGGACCTTAAAGTCTTGAGGATTGTTATGTGTTTATTGCTAGCCTGGGGTATCAAACATATTTTGATTACCATATTTTAACAGCTTGGTGTGATTTCTACAATATACAGTACTGTATACAAGTATATTTTCAATGTTTGTCTGGGCTAAAGACATTATTCCAAAAGTGTGCCATGGCGAAACATTGATCAATAGGCATGGTGAAAGGTTTGTTTTCCTATAGACATGGCTTATTGTGACACACCTCCAAATTGTCTGCCAGCGCTTGGCATTAGGTCACATGACATCTCAGAATGTCAAAGGAAGTTGAGGCGGCAAAAATTACCTCTAATCCCCCCTGCTCCTCAAATGTTGAATTATCTCCACTCAGGGCCACCAGTCCTAGGCTTCCTAGCCAGTCCTCCCTTAGCATGTGTGAAAGGGAGGAGTTTCAATTTAATTTGTTTTTGTTTTGTTTGCTTCTTTCTTCATAATTTAAAGATTTTTAGAAGGTTTTTAAAGGCTTTAAAGCTGAACTTTTGGAACAGGCTCACCAAGATGGCATCAATTATCACCAAAATGCTCACTTTGGCTGGATGCAGAGAAGAGGGTCCCATAGGGCACGCTGTGTCACTTCTGAAGATCCATGAGAAAAGTACAGACAAACTATTGTGAGCTCACTTGAATAGTCTGTATCAACATTTTATGGGCATTGATAGCCACTGTTGAGTTTGGATTAGTGGGAATGGTTTAAACTGTTACATGCAGTGCTGCCATATGGACATTAGCGCTGCAGACTACCGGTTGGCTGTTGCTCCATTGCTTCTTACTGTATACTCTCTATATTAAAATCTAATTTAAAATCCAGTCTGAAAGACTAGGTCTGAGTGAGAAACATCCTTTGATAACCAGTGGATGTATGGGTTGGAAAATACTCCACTTTCTTAATCGTCTCCACTCAAACAAAGTATGTATGATTGAGAAAACAAGAGTATAGATTTCCATGATTCGGTTGTTCTGTACACAATTCTGTTATATGGTTTGCAATGGCAACCTCAAGGCATGTTATATTGCTTATGATCTCTTTTATTATTCACAGTCCTAAATGACCAGTACACACAACCGTTTTTCATGACGAGAAAAATTAAAAAAAATTTATTGGTCGTGAAAAAGGTCGTATGTATGCTCCAGAGCATTTTTCTTGACAAGAAAAATGCCTGAATTTTTTTAGAACCTGCTCTATTTTTTCTCACAGTTTTTCACTGCGTTTTTTCACATCATGAGAAATGGTCGTGTGTATGCTTTAACGAGGGGTAAAAAAAATGTGCATGCTCAGAAGCAAGTTATGAGGGAAATTAGCAAAAGCAGCCCAAAGTGTGGCTCCATTTGAATAGAACTTCCCCTTTATAGTGTCGTCGTACGTGTTGTACCGCGCTTTGCTTGAGCATTTTTTTTTATTGCTACTTTTTTAAGCAAACTAATAGCACAAATGCAGAACTATATTAAACATCACAGTTCTAGTTATATGTACATCTTTACACATCTTGTAAAACACATGATCAAAATATTTGATTGAAGCATTTGAGAGACATACAGGTTTTTGGGTCAGATAATACTTGGTAGGCAGACACATTTTCCTAGAATATGAAATAAGATTCACGATGAGGCAAAGGGCGAGTACACTTGCTCTTTCCGACCAGGCAGTGCTGTGGCTGCTTACTATCTACTCAAAGCCACAATCACCTTCTGATCTGAGGAGCAGGTGACTAAGAAAGATCCTGGAATATCATAGCAACAATATAGTTTAAACATAAAGCTAGTGATGTGTAACTTTTAAAATAATGACATTTTATACACTTAATCTAATTGACTTTTACATAGATATAACATGCATCATCATCAATTTTATCCAGTCCTTAAATGGCAATACTGGAGAATTTAATATGTCATATTTACTATCTCTTTATTTTATTATTTCTTTATTTTATTATTTCAAGATGTAATTTTGAAATCACATATTGAAATCATCATGACAACATGATTAGAACACAGCTATCTCTTTTTTTTTTTCTAAATTGGAGATTTCATGTGCTAGCTATGACCTTGAATTTTAATTGTTATGCACCAGAATTACATATTATATTATATTTCACCTCCCCAACACATTTTTCACTTCTCCATGTTTCCCTTATCTGGCACACACAAGTTTTAGTTTCCACTTCTTACTATGCAGTAACCACACTTCCAGCATACACATAATGCATAACATTGTCCTTTCTTCACTGAGCCGTGACCTAAATAGTGAAGAATCAGCACTCTAGTTGATGCCAGGGCTAAGTCTTTGTATAGTTCAGTAACAATGCTGAGTGAGTGTGTGTGTGGTTGTGTTGTGCAGAAACACATTCATCATTCTACTGTATTCTGCCTCCAACACACACTTTTTACTAACCAGTATTCATGCCAGTACTGAGAAGATTCCTATGGTACACAGAGCTCACTGGCCAGTTTTAACAACAGCAGTGGCAGTGTATGTGCATAAACACTTCAGTGACCTATTCTAGGCATATCAGCATTAACCCCTTACTGCTGAGTTCCCAGCTCATGTGTCTTAACCCCTAAATCTCCAGTATCACCCCTGCATGTTACTTTGTTAATACCCAGTACCAGGGCAGCCACGGGGGGGGGGCAGCCCATACACATCTAAGGGGCCCTGGTGTTCAGAGGGGCCCAGGCTACAACCAACAAGTTGTTGCTGCTGTAGTAACTAGAAATTGCTAAAGTAGGGTGGGCACCAAGTGAGCCGATGCAGCTCACTTATGCCTCGTTTCCACTCAGCGGATCGGTTTCGGTACGGTTCAGTATGGTACGCTATTTTGGGTGTTTCCATTATGAAAGCGTACCGTATAACCAAACGGTACCACACCAGCAAGGGTCCTGCTTCAGATGAGGGACCAGAGAGAGTTTAACGGTTCGGTTAGGGCGGACCTACAAATGCATCTCACTGATTGGTGGATGCGCTAGGAATTTTTTCTAAAACCTGAATGGTCCCTCACGGTCCGATTTGCAGTGGAAACGCTCACGCGATTAGACTGGCCCCATCATAACCACTCCAAAATTACTGACCCGACCCAATCCATGGAGTGGAAACAAGGCATTAGGTCCAGCTGCAGGGGGAAGGTGGAGTGATATCATATGCACTCCGCCTCTTTCTGCAGACAAGATGCTGGTTTTGGCGCCATGCCTGTTGTAGTTCAGCCACGTTGAAGAGGTGCACTGTGTGTAGCCTGCAGGACTACTCAGTGCTCACTGTGGACTTGTCTGGAGACAAGTTGTTAGATATCACAATAGTAAATTGATTGAGAATGTTGCTGGTTGTGGACCTGTGCTGTGACTGTCTCTTTGTTGGATTTGGGCTGTCTATTTACTATATAAGAAGTCTCCTTGCTATATGGGGATGTCTCTTTTGGATTGGGCCATATCTTAGCTGGATTGGCATGTCCCTTTGCTGAACATATAAGGATGTCTCTTTGCTGGATGGGGATGTCTCATTTCTGAATATATGGGGATGTCTCCTTGCTGAATATATAGAATGCTCTCTTTGCTGGATTGTGATGTCTCTTTCCTGGGTTGGACCATCTATTTGCAGAATATATGGGGATGTCTCTTTTAATGGATTGGTTTCATTTCCATAAAGTCATTTTTAAGAGTTTTAAAACAAAAGTGGGTGCACTGAAGGACTTGGTGGATCCTGTGGGTGGGCCCTGGAGAATGTTAGTGGTCAGGGGGGCAGGCCTAAAGCTGTGTAAGGGGCCCAAAAATATCTGGTGGCTGCCCTGCACAGTATCTAGAACAAGTGTGCAAACTCCTTAGTACCCAGTTCTCAACACATTTGCATTAATCCACCAGTACTGTAATTGCCCAATGTCAGAACATGTATGATAATCAGTCACATTTACTTACTGTATATGACAAATATTAATATATCTCCACTGCCCCGATCCAATAAAGATTTTCCTGCCAAAATATTCCCATGACAAAGTCTTGTCCCATCTTCATGTCGCATTATGTAGTGGCTATAGACAATGTCATAGGCTGTGAATGACAGAGCTCACAGCAGTGATTTTCTTCATGGCAAGATAGAATAACTGGTGCCTGTTAAGCATATGTTTTGATATTTTAATAATGTGGACATGATAACAATAGGAGTACTTTAAGTTGTGTGTTATATGTGTTATACTTATTTTTTATTTGAAAGAATTGAGTAAAGACACCACAGTAGTTACTCATTGTTCTGAATAGGGGCACTATTTAGGAAAATAAATTGCTCCACCCTGAGTTAAGCGTGTTTGCTTTCATAGTGGAGACAGATGCAAATACCTAATATTTAACCCACATAGATTTATCACTGCAGAAAATGATTATAATTATACTCTGGTCAGTGTTTGTGTAGAACACTAAATCTGGACATACAGTGTACAGTGTACATTGGAACACATAAGATGTCACGATCTGTTAAAAGTTTCAGGCCCCGTACACACGAGCAAATATATCTGTTCAAATCGGTCGGACAGACCGATTTGAACAGATCTGTCTGCTGGGATGTATTGGTTTGATCGTGTACACACGATCAAACCAAAATCCCCGCCGACAGACAACGCGCTGACGTGGTGGTGACGTTGACGCCGCCACGTCACCGCACCAGGAATAAATTACTTCCGCGCATGCGTCGAATCCATTCGACGCATGTGCGAGCAGATATGTCTGCTGGTTAGCGTACTAACCAGCAGACATATCTGTCCGGCGGGTTTCCAGCAGACAGATTTGAAAGCATGCTTTCAAATCTGTCGGCTGGCCAAATCTGTCTGTTTGCCCGTACACACGATCGAATCTGTCTGCTGAAACGGTCTGTCAGACCGTTTCCAGCAGACAGATTTGATCGTGTGTACGCGGCCTCAGAGTTTGAAGTTTAATCACTGTAAGCACTTTTAGCATACTTTATATATTTTGAGGACATTTTGATAGATTTCTAAACTGTGCTAGGTATCACCTATAATTTGCAATATCAGTTACACAGAAAAATAGTAGGTACAGTATATACAATACATTTTTTACAGTGTATTTAATAACAGTTTTTATAAGGTAAAGCTATATTTTGTCAATAATGTGACCTCAGTATAATACATATCCTTCAGCTTTAACATCAGTCTTGCATACTTGTACAGGCTTCTCTTCTGTACTGAAAATGCTTACTGTGATTTCACTGCACACTGTGAGATTCTCACCGTGAGATCTGCTACAGCATGTCACATTAGAAGCTGCAGCAAGTCAAAGATTGCCCACGTTATTTCCTTGTTAGAGGACATTCAAGATCATCTAGTGATTTTTTCTCATTCATTGGATTTCAGTTCTTTCACTTATGAAGATTCATCATCAAATTTGGGTGCTAGCATGCAAATACAGTCCCTAGAATCTCCTACTATTCCGGATTGAGTTCTACCCATCAAGACATAGCGATTTGCTTAGCTCCATCCAATAACCCGTCTTGCATGAAAAAAGGAAAATAAAGGTGCCTCTAAGTGCAGTATGCATAATTTAATACAAGGTCTGATGAAGGAGCCGCACTTGCTCCGAAACACGTTACTGCCCCGTTCTCCCCACTGACACCATCAGCCTTGTGTGTCCCGCAGTAAACCCGGAACACATACTGCACTTCCAGGCACCTTTCGTTTTCTTATTAATATCTTCAAAGTTGCTTCTTCTCTAACTATAGTGCTTCCAGAAGTGCCATCTCATCACTATCATCCCTCTGACCAGCTATCCACCTCCACCAGAGCGCCCTTATTTCCTTTCCTTCTTGCACGAAAAATACTGAGCCAGGGTGCTGAGTCTAAAATAATCCATTAAAAACAGAAAGGTTTTATTTAAAAATTGTATTAGCATGTTGATTGTGGTAGTAGTGTTGTTGGGGGGTCAGTGGTCAGGAAAGGCAAAAGTAAGTAGGTTAAACTTCAACATTAGACATAATTTGCATTCTTTGGTTCTGATGGTTGAAAATGTTTCTACCTTCATGCATTCTATGCATAAAAAACCTCCAGTGTGTACCTTCCCCCTCAGCCCCCCTAATACTTACCTCAGCCCAATTGAGTGATGTGCACAAGAGCCGAGGCTCTGCTGGGTCTCTCCTTCTTATTGGCTAAGATGCAGCAACAGGAGCCATTGGCTCCCACTGCTGTCAATAACAGCAAGTAAGGAAGAAGCAGAGGCGGGGCTGGGCTGCACTTTGTATCTTATGGTCACAGAGAGTGGGACTTGGGTGTGAGCAAAGGGCTTGCTATGGAGGCACCCACCTTGAAAGACATGCTCTAGCCAGATTTTCCAAGGAACAAAAATGATTGTCAGGTTGTATTTTTTCTACCAGCCACTATTGTTTTATCTTGAAGTAAGTATTGCTTATGTGCTATTCCTGCTTACCTAATACAAATGTGCACATTTGTGAGAATTAATTTTGTACAAATGATCATTCAATAGTCAGAGCATTCTTGCATGTCTATCTGCCTTTTAATGTCTATCAGTGTCTTTTATCTACAGTTGTATTAATAACTGGCAAAAAGATTAGTATGCAATTCCAAAGATTACATTGTGACATTTTATTGATATGACATCTTTATTACATTATTTCTTCAACACTTTCAAGCAGTATGTCTCCTGTTTAATACTTCTGTATGGCACATTTGATAGGAACATACCCGTATGATATACTTTTGCCATTATATTATGCAACTATATATATATATATATATACACACACACAATTCTCCACTTCATTCGGCTTTATAAACTCAAAGACAAGGCATGGACTTAGTATAAAACACTATTAGGGCAATTCAATAAATGAGTGACACTTTTCTAGAAGTATGGTATTTTAAAGGATCCTGCCTTATCCTACCACCAGTTTTGGTGATTTTACTGAGTCCCTTTTCACACTTATAAGACTTGTCTCACGATTTTGGACTGCAAAATCGTATGACAAGTCATTCTCCATGATTTTCGATGAACACCATTCATACTGGCACGACTTTAAGTCGTGCCAACTTCAAAGTAGTCCCTGCACTACTTTGGTACAACTTCCATGCAAATTATTGTCCATAGACCTCAATGTTAACCACTTCCCCACCGCGCCATAAGCATTTTACTGCTAACGCGCGGTGCAGTTGTGTACTCGTTCCAAAGAGTTTTCGTGCTACTTCGCAACCAATAAGCGATCCCTGTGGCTGCACCTCATAATGTGCTCGCGGTCTCCTTACAATCTAATGAAATCTGCGATCGCCCTTGCTGCGCTCTATCTCTAAATATCAACTCTTAAGAGCTCGATGAAGTATAGAGAAAAAAGTAAACATGATCGCTAAAGAATAGGTCATTATGAAACCTGACTGACACCTCCGCATGATGTTTGTGTACGCTCAACTATAGAAGAGTAAAGTGTGTGTAGAGAAGTAAGGGCGGTCGCCGCATCTCACCTGCT